>CM045566.1:7961426-8008568 GCA_024721245.1 Mitragyna speciosa | reverse complement strand
GAAAGAAACAGGATATCAACAGAGTGTTTGCAGGGAGACCATATATCATTGATAATCAAATGTTGAATATCAAAGAAGGGGAAGAGGATATTGATTAGAATCCAGAAATTTTTAAAAGATCAATCATGTGGGTTCAACCTTGAATTCTCCCAATTCATTGGCTTACAGAGAAAGTGGATAGAAAGATAGGGTCAACCATTGGATTAGTTCAATTAGTTAGAGTTTCGACGGGAGGAAACAAAGGTGGGAGGCATTTGAAGATCAAAGTGGAAGTGGATTTGAGCAAACCATTACAATGAGGAATAACAATAAGGATGAAGGATATAGCTAGATGGATGGAATTTTGATATCATAAGTGCCCGAATTTCTGCTTCTGTTGTGGTATATTGGACATAATGATTGATCCTACAATCAAAAAAATGTTTCAGAGATCAGTAACAAGAAGTCTCAGTTTGGAGTCTAGTTAAAAGCTACTGGTAGTAAATCTCCTCTAAAGAAAAATGTTCAGTAGAAAAATGATTCATCTAGTATGCACAAAAAAATTAGCAAATGAATGTGCCTCATAGAAACAAGGCAATTAAGCGGATTCAAATTCCTAGAGAAATCGATGAGAACAAGGTTGAAGATGGAGGAAAGTGAGAATTCGAGATTTGCAGAAGTGATGGGACAAGTAGATGTACCACAAAAAGGATGATATTTCCAATAGATACGAAAAATTCAAGAAAGGAAAATGAATCGGGAAATTAATGAAAAAAATGTCAGAAAGTTGGTTTTGGAAATATTGGACCAAATTAAAGACAATAGGCCTAGGTTGGACAAGAGCCCATTGAGATTAATGGATAAAGAGAACCAACAGCTTCATGGGCTGAATGAAAGAATAAATATGGAGATTGTCCTTGATATCATTACTGGTTCAAGTAAAACAATACAATGCCTAAATAAACCAAAAGCTCTAGTAGAGAGTGGGCCACACTGTATGAGTTAAAGAACTAGAGTTTGGAAATTTAAGAGCAGAAAATTAAGCAAAAAGGTTAATGGTGGAACAGTTACTCAAGAGGAACCTGGATACATTAGGAATCCTTCGGGGGTAATTGACCCGAATACAGAGTGTTCGGGAGGAGTAATAAAGAGAAATAAATTTCAGACTAGTGAAGAGAAGGAAATTATGTAGGAAGATGGACAGCAAGATAAAAGGAAGAAAACAGAGTGTGAAATGCAAAGCGGTGCAAAATCAGAGAGGATGGAGACCAACTTCAAATAGTCTCCGGGGTTTCACAAAAGGTTGTGGAATGGAACTACCAAGGTGCTAGGAGCCCCGTGGTTGTTCCCTATTTAAAGAAGGTTAGAAAACTCCTTTCTCCTAATTTAGTGTTTATGTGTGAAAAAAAAATTGTATGGAAAAAATTAAGAAAAAAATTGGGTATGATAATGTTTTTGTAGTTTATCTGAATGGAAGGTTTGGTAGACTGTCAATTTTTTGGTACAATAAATTGCATGTGGAGAAGATTCTTTTTACCAATTTTATAATAGAGGTGAAGTTGACAGATGATAAGTAAACCGGTTCATGGTGGTGTATTTGTGTGTATGCAAGCTCGAATAGAAAGGAGATAAGTCGACAATGGGAAATTTTATGTTCCAATTAATACAACAATTTGCCAAGATTGAATAAAGATTTAAATCTTAAAATCAAAAGATAGAAATTAATGAATCAAAATTGAATCTTTTGTTAAAGTGGATAACGTGGAAAGTAAATTTTTAAAATTTCAACACTTTGCATACCGAAATGCATAAAGATTCTTTAAATTGAACACGGGATTATGCAAAAATGAATGAATCAAAGCATATATTGATTAATATAATTGTACTAGAACTCAATAAATTACTTAATTACCCCTATATGCAGGTCAGATTTGATATAAGCGAGTTTTTAAAATCTTAATTTATATCCAACTCACTCAATAGGGAAACTCGCACATGATACGTATCCAGAAAAATGCGACATATTGCATATCTTTATTTTCTTAGTCAGGTCCAGATTTGATCAATCAGTTTTCTAATTTTCCAATCAGCTTGCACACCCTTACTAAAAGTTTAAAAGGAAGGACTCTCATTGTATGATTACATCAAGGTTGGATTTCAAAAAAATTATCTTATAAAATGTTATTTCATGGTACAAGTTAATTAACTTTTACATGTATACATGGATCATTCCTGCTTTTACATGTATACATGGATCATTCCTCTTGAAGGAATGCGCGTATTCTCATCTAGTTCTTGGAAATGTCTGTAAGGTCTCCTGTTTGGTACTTCGATGATCTATGACCTCATGGATTCCAGGCACCATTTTCCTCACGGAGTCCAACCCACATAATATCCGCACAAAAAAAAAAAAAAAAAAGAAAATAAGCAAAAAGAAAAAAAAAATAAAAAATATAAAGGCATCACGATGCTATGCACAAATAAGATTATCAAATGGGCTGAGCCAATCTACAATACCCCCTTGGGCCTTGAAATAGGGTGAGCTTTAGTTGAGTTAGATTTGGGTTGAAATTGCCCGACCCATTTAATTATTTTAAACACAAGTTAAAGACAATACACTGAAAATACAAATAACTGCAAAGAATTCGTCCTCTTGTTGGTACAAGAATATCATGTTAATACACACAACTTTTCACACAACTTTTCGAGTTATTTAACTTGTATGAACTTACTTTCTGTATAATTTTATTTACATAAGCATTGAAATAACATTTCCGAAAAGGCCTCAAGGAACAGAACTGGGGTCCAGATGTATTTTTTTTTTATATGTTTGTTGAATATGTGCTCAGTACACACACAACACACACATATGCATGCATGTATGTATAGGTGTGTGTGTGTGTATGTGTGGGGGTATCAATTTGATAATTTGACAAGCTCTAACTTTAGTTTTTATTTAATTTTGAGGTGGCAAATCTTACATTTGCACCCATTTCTTAAAGGAAAAAAAGAATTGAGTTCAAGTCATCGCCATGGGCACATTGACTAACACTATGGGCGCGCTAGGCGGATCACTTTGATAATTTAACAAGCTTTAATTTTAGTTTTTATTTAATTTTTGTGTGGCATTAGCCAATTTTATCGCTAGTGGAAGTAGCTATCAATTGAGCTTTGTGATCTGAATTTTGGTATGCCCAAACTCAATCAATTTAACAATAGTAATGTTGGACCAAATTTAATTTGCAAAACTAAAAGTGTTAGATCAATTCTCGACTCACAATATAAATTGGGTTTCCAGTCGAATCGGGGTTCGCCAAGTTCACTTTTACTCTTTAATTTATTCTTCTATTTTGTATTATTATTTAGCTAAAAGTTATCCTTGCAAAAAAAGTTACAATATTTTGTCAAAAGAAAAAAATTTATGATATTCAATTTAAATAAGATAATTATGATATTGTATATATTATATTGGTGTACATCGAATATTATACACTTCTATATATTCATCTATATTAATAAAGTATTTATAAATACAAATGGTTGTAAATAAGACACATGCAAAATAATACATGTGAAATAGGAATGTTAAAGTTGCAGCCTTTCAAAAATTTGTTTATTAGAGCCGGGCAAAGAACAAACCAAATTCAATCAAAGTTTTGTCCATTTCAAATTTGAATTTAAAATTCAGTCCACACTGAATCCGACCATTCTATGAAGTTCGACCTTTCGACCTTGCGTTTAAAAATCTGAGCTCTATCTAGTCCAGTTGATGGTCCAAGGTGGGAAAAAATAGATTGATGGGGAGGGGCAGTTCGATTTTTATTGAGTGAATCGGGTCCACGGGTGGCCGGGGCAGGCAAGCTCTTCCAAGCAATTTGACAATTGACATTTACGGTGCAAATTATAGATAGCCTTGTTTGGGAGATTGACAGGTCCACAAGTCCAAAATAATAGCATCCGGAATTGGACCAATTGACATTTATGGTGCAAATTATAGTTAGCCTTATTTGGGAGATTGAAAGGTCCACAAGTCCAAAATAATAGCATCCAGAATTGGACAGCCACCGTCGCAAATTGAAAAGTCAAGGACCCCATGGATATGCTTTGCAACATGTGGACATTATCGACCGATTTGGGACCTTACGAGTTTTATTTATTATAAGTTGATAGTTATAATTTAATATGACAAAATAAATAGTTGAGATAATATCATGTAGATAAAATTTGAATTAAAAAAATACAAAAAATGAGACAGTATTGGACAAAAATTAGTTACATCAAATTACACTAAAATATTAAAGAATTACATTGTCCCCAACTTGTGAGAAATTGAAAAAGGATAAATTGTGACTCCCGTGCTAGCTACCTACATTAGTTAGGCGACAAAACGTCTTTTTATTTGCCTTGCATAAATCTAGAAAGAAGTCCAGTATAACAGCAAAAAAGCATAATATTGTCTGCATTCTTTGCTTCCTCTTTTTTATTATGGCGAAGCAAATATTTGTTTGGATCATCCATTTTCCTCACTCGTTCCCTTGGCTTTACTGTTTCTAACCCTTGTCATATGGCTCTATGCTTTTTCTAGACACCAAAAGAGTCTACCACCGTCTCCGCCAAAGCTCCCAATTGTTGGACATGTTTTCCAGCTTGGGTTATATCCCCACCGCACACTCCAAAGGTTATCAAAAAAATATGGTCCTCTTATGATGATTCATTTGGGAAGAAAACCAATTCTCGTTGCCTCATCAGCTGATGCAGCTTGTGAGATAATGAAAAACCATGATTTGGTTTTTGCAAACAGGCCTAAAAGAAGTATCAGTGATAAGCTTCTTTATGGTTGCAAAGACATAGCTACTGCACAGTACGGCGAGTATTGGAGGCAAATAAGAAGTATCTGTGTGCTTCAGCTTTTGAGCAACAAAAGGGTTCAGTCATTCCGACATGTTAGAGAGGAAGAGACCTCGATGATGATCCAAAGGATTAGAGAAAGATGTTCTTCTTCTTCATCTTCATCTTCCTTGATAAATTTGCGTGTTGTTCTTATAACGCTCACAAACGATATAATTTGTTGGGTAGCCTTGGGGAGGAAGTATAGTAACGATGAAAATAGGAGGAAAATTTTGAAAATCATGAAGGAGTTTGGGGAACTCTTAGGTACTTTTAGTGTGGAAGACTATCTTCCCTGGATTGCATGGGCGAATCGTTTCAATGGATTGGATGCTACACTTGAGAAAGTGGTCAAGCATATTGACCAATTTCTTGAAGGTGTAATTGACGAGCACAAGTTTAGAAAGAAAGGAGAAGATAGTGCTGATTCTACTGAGAAAAAAGCTTTTGATTTGGTGGATATCTTGCTTGATATTCAGAACAAAAATTTGACAGGCTTTGCTCTAGAACTTGATAGTGTCAAAGCTATCATCTAGGTAAGAACTCATCCCTATAAATTATTGTGATAAAAATTAGGTCTACGTCCTTAATTATCTCCTAACGGCAATGAAATCTGTTAAGTGTTTTTATCATGCTAACCTACCACAACACATTTTGCGCCGATTTATGTTCATAGGTACAAAGATTTTTCGTGCATAATGAAATATATTTTTTACCTTCTGAAAAAATAGGAGCAGAAAAATATTTACATAAACCGCTAGACACATTCTATCTAATCTTGTGATCTAAGAGGAAGATACATAAGTATTTTTACATTATTTTTTTTATATCAGCATGCATTCACTGTATAGTTATATCACTCTTTCTTATGCTACAAAATCTACATGTCAGATTGTGAACTTGATCCACATAGAATCTCTCACAAGAATGTAATATATTTTTGTCTACATGACAAGTATCTTGGTCACTGTAGGAAATTATCATGATAGTAATTATCCTCATTGAACCTCATATTTCTTTGGTTAAACTTAAGGTGGTAACTCAAGTTAGACCCAAAATTGTGCACATTGCTTTATTAATGACAGGTATAAAAGCGATAGATGGATAAACATTAAACTAAAGTAAGCAAACTGCATTAAACTAAAACTCACATGTGCTTCTTAATTATTATCATGTTAGACGGTCCTACCTTACATTTCTTCCTTCTCCAACTCTCTTACCCTTCAAGGTTATTTTCAAAAGAAAAAAGTCCTATGAGTAACTAAGTCTTCTTCAACTCCCTTTTACCTAAAATTTCTAAAGAAGTTAAGTTTTGTCTAATCTAAATTACTGTTCATTTTCTTTCTTCTGTTGATGAAAATCGATAGTTTGCTAAATAAGCTATAGAAAAGGACTAGTCACTTAATTTATCTGAAAAGAGATCAAACATGTTGAGATTATACAATTTGAATGACAAAAGCAACTGATATGGATTGAGCAGAAGATTATAATTGAAGAACGTTACAATATTCTTCTCAGCTGATTCTTCACAGCTGGAATTGTACGAGCTGATTCTCAGGCTTGGTTTGATAGGAAGTTGTTTACGGTTGATTAGTTAATCAAAGCAAATTTATATCAATTTTAGCATTTTTGTGAATTTGACCTCAGATGCTGAAAATTTTAATGATTTCAAAACCTATGTTTGGAAAATATTGATTATGGTGTAAACAAAAAAACTCAGTTTCAACTAACTGAACTTTTTCCTAAAAGTTTGTACGAACCTGTTTGAGATAATGATTGAGTTAAATTTTTAGTTCATTAAAAGATCAATATAATGAGAAAAAGGAATTTGTACGAAAAATTACTGTTTTTATTCTCAAATTTAGGCTCTTCAGCCAAACCGGTCTTTAATATTTTATTTTCAGCCAATTTTGTCCTAATGTTTCTGCTCAAACAATGTAGTCTCCTATGCATTCACCATCGATCATATTATTTCCTAAAGTTTTAGCAAAAATAATGCGGTTCTCAAAGTATTCAATGTCGAATAAATTAATTACTAAAATTTCATAAGATTTCAATAAAAATTCAAAAAATACAAAAAACACATAAAAATTTATAAAAATCACATAAATTTCCAAAAAAAATATATATATATAAAAAGTCATAAGATGTAAAATACATATTTATGTGTTTCACTAGTGGCTTGTTTTCATATGAGTTTTTTCACCCAACCATTCCTTGTTTAAGCTAAATTTAGTTTTGCGTCACTGTCAACTAATTTTGAAATATATATATATATATATATATACACACACACACACACACTAGAAATGGGGCACGTGCTTCGCACGTTTAATAACTGTTTAATATATGATATCATAAAAGGCCAAAAAAATAGTAATTTTGGTTTTTGTATTTTTCAAAGCTATGTCTAAAAACTATGTGAGATTTAAGTTAATTATGTCCTTAGAAACCAAATAAATGATAATCACTATTATTAAAAACCTACATTTCAAGTATTACAATACTACTAACTTTACTTTAACAGTTTCACATTTATCTTTTCTTAACTTCACATATTATTTTCTTTTCTAAAAGAATTTGAATAGAACATATGAATATCTCTAATAGCATTTGGCATAATGTTAGTTTCTTTAAAATATCCTTGTGAAAGAAATTATGAAAATTTTTAAAAAAATTTAAATTGCTATCATATCAAAGGTAACATGTTATTTTATAAAAAGATGTAATTATGCTTGAAATCCCTAAACTTTTGATAAGTTGACTAATAAATTTGCATGTCTCTATTATATCTATAAAATATCAAATGAGACTTTAATATAATTATACCACAATTAATATTTCCAAATGACTTATTTAAAATTTTTTTTATACTTTTAGTAATTTTAAATTTGTCTATTATGATTTCTATTTTTAACGAATCTAAGATGTATATAAGAATTATGATGATTTTGTCCCTTGAGCATATCAAATAAATACAATTTACAAAGACACATATAAGGCTAGTGATTCTAACTTTCAAATATTGAATTATTTCAAAGGTAGCACTTCTTGCATACAAAGATAATGCTACTATTGTGCAAAATTAAGTTATATCATCTATTTTGATTGATTATGCAATAAAATTGTACAATTATTTGTTGAACATATCATTTGCAATCTTGTGATGACTTATCTTATTTAGTTAGGCATTTTTTTACTATTTTATTTCTATTTTTATCATAATTTTTATCTTGTTTACGCATAATTGGTAATATTCTTCTTCTTCCTCTATACTTTACCCATAAAAAAAATTGTAAACCTAAACATTCTAAAATATATATATTATGTTTTATTTTCTTTACCCAAAATAAACATAATTATATACTAAAACTCTCTAATGTATACCATGCACTTGAAAATTAATATGATTTTGTTTTGTACATTTTACATATATATTAAAAAGATAATAGTCCAATTCTTTCTTTCATATATATATTTTTAATGATAGAGCTTAGATATGTATGTCATAAATAATAAAATTTATGTAGTATGATATCTTTGAATGATACACTTCCAATATATTTATAAAGTCCTCTTAAGTATATGTTCCTTAAATTTGTCTTGCTGTAATGATCTTAAGCAATTGATATATAGATTTTATGGAATTCTAATTTTATGAATTAATATTATTGAATATTTAGCCTTTTCATGGACATTGACCTAACTAATCACTCAATAAAATCAATTAATATTACTCATCAGACTCAAAAAATTATGTAATATATGTATAAATTTTCAGTATCAATTAAAATATCATATATTATGAGAATAATGAATTTTGAAATTTGTTAATAACTATAGCTTCAAAGGACTTGCAAAATCTTATATTTTATATCTAGTGTAAAAATTATGCATTTGAAGGCATTGAACTTCTCACCTCCATTTTCTATTAGTTTGGTTTTTCCTTTTTCCTCTCCCTACTATAAGAGTTAAGAGTTCAAAAAATAAGATATGGCTTGATTTTGTGTTATATGAAATTTTAAAACTGCAAAAATTTTGTAATGCATAAACTCATATTTATGGCACTCTTATATTTAGAAACTTTTTTTAAATTAACTTTACTTTTTGAATAAGTAACGCTCTAGAGCTTACTTAACCAGCACCCTAACGCATTCGTTAGCTAAACTTATATATATATATATATATATTGGTCAAATCATTTTGTAATGAATTAATTACTTTGTATATTATCAAAATATAAGTATTTTAATATTAATAAGAGTTTGAACACTAATTAAATTTCACATTAAAAAGTGATAAATATTTGTTCAACTATCACGATTGAGTTGTTAAGAACGTTGATTTGATTCAAAATAGCACATTCAAAATCTCAGGTTATATTAAAGAAAAGAATCATATATTTTTATATAAAGAAGTTTTAATGATTAAAGATGTCATGCAACCTTATTATGTATTGTGACTTTTTCACAAGAATGAGGTTTACATTTTTTAAATTTCAATTCTTGGTGACTCTTTATAATGGAAGTAGATTCTTAGAATTTAGTCCTAAGTCTTTGAAACCTTGGCTTAGTTAATTTTTCACAATACTTTTAGTTTTTAAAGTAATTTTTTAGGGCACTTTGTGTTTAGGTTTCTAAGATTATTTTTTATGTTAATGCAACAATGTGATTACAAAATAGAAAAATAAGGAAATTTCTCAAATAGTAAATATTGTATTCAAATAATTCACCTAAATTCTAAATCTAACCATTTTGGGCGCGTCTTTTGTATTCAACTTAGGTATTGTCCAAGTTTCTTCAATCAAAATTAATTTTAAAAAAAACTTTCTTGTCTCTCAGTCCATGGTATATGGTATTTTACTATTTTTGTAAGATAGTGTAATAATAGTTAATTTTCTTTTTGAATTTAATATGTTAAAGTTGTTATTTTTTAATTCTATAAATGAAATCATAGTAAAAAAGGCAACAAAATAATAGTGTTAAATGAATTCAAGGTACAATAGTGTAATTTTTTATATTTTCAGTTTAAGTTAGGATCTAGAAAAATGAGATTGGCATTTTATATTTCTTTGAAAATAAATCTTTTTTTTATAAACTCATGTTGCTTAATGCATGATAGAGTGATTTTATTTTTAATTTTATGATTTCAAATTTAATTTACTAACTACTACATCTTTTAAGTTTTAATTTTAATGATATTCAAAAGTTCAGAATTTTGATTAACTAATTTTGTATTATGATTTTCAAGTTGGTGTAGTGAATTAAACATAATGCTTTTCATTTTCCCTCCTACTATGCTATATACTTTTGTGGCATTTTAAAGTAAGGTATCACAATATTCATTTTTAATAATATGCAGCTAAGTAGTTCAAGCTGATAATTGAATTGAATTTACTATATAATGTCTAAGAATAATTTTTGAATAAAAATTAAAAATTTAGATATTATTTTTATTTTAATATGAAAAATAAATTAAACAAATGGTCCTACCTGATCAAAAAATTATCCATTAAATTAAAAAGAAAAGGTTAGATAGGAAATATTTAAATGTTCCTTTCTTGTAATTTTTTTATTAATTTTGATTTAATAAGGTGTGGTTTTCTCTATCTAATTTTGTACTCGCAATGTGTAATTCGTATTCTTTTTAATTTATGAGCAAAAATTGGGATTTTTTGTGTGAATTTAAAGCCTAAGATGTGTCCAGTTTAGTCATTTACATGTAAATAATAACTACGATAAACATAAAAATAATTTCACAAAAAAAAAAGAAGAAAAGTTTCCACGTTCTAACCTATTGCATGCCTGGTTGGCTCCTACTCCTATAACTTTTAAAAATTTTGAATCAGCCATAGTATATTATTACTAAATATAATATTCTTTTAGGCAATGCAAAGTTTTTTATTACAATAATGATTTTTAAATTGTTGCAAAATAGGTAGTTTTCCAATTTTGCATTAAATTCCTTTCTAATTTTATTTGTGAGGAGGACTTTTATTTCTTTTCTATATATTTTGTGCATTTTTTTATTAATTTAAAACTAAATTAAACTTACTGTTAAAGACTCAAAAAATTATTGAAGGAATGTTGAGTTTCATTAGAACCTTATTAATCTAAGTGTTTGTATTTTCATAAATGTCCTTCTTAATGTGATTAGACTAAAAAATAAAGCCTTTTTGAAAAATACATTAAATACTAAAAAACCAATAACACTTAGAATTAAATAAATATTTGCAATTAAAATTAAATTTAAGAATATAAACTTATTTAAAAATATAAAATTATAAATATTTAAATATTGATTTCTCTTTCTATGTTTTGGTTATTTATTTATTTTTGCTACATGACTTTTTTTGCTTTAATTTTGTTGTAGATTTTGAAATTTAAATTTATATACAAATTCATTAAAAGTATTAAAGAATAAAATATAAATTTTAATACTAACAGATAATTATATATTTTTGTAGGATCTAATTTAAATTTGTACTTATAAAAGGTTTGAAAGAATTTTAAAGAGGTTGAGTTTGATTAGGATTTAATTAATCCTTTTTGCTAAATTAATTTTTTGGTTTTAATTTTGTTGTAGATTTTGAAATTTAAATTTATATACAAATTAATTAACATTATTAAAGGAGAAAATATAAATTTTTATACTAACAGATAAGTATAAATTTTTTTAGGATTTAATTTAAATTTGTACTTATAAAAGGTTTGAAATACTTTTAAAGAGGTTCAGTTTGATTATGATTTAATTAATCCTTTTTGCTAAATTACTTTTTTGGTTTTAATTTTGTTGTAGATTTTGAAATTTAAACTTATATACAAATTAATTAAAAGTATTAAAGAAGAAAATATAAATTTTTATACTAACAGATAATTATATATTTTTGTAGGATCTAATTTAAATTTGTACTTATAAAAGGTTTGAAAGACTTTTAAAGAGGTTGAGTTTGTTAATTTTGTTGTAGATTTTGAAATTTAAATTTATATACAAATTAATTAAAAGTATTAAAGAAGAAAATATAAATTTTTATACCAACAGATAAGTATATATTTTTGTAGGATTTAATTTAAATTTGTACTTATAAAAGGTTTGAAATACTTTTAAAGAGGTTGAGTTTTATTATGATTTAATTAATCCTTTTTGCTAAATTAATTTTTAAATTTAATTTTGTTGTAGATTTTGAAATTTAAATTTACATACAAATTAATTAAAAGTATTGAAGAAGAAAATATAAATTTTTATACTAACAGATAAGTATATATTTTTGTAGGATCTAATTTAAATTTGTACTTATAAAAGGTTTGAAAGACTTTTAAAGAGGTTGAGTTTGATTAGGATTTAATTAATCCATTTTTTGTAGTTCCATTAATATCCTTTTTTGTAATATGACTACAACTTAAAAAATAAGGGTATTTTAGGAAATACATTAATTGTTAAATCACTTAAGGTCCTACATGCTTTTATATATACTAGTAATGAAGCACGTGCGTTGCACGTGAATATGATGCCTTTTGTTTTTTTTTTAATTTTTTGATTATAAGAAATTTAATTATTTTATATACAAATGTATTTGAAACAAAGTGAATGAATTGAAGAATATTAAATTTCAGTTCTCCACGGTCTTCAAAAACCTTGATATGTGTTTTGACATTTTGACACAGCAATATTACTATAAAACACTTCCAATAATCCAACAATACATGAGATCAATCATAAGTGCACGGGAATTTCATTTTTATTTTGAAGAATATGTTCAAAAACATGTTGAAAAATTTACAGTTCATAAAAGAATAAAATGCTTAATCATCAATTCAAAATTGTATCATTCGGAGATAAATTAGAAAGTATTTCACAAAAAATTCAAGAACAATTCATTAAATTATATACAATGATCATGTGAATATTTCATTTTAAAGTGGTTTTAAAAGACTTTTTTTACTACCGGACATATGCATCTCTTGATGCATTAAGAAAACTTCATAATATTCCTAAATTTAAAGAATTCTCATTGTTTTTGGACCACCAGAAAAAATGGATTATGCCTTCTTTTAAAATAGTTGACATTTCACTTCCTAAAACATTTCAAAATATGTGTGATGATGTTATTTGAATGTGTTTGAGTACACATAATAAGTTACTTCTCAACTTTACGAAGAATACATTTTATGAGAGATTTTTTTAGTTATTTTTATAGTTCTTTCTATTACTCTAGATTGGATTTTTTCCTATTTAATTATACTACATGAATAGTTGAATAACAAAAGTTACAAAGAACTTATTTTAGGAAATAGTATGTTTGATTGAACTCAAAATTATTCCTTTTATATTAAATGGAGTCACATTTTTGTTCTACTAAATTTATTTTTATTAATAATAAAAAAAGGATAATTTAAAAAACAATACAAAAAATACACTTTAGGAGAGTTTACTTAATACGATTCATAACTTTTGATCATCATAAGCATTGGACACTGTCACATTCTTTTTTCTATTTAAATTTTATTTCATAAATAGTCCAAAAAATAAAAGACAAAAAGAACTTAAGCAGGAGATAATATCTAATTAACAACTCTTTCTCTTACATTGTATGAAGTCACATTTTTATTTAATTAATTTCGTATATAGTCAAAAAAGAATAACTCTTCTTTTTTCAAAACATAATTTATATTTAAATGTTTATGGTTATCTAAACGAACATAGATTGCACTTGGTAGGTGCAAGTTTTAAATTGTGATAATTAAAGTTATTTTAAAATATAATACTTCTTAAACACTAAAATTTTTATATAATTTTCTAAATACCATGTTAAATTGATTATATATTATTCTTTTCTTAAAAAAATTGTTGTTGAAATACATGGTTTGGATTTCAAGTCCTAACCTCAAAACATTTGAATTTTTTCTTTAAAACTTTGCAAATAATAGCATTATGATACTAAAACTGACACTAAGGTATTTTGTAAACTTATTGTATGCTCAATTTTCATTGTATTCAAAAATTTAAATTATAAGTTTTTTATTTACAAAATAATTTTGTTAAAAAGATTTTGAATTTCTTTCTCTAAAATATTGATAATTATACTTAAAACCTATTTATTTTTTAATTTATTTTAAATATGTCAACTCAAAGGCATACTTAAAATCCCCTATACGTAATGGTAATTATTAATTTGGTGAAAGAAAGCATTGGATTCCAAGAATAGTTATTTATTTAACTATATAGTTGTAAATAATATACATATTTATTCTTTTTAGAATTCAAGTTCTTTATTCAATTAGTATGATCAAATTAGTAAATTTTGAATTATAATCATTTGCGAGATTAGATTTTTAACATGGTTGGAAAAGACTTAAAAAAGAATTTCACAAAATTAACTTAATTGCTTTCTAAATGATGCAAAATATCATTTTTTATGTGAAAAAAGATCCATCACAATCAAGTAAATTTGTTTTATATTATTGATATGAAAAACTTCATTTTTTTTATACAAGTATATCATATATTATCTTATTTTATTTCATTTATGAAATCAACTTTACAAATGATTTTTTATGTATTTTTAAATTTTTAAATCCTTGTTTTATTGAAGAAGTTTTTTTTTTCAAAAAATAAAATTAAAGGGGTTCTTTCACAAGTAAAATTAGGAGGCAACATTAATAGTACTCTTCCAATTATTTTCCATTTTCATTAAGGAAAATCCTACATCTTGTACATTTTTTGTTATGAGCCCTCTTTATATTTTAAATTTTACGTTAGAAATATGTACCTAAAATCCTTTTCATCCTCCATAGATTGTAAAAACCAATACTTTTGAGCCATTTAGATAGTATGCAATTTGTTTTTTGAACTTTGAACTATATATATAATTTTTTTAATTATTTTATCAATCACCAAACGAAAAGGAACTTGCTAGTGGAGTGCTTATTCATAACCCAAATTTTAATATATTATTTTTTTGTAACAACCTGTTTGTTAAAAAAGAATCCTATAATAATTTAATAAAATTTGAAATTATGTTACAATTTATTAACATAAATTAGTGCAATTTAGTACATTGCTTGTTTTCTTTGAATTTGCAGTTAATTTGTATTAATCATCGTGGTTTACTTTTAATAAGTCAAAACTAAATTATGAACAAAAATCAAAGTTTCTTGGTATTATCAATCTCTTGAGGATTGAATTGAAGTGTAGATAAAGATTTTTTGTATGGAGAATTGTTTTATTTTAGTTAACAGCAAAATTTAAATTCAATGAACTTCACAAGGGAATGTGAAGAGTTTTGTAGTTCTACTACAATTAGAATACAATTAATATAATATAATAGCACATAAGGGTATTTTAGGCATATTAGAAAACTAACACTACAAAGTGCAAAAACCCCAAAACAACTAAGACTCACCATACTTTTAAAGTGAGAATAGATATAGATTAGTTTTTTTGGAGCTAAAAGGCCAATTGTAAGAAACAGATTGTAATATTCTTTTGAAAATAGTTTTTAGCTTTATAAACATTTCATATTAAAAATAGTTTATATTTTCCCAACAAAAAATCAGTTTTTACAAAATTAACTTTTAAGAAAGAAGAAACATGTGAGAATAAGCACTTAATTTATCATGTAAAGTATTTCAGAATATTAGGTAATAAATTTACATTTTATAGTTAAAGGAAAATAATTGAAACTATTTTTTAACAAATATTTACCACTTTTACGATTATGATATGTGTTCTTTTGCACTTTTATAGATTCTTAATTGTTTTAGTGATCAATTTGGTCAAAATTAAATACTTTGAGGACTGCATCAATTTTAATGAAATATTGAGTATAACTTAGCCGTAAACGAATGCTTCAGGGAGATTAGATAGTTTTGGCTGAAACATTTGAAATTAAATTGGCCGAAAGTCAAACATGAGGGACTAATTTGGTTAAAGGTCAAATTTTGGAGATGAAAATGATCATTTTCCGAAGAAAAAGAACTAACTACAAAGAATGTGGATCATTAGACTCTAGAAGTTGAGCTCATATTAAAGATGCTACGTGAAAGAAAATTGTGTATTGCCAATATTTAATCAACTTCCATCTGAGTAGTTATTCGATTTTCATATTGTATTTTGCCCTACATTTGAGCTTTGTCTGTTAATTTTTCCTCGTCAAATGTAGTCTCGCATTGATGAAGTTCTATTCTATTCTTGCTTGAGTGACACAGCCCATGTTTAAGTTTCTCAATTTCCAGTGCCACATTGTCAATAAAACAGCAATTTTGTTTCTCTTGATTTACTTTGATTAGGACATGTTTGCTGCTGGGATTGATGCAACATTCACTGTTATGGAGTGGGCAAAGAGTGATAGTTGCTGACCACATGATTCTTTTGAATTCCAAGTCATACACGTCCATTCGAGCTCTACTTCCCATTGATATATTTCTTTGATTAGGACATGTTTGCTGCTGGGACTGATACAACATTCACCGTTATGGAGTGCGCAATGAGTGAACTCTTAACGCATCATACACATCCATTCGAGCTCTGCTTCCCATTGATATATTTCCTTGATTAGGACATGTTTGCCCACTCCATAACCGTGAATGTTGTATCAGTCCCAGCATGTTTGCCCACTCCATAACCGTGAATGTTGTATCAGTCCCAGCAGCAAACATGTCCTAATCAAGGAAATATATCAATGGGAAGCAGAGCTCGAATGGATGTGTATGACTTGGAAAGCAAACAACTTCACTGATAAGTTCAAAAGAATCATGTGTTCAGCAATTATATACCATATCTGGAGCCACAGAAACCAAAGATTACATCAAGGGAAGACTGTCTCAGCAGTGGACATAGTCACAACAATCCGGAGGACTATGAGTGAAGTCGCCTGGCTATGGAGAAATGTACCAAGAACATTGCAGAACTGGAAACTAGCGATTGAATGGGATCTCTCACAGTTGATTTGCCCAAGCTGAACAAACTGAAACTTTTGTAAAGTTTTTTGTTTTTTGTATAGCCTGACAAACGTAGGCTGTGAAGCTTGTATCAAGATGTGTAAACGTAATTCTTCCTACCATCATAAATATAACATACTTTTGCTCAAAAAAAAAAAAAAAAAGGAACTCTTAAGGTACCCTAAAATCTTGGAGAAACTGCAGATTGAGGTGAGACAAGTAGTTCAAGGAAAATCAGAAATCACTGAGGATGATTTAGACAGAATCCATTACTTACAAGCAGTGATTAAGTAGACTTTACGACTTCATACTCCAGTTCCATTACCCGTTACTCGAGAATCAACACGACACGTCAAAATCTCGGGGTATGATATGCCGGCAGGCACAGAAGTAATGGTGAATGCTTGGGCAATTGCACGAGATCCAGTGCTGTGGAAGAAGCCTGAAGAATTTCTGCCAGAGACGTTTTTGAACAGTACAATCGATTTTCGAGGCTTTAACTTTGAGTTTATTCCATTTGGTGCTTGAAGAAGAGGTTGTCCTGGTACCACTTTTGCCATTGCTGTTATTGAGCTTGCATTGGCAAAATTGTTGCACCAGTTTGATTTTTCATTGCCTAATGGAGCTAAACCAGAGGATTTGGGCATGTCTGATGCCATTGGTTTCACTCTCCATGGAAAGTTTCGTCTACTTGCTGTTTCTATTTCACATTAATTTTAGTCTTCTTTATCTTCTGTTGGGTTAATAAATGTGGATTTTGGGGTACTGATTGTAACATATTTTACCCTGATCTTATTAATAATGAAGAATATGGCCGTAATGCTTTTAGAAAGATTCAGTCAGTATAGTGCACAATGTAGTAATGAGCTACTGCTTCAATATGAATAAATTTTTATACTAATTTATCTCGCGTATTGTATAGAAATTTCTAACTAAGACTTTGTCGTTTGGCCAGGGCTGACTGTAGCTTCAGACCAATTCGAAAACTTCATGAATTGAATGAAGCATTTGTGCTTGCTAATCCTAGAGTTTCAACTTTCCACTGGGTTAATGTGGAAAGAGGAAGAAAGTTTAGCTAGTGAGTTAAGACACCGTCTATAGAGGCAAAGACTCAGGGGTGTTGGGCCTTAGGAAGCGCAGCAGGAAGGAATAACATGACATTAATTTTGAAGCTTGGATGGAAAGTGAGTACTGAAATGAGCTCGCATTGGATAAAAATGCTTAGAGCTAAATATCTGAAAAATTGTTCCTAGAGGAAGTACACTTCGCATAAACTCACTTTTTATATCTGGAAGGATATTGTGAAAACAAAAAACTTTATTGTTGAAAACACTAAATGGATTGTAAGGAAGTCATATTTCTTTTTGGCTCGATTCGTGGGTCTCTGATAAGCCATTAAAAGCCATATAAATTAAGGAGAACTCATTGAATATGATCTCTGGAGTTTTCTCCCCCGCAGACGATAGATAGGTCACGGATTATCTTACTTACATGCTCCCAACTAATCTTGTTGAAGCTATCATTGCAATCTCTCTTCCCAAGGCCACATCCTTTAAGGATAAACATATTTGGGGGACTAAATGACTCAGGTAAATTCTCTATTAAATCTGCCCATCAGAAGCTATACAGAAATGATCCTTTGAATAGTAGCCGAAAAAGGATTTGGAAATAGAACCTTCCATAGAAATTTGAGGGATTCTTTTAGACATTGAAACATAGGAGTTAAAAGGAATTTCACTGTAGATACTTCTGCCACAGATGTAACTGTACAATGGAAGACCTTGTACATCTCTTTTGGGACTGCAACCAAGTCAAATAAATATAGAAATTTTTCCTTCCCAAGAATTCCTTTCTTTGCCCATATTAAATTGCTTCCTATCCTCCTTTTTCCTCTGTGTATTGGATTTGGAATTAAACGACTTTTATCAATTGGACGCAGGTTTTCATTAACCGTACTTTTTCTCTGTTGAAGGCTTGCAAGGAGGATAACAATTTCATGTACATTCCCACCATCAAAGCTTCCATCTTATCATCTATCAAAACAAATTTACCACATCCATGCAGGTTGAAGTCTTACAATTAGTTTACATGCCCTCCACACTATTCTGAACATTTGGCTTTATCTTCTTAATCTATTCATCCATGCTCTTGAGGTGAGTACCTTCTGCGATTTGGCCAATAATCAACTAGTTCTAACACCAATTGTCAAGATTCTCACTTAACAGTTGAGAATCTTGAGAACAAACTAAGAATTCTGATGGAATTCTACAAAAAAAAAAAGAAAATAAAAGAAAGAAAAGAAATCATAAGAAGAATTGAGAGAGAAAATTGAAAGAGAATAGAGAGTGTTTTTTTATAGAGGGAATTTGTTACAATATTGCAGAAATTGACTGCTTCTTCCCTCTTCCTTTTCCTTCTTTCATTTCCTGTTTGTTACTAACTTCCTTCTTTCTTAATTGACCAAGTGTCTTATCCTAACGAAAACAGTTATAGCAGTGTTCCTACTTGAACTACATCGTTTTCAGTCCAGTTCATGACAGTGCTCTTTTGTGCCTCTACATCAAACACCAGAGCTAGCCACTCTGAAAACCTTAAAGTTATCTAATTCTTCAACATCAAGGTTTCCATTTGGGTGGGGTGTTTGTCACGTGATAATGAATGAATAACAGTATTATTTTAGTATATGTCATAGTCTGTGTGTTATTCAAAATATTAGCATGAATATCAATTATCTATTTCTAAAGGCAAAAAATCACTTCATATAAAAACATCAAGCTGAAATATAAACGTCAAAAGAAAACAGCCCAAGATCGAATGAAGGAGGGATGAAGTTACCCGACACTGTCAAGTGTAAAGATAATACACTAATAATTTTACCCTCAAGGACCGTTAAAAAAAAAAAAATTACCTCAAAGGGTAGGTCATTTCGGAGTCAACTAGGGGTGGCAATGGGTTGGGTTAGTTGGTTAGCAAGTTGGGTTGAAATCCAAATATAACAGTCAACTCGTCAACCCGAACCTGACCCGCCAATCCGAAAATACCCAACCCGAATACGACTTGAAACGAGTTGGCGGGTCGACCCGCTGACCCGAAAAAAATACTACTACTACTACTAACATTTTGTAACTTTGCTTCAATTATTCACATTCAAACACAAATTTCATTCATTGGATAATTAATTAAGTAAATTGTAAGAAAAATTGAGAATTCTACTTAGGTTTATGAAAGTAAATTGTAAGAGGAATTAAATGTATGTTAGTGAGTGACTTTGATATTAGTGTGTGCAAAAAATTGTTTGATAATTTTTTTGTGTGTGTGTTTTAAACTCTTTTCTTTCCTCTTTTCTTAAAAAAAAAAAAGTTACTACTAACATTTTGTAGCTTTGTTTCGCTTATTCACATTCAAACACAAATTTCATTCATTGGATGATTAATCAAGTAAATTGTAAGCAAAATTAAGAAATCTACTTAGGTTTATGAAAGTAAATTGTAAGAGGAATTAAATGTGTGTTAGTGAGTGACTTTGATATTAATATGTACAAAAAATGTGTTGGATCATTTTTTTTTTTTTGTGTGTTTTAATCTCTTTTTTTTTCCTCTTTTCTTCTTCTTCTTCTTCCTTTTTTTTTTTTTTGGTTCGCGGGTCGACCTGAACCCGACCTTGTTTTTCTTCTCTGGCTCAGTCAGGTTTGACCTGCGAACCTGCGAACTCCCAATCCCAAACCTGCTATTTTTGAGTTAGGTTTGTGTCAGGATTTTCAGGATCGTGTCATAAATTGCCACCCCTAACTATATTACAAGTGCTTTGAAACTTGAAAGTATGGTCCAAAGTTATTCTAGAGCAAATATTAGAGTAGTTGAATGCAAATTCTTGCAGTAATATAGCATTCGTACCCATTTCTTAAAGGAAAAAAGAATTAAGTTCAAGTCATCTCTGTTGGGCAGATTGATTAATAGTGTCCTTCTAGCTATTATTTTAGATATTTATTTATGACGTATCACTTTGACGATCTGGCAAACTTTAATTTTATTTCTTAGGGCTACCACTAGCCAATTTTATTACTAGTGGTTGTAGAGTATCAATTGGTATACCCAATTCAATCCATTTAAATAATATGAATGATGGAACAAACTTAACTCGTTGAAACTCACAAGTGAATTCAAGACTAACTTGAAGTCTAGAGTCTAAAATTTGAATCTAAAATTTAAGTGCTAAAATTATTAAGTTGCTATATTGATAACATTATACCTATTTAATAATTAACTAAATTATAAACTGTATTTAAATATCTCACCTCTAGATATAATTATTTTATCTCAAATAATTGAAAATAATTTATTGATAATGTGTATGAGAAAGAGAGATATTGTTTGTTTATGAGAGATAGAGGACACATGTATTTGTGTAGATTGTGTGAGAGAAAGTAGGTATGTAATGTGTAAAAATTTTGTATGAAAGTAGTGTGTAAGTATGTGAGAGAAGAAAAATTAAAATATGTATGTGTATATGAGTCAAAGAAAATGTAAATATGAAAATGAAAAAAAAAATAGTATACATATGTATATATATGTATGTATGAGAGAGTGCGCAGTGCAAGAAAATATATAGGGAAAGTGCTAGAGAAGTTGCGTATATGAGGGGAGGAAGGGAGAGAGAGTGGAGGGGAGTGTGTGTGTGTGTCTATGTGTTGTGTGATTGTGCGTGTGACAAAGAGTATGTATGTAAATGTGTGTGTATGGGTGAGTATGTGAGAGTGTATGTGTTTAAAATTTAGGAAATTAATTGATAATTTTTCATTTAAAATTTTGTATACAAATTAAATAAATGCTTAATGTATTAAGTGATAAAAAAAATTTTGTTATCAAACGTATCGAATTCAAAAAATTCTTAATCCATTAATTTTCAGCATTAAATTGAGTTACCAAATACCCCCTAACATTGATCTCACTTGGATACAATTATTTGAAAGTTGTTTGAAAATATATTCACTTCTGTGTTTGGATTGGTGAAATTTTTTTTTTCGCAAAAGTCAACAAACACACTATTCACAGTTTGAACAAAAAATTATTGACATGACAAGGCATACAATCGAACAAAATATGCATACATTTTAGGCATGAAAAACAAATGCAACAAGTAGGGAGCAAGCACGTCATACATGAAAGACAAATATGACAAGGGAACAGGGAAGCTAACGCATGTTGGTTTCCTATTCAATGTCCGAGACTAGCGTCCAAAACTACGAAGGCCACTGCTCAGTGTTTCGAAGTTAAGCTAATTGGGTCTCATTTTAATTGTCACGCTTTTATTTTTTTTTGAACAAATTTTGGTAGAAAATTTTCTTTATTTTTTCCTCAATCGTCTAAAAAAGTGTCCAAGTTGTTTGAAGATTATTTGAACTATCCAAACACTTATCCATAATAATTATTTCACTATTTTAAACAAAGTCAATTCAAAAATTTTTTTAGAATCCAAACACTTTTTTCACCTTTTCAAAAAAGTCAAGAAAAATACTCCAGATAATTATTTCGAATAATTCTTCAAATAATGTGCATCGAAATGGAGCCAATATAAATTCGGTTTCGGGTTGAGATGGAGTTAGCCCAAGTTTACTTTACTTTCTAATCTACTTTTCTTTTTTGCATTGTTACTTGGTTAAGGTCCCTTCTTGTTTAAGAAGTTACATTACTTTTTCAAAACATAAAAAATTACGATAATTGAAATTAAATAAGATAATTGTGAAATTTTAAATATTATATTAGTATACAAGGAATGTTATGCACTTCTACATGTTCATCTACATTAGTAAAATATATATAAATACAAATAATTATAAATGAAACACATGCACAATAGTACACATGACGTAGGTAAGTTAAAGTTCACTTAGGGAATCTTTCAAGAAAAAGGCAGTTTGTTATTAGAACCGGTCTAAGAATGGGCCAAATTCAATAAGACCCAGGTTTGGTCATTCTAAATTTCGGCCATAAATTTCAGTCCAAACTTATTCATACCATTTTATATTGAGGTTCAACCCTAAATTTCAAAAAATTGATCTTGTTCTAGTCCAATTGACAATCCAAGGTGGGGAGGAGGGGTTGAAGAGGAGGTGGAGTCAAGCTCCTCTTATCAACTTGGACAATAAGTCAAATTGACCTTTTGTGGTGCAAATTGCAATTAGCCTTATTTATGAGATATTATCTTGTTCTTAATAGCTTTGTTCTATCGAATTTTAGCTTTTGAGTTTAGAAAAATTTATTTTGCTGATGCTCTCAACTGGTTTTTTTACTATGTTTTTGAATTTTTAAGCTAAAATTAGGAGGCAACTAATTTTCAGCTTTTATAAAATTAGTTTTTATAAAAATTAGAAACTATTGAGAACAAGCCACAAGGCTCACAATATATTGATTTTTTAAAAAATTTAAGGGTCAATTTGTAAACTATAAAAACTTAATAGGGGAGCAAAATACAAGAAGTAAATAGTTTCAAAGTTTACATATTTGCACAAAATTCCTTCAACTATATCTAATTTTTAAAAAGAATGGCCCAAGTTGACTTGCCTTCCCTGCCATTACTAGTGCCTTGCCAGCAATTTGCCGACTAGTCAGTTTCAACCCAGAATGCTCTTCCCTACTAATTTTATCCTGTAAATTATAGATCTACACTTGTATTTAACCAAAAATGACCCAAAATGCAAAGATTTGTAAGAAAAAGTCACGGAGGTGACACTATTGACGGCCACCCAAATCACCTCTAATCGAACTAATTTTTGCACCAAAATAGTTATGGCAACATGTAGAATGTGATTTTAACAACAATATACATCAAACAAACCTAAAAAGGTAAGAATCGAACCTTCAAGTTTCAACATTTTTATTCCAAGAAAACACAACAAAATGCCATAAAATAAACCTTGTGTGTATGGGTGTTAGTATTTGTGTGTTTCTATGCATCTGTTTATGTTGTTTGTGGTGTGCTTTATGTGATTTTGAAATTTGGGAAGCAATGAAAGATTGGATAACTGGAAACAATAGCTAGGGAATGAGGAGTGATGATGCAGTAAAGATAAAAAAAGGCTATAGGAATGAATAATGAATTAATCAAAGAATTTTATGATTTTGCCATTTTTTAAAATTTCACATCAATGTAATTTGACATGTGTTACCTCTATATAATTCAAAGTTAAAAGATGAAAGATGTAATTTTTATGAAGAATATAAGTAATTTAGTAATTTTACATATTAAATAAAAATAATATATATAAGCTCAAATAGTTTGACGGAGTTATTTGAGTAGAATAATTTAAGTTGTACTCGACTCGACAATCGAAATCGAGGAGCTCGAGTTCGACTCAAGTTTAAAATTGATCGGACTCACGAGATACTTAGTTGGTTTAGAAGACAACCTTACTCACAAGTCCAAAACAGTAACCATCCAGAAATGGACGGGCACTGCCGCAAAAGATAATGTTAATGACCCTATGTGGATATCCTTTGCAATATGTGGACATTGCAGTTACGTGCACGCTCATGGCTTTTATTTGTAAGTTTCGCAATTTCAAGATTAAAGTTGACTGAAAAAGTTTTCAGCTCACGTGGCATTAGTTTAAGATAACCTTAAAGTCTTTTATTCGGTTTTCAATTTTTTTCGGTGAAAGTTTTGAATCTTACTTAGATTGGAAAATAGTCCTCAAACAAACCTAATACTGTGTGCATTCATTACTTCCTCTCTTTCTGATTATGGTGAAGCAAATATTTGTTTTGGATCTTCCGTTTTCTTCTCTTCTTCCATTGGCTCTACTACTTCTAATTCCTTTTCATATGGCTCTATGCTTCTTCTAGACCCCAGAAGAGGCTACCACCCTCTCCGCCAAAGCTCCCAATTGTTGGACATCTTTTCCAACTTGGGTTAAATCCCCACCGCAAACTCCAAACACTATCAAAAAAATATGGCCCTCTTATGATGATTCATTTGGGGAGCAAACCAATTCTTGTCGCCTCATCAGCTGATGTAGCTTATGAGATAATGAAAAACCATGATTTGGCTTTTGCAAACAGGACTAAGAAGAAGTATCAATGATAAGCTTCTTTATGGTTGCAAAGACATAGCTACTGCACAGCTACGGTGACTATTGGAGGCCAGTAAGGAAGTATCTGTGTGCTTCAGCTTCTGAGCAACAAAAGGGTTCGGTCGTTCAGACATGTCAGAGAGGAAGAGACCTCGATGATGATCCAAAAGATTAGAGAAAGATGTTCTTCTTCTTCATCTTCCTTGATAAACTTGAGTGATGTTCTTATAACGCTCACGAACGATATAATTTGTAGGGTAGTCTCGGGGAGGAAGTATAGTAACGATGAAAATGGGAGGAAAAGTATGAAAGTCATGAAGGAGTTTGGGGAACTCTTAGCTACTCTTAGTGTGGAAGACTATCTTCCTTGGCTTGCATGTGTGAATCGTTTCACCGGATTGGATGCCAAACTTGAGAAAGTGGCTAAGCATATTGACCAATTTCTTGAAGGTGTTATTGAAGAGCACAAGTTTAGGAAGAAAGGAGAGAATAATGCTGATACGACTGAGAAAAAAGCTTTGGATTTGGTGGATATCTTGCTTGATATTCAGAAGGAAAATTCAGCTGGCTTGGCTTTGGAACTTGATAGTGTCAAAGCTATCATCCTGGCAAGGAATTATCCCTATAAACTACTGTCGAAGCAAGATCCAAATTTTACGAATGTCCTTAACGATCTCCTAAAGGAAAAAATAGCATTATAGTTACATACAAATCTTGACCATGTAAGAGTCATCATCAATACAAACTCTTATCCTTATCTAACATTTAACCTGTACCATTAATTTCTTAGCTAAGTATCTATCTATCCTCACTTAGTTTTTTATTGCGGTATAGACCCTAGGGGAGAAAAAAGAAATTTTGCTGACATTTTCATCACTAATTTTATATTTCCTTTTGAATTAGGGTTTAGAATTTAGGATTTAGGGTTTATTGTTTTAGGATTAAGGATTTTAATTATATTAAGAAAATAGTGGCAACTTTGACTTTTTGTTTGTTAAGTAAAAATACAATTAACATTTTATTTGTTAAAGAACTATTTCAGATTTTTACTTTTTAATAAGTTAGAGAATATAGGATTCTTTCAAAATTAAGTTAAATTAGTATTAATTCGGAAGAATACTTTTTAGTAAGTTAGGATAATATAGAACTCTTTTGAAATTAGATTAAGCTAGTATTTAATCGAGAAATAACAACTTATGTTATGTGTTTGTGACACTGAGTATCACAATGTTTTTAACGCTACTATTATTCTATAATAAGCTACCACAACACATTTTGCCCCTTTCATGTAGCATTGATACTAAGATTTACGTTCTTAGTGATATTTTCTACTTTATGAAAAGAATAGGAGTTAAAAAAATACTTACATGAATCCAATACACTGTGCTATATGTAGATCTCATAATTTAAAAGAGAGGCATATGTGTATCTTTATATTATTTCCTTTTATCAACATTTTCTTATATCAGTATGCATCATTGTTGTTATGTACTTCACCTATATAAAAACCTCTCACAAGAATGTAACATATCTTTGTCTACCTGTATGACAAGTATCTTGTCCTCTTATGGAAATTACCATGATAGTCATAGTCCTCATCGAATCTCATATTTCTTTGGTTTGACTAAAGATTTTAGACTTAAGTTAGACCAAATATTATGCCTATTGTTAATTAATGACACGTATAAAAGCAATAGGTGGACAAAAGCTAAATTAAAGTACGCAAAACAAAAACACACATTTGCTTCTTGCAAATTATTATTTTTGAAAGTTGAAAGTTGCGTGAAGATGCAAGTTGATTTGACTGCTAAAAATTGTATGTAAGATACTTATTTCTTTTTTTTTTTTAGTAAAATACCCTATATCTCTGTGATTTTTGGATAAACCATATGACCTTTTTATTGTTGAAAAGCTATACATTAGTCTCCCATAGTTTGGGTTTAAGTATTAAAGTGACAAAAATTAGCTTTCGTTACAGAACGTGGATATAACATCTAAATTACTCCAATGTTTAATTGTTTCATGTTTGTGCTCGAATGTATTTTTTCTAAGTAAAATACACTTTAACCCTCTGGTTTTTGGATGAACCACATTACAATACATCACCCATGCAATTTCTAGTATTTATAAAGGTAATTTTGACATTTTACCCACGGACTGTTACAGAAGGTAATTTCAGTCTGTTTAACACTTTAATTAAGACAATATTCAAAGGGTGATTATAGCTTTTTAAACTATAAGGGGATCATGTGGTTTATTGGAGAATCACATGGGAGTAATATGTAGTGTACTTATTCTTTTCCTATGTTGTGAAGTTTGGAAACTTTTATGCATGTATATATGTGTGTATGTCTCTGTGTGTGTCTATATATATATATATATATATATATATATATGTATGTACGTATGTATATGTATATTTTGGTTGAAATGAGAGTCTAGACTTCATGATCAGAAAGGAAAAAAGAAGAAATGTCATAATTACTAGATTAATATCTACGTCATGTAGACCATATTCAACAATAGAAATCTTGGTAGAATACAAGCATAACCCTACAAAATAGGGTAAGTGCCAGAAAAATCGAGTTCTAAGGCAAACGTTGGCCTGTAATACCTTTTCACATCTTGCATATAAAAGCTTCCCCTAACCGTTTGGGAGTGGCACTGTAGGAAATATTTTTTACAAGTGTTAAAATTTCCTTGTCAAATACATTTCAAACATTTTATGAGACATTTAATTATGTCAGTGAAAAAAGATTAACAAAGGACAAGAATAGTAGTTTGATTTCAGAGATGACAGGAGAAGTACCTATTTGGTAAATTTAAGGAAACATACGTTCTTTTACCTAAAATTTCAGTCCTTTGATTCAAATTTCTCAATCACTATGATTGTGAATATCATTAATCTTACTATAATTATAGATTTTGACGATTTCTGCAACATGTTTAGTTTAGTAATAGAATGGGTATCATTATAAAATTATTTTTTTGGTTTGCTTATAATTAAGAATGGCTTTCAAATAAATTTTAAATTTTAAAATTTTTTTTAATATCTGTATTTTAGATTTTGTATTTTGTATTTTTTAAAAAAATTCTAAAATGGCTTTTTCAATTTTATATAAACCCATGCTCTTATTTGAGTTTTATGTAAATGGTATCCATAAAAAACAAAAAAGAAAAAGACACTTTTATTTTGGGTTTCTGCCACTTAATCAAAAGGGTTAATGAGTTTGATAGAATAGTATTTTAGAGAGAATTGTAAATATCCCAGTTAATCACTTTCATTCCAATTGAAGAATAGCGATACTTATTTTCTAAACATCAATAATGTGTGCAATTACTATTGACATCTATTTCGTTCTTTTTCGCCTAAATCAAACACTTCATAAGTGGCTCATAACTTGAAAGGGATGGAGAGGAAAAAAGCGCAAAAGGAAAGGTATGTAGAGCCGAAAGATGGAAAAAATTACTAAAAATAGGTTTGATAGGAAGTCGTTAATGATTGATTCATTAATCAAAGCATATTAGCATCCGTTAATTTGTTGATTTTGACCTAACAAGCAGAAATTTTAATGATTTCAAAATCTAAGTTTGGAAAAATTTGATTATAGTATAAACAAAACTAGTTATTAAGTTCAACTAATTAATCTTTTCTCCATAAAAGTTTGAATGAGCCCAACTTGAATAATGACTAAGTAAATTTTTATCAATATAAGATAGAGGGAAAATGACAATTTTTATTCCAAAATTTAGCTCTTCGGCCAAACAGGTTCCTAATTTTTTTACTTTTGGTCAATTTTATACCTAATATTTCAGTTCAAACAACTAACATAATCTCCAAAATATTCATAAACGGTCAAACTAATTGCTAATACTTTGCCAAAAATAATGTAGTCACCAAACTGAACCTAAAGTTTCATAAAATTTTAATAAAATTTATAAAAAAGTATAAAAATATAAAAATTTATATAAAATGCATAAAATTCCAAATAATATCTGTAAAAGGTCATAAAATGCAAAATAACTATTTGTAAGTTTTACTAGCGGATTGTTTACATTTGGTAAAGGGAGGAGTAGCATTTTAGCAGTTTTTCAATTTTCATAACGTATTAGGCCTTGGACTTGAACTTTGCCAGTTAACTTCTCTTTGTAAAATGTGGTCTCGCAATGATGCCATGTTCAAGTTTCTCAACTTTAATTGCCAAAATTTCAATTAAAGAGCATTTCTGTTCTCTTGATTTACTTTGATTAGGACATGTTTGCTGGTGGGACTGATACAACATGCACAGTAATGGAGTGGGCAATGAGTGAACTCTTAAGGCACCCTAAAATCTTGGAGAAACTGCAGATTGAGGTGAGAAAAGTAGCTCAAGGAAAATCAGAAGTCATCGAGGATGATTTAGACAAAATGCATTACTTAAAAGCAGTGATAAAGGAGACTCTACGACTTCATACTCCAGTTCCATTACTTGTTCCTCGTGCATCAACACAGCACGTCAAAATCTTGGGGTATGATATGCCTGCAGGCACAGAAATAATAGTGAATGCTTGGGCAATTGCACGAGATCCAGTGCTGTGGAAGAAGCCTGAAGACTTTCTGCCAGAGAGGTTTTTGAACAGTACAATTGATTTTCGAGGCTTTAACTTTGAGTTTATTCCCTTTGGTGCTGGAAGAAGAGGGTGTCCTGGTACCACTTTTGCCATTGCTGTTAATGAGCTTGCACTGGCAAAATTGTTGCACGAGTTTGATTTTGCATTGCCTGATGGAGCTAAACCAGAGGATTTGGACATGTCTGATGCCACTGGTTTCACTGTCCATAGAAAACTTCCTCTACTTGCTGTTGCTATTCCACATTCATGCTAGTCTTCTTTGTCTTCTCTTGGGTTAATAAATGTGGATTTTGGGGTACTGATTGTAACAAATTTTAGCCTGATCTTATTAATAAGGAAGAATATGGCCGTAATACTTTTAGAAAGATTCAGTCAGTACAGTGCACAATGTATAATGAGCTACTGCTTCAATATGAATAAATTTTTATACTAATTTATCTCGTGTATTGTATAGAAATTTCTGGCTAAGACTTTGTAGTTTGCAAGGGCTGATGTAGCTTCAGACCAATTCGAAAACTTCAGAATTGAATGGCACATTTGTGCTTGCTAATCCATCAATTTTCGGTATGAAGTTGAGTTATCAAATACCCTGGCAATATAAATTGGGTTTCGGATCAAGTTGACTTAGCTCAAGCTTACTTTACTTTCTAACTTACTTTTGCCATCCCTTGTCTCAAAAGTTACAATATATATTTTTTTGAAACATAAAAAATTATGATAATTGAAATTAAATAAGATAATTGCGATATTTTAAATATTATATTAGTATACAAGGAATGTTATGCACTTCTACATGTTCATCTATATTAATAAATCATACATAAATACAAATAATTATAAATGAAACACATTCACAATAGTACACATGAAGTAGGAAAGTTAAAGTTTAATTGAGGAGTCTTTGATAAAAAATTTCTTTATGCAGTTTGTTATTAGAACCTGTCTCAGAATGGGCCAAATTCAAAGAGATCCAAGTTCGGTCATTTTAAATTTCAGCCATAAATTTCAGTCGAAACTTAATCACACCATTTTATTGAGGTTCAACCCTAATTTCAAAAAATTGAGGTTGGTCCAATTGACAGTCCAAGGTGGGCGAGGAGAAATTGAAGTGGAGGTGGAATCAAGCTGCTCCTATCGACTTGGACAATGATTTAGATCGACATTTATTGTGCAATTTATAATTAGCCTTATTTATGAGATAGCAAGTAAGGTTCACGAGTCCAAAATAATACCACCCAGAATTGGACGGCCACTGCCACAAAAGATAATTTTAATGACCTTATGGATGTACATCGTAAGGAAAATTTTTAAATAAATTTCGTCCATGACTCTACCTTTAAATTTATAATTTATAATAAAATTATATAAATATTTTAAATTACTTTGTTAGAGACTATGCGATCCTTTTTAAATCACAAAATTTACGAAAAAAAAGTCGTGGATCGGAATATCTCTCCTTTGCAATATGGGAACATTGCAGTTACGTTACGTGTACGTTTGTCGCTTTGAGTTTGGTCTCGCAATTTCAAGATTAAAGTTGACTAAAAAGGTTTTCAGCACGTGGCATTAGTTCGGTAACCTTGTCTTTTATTTGGCTTTCAATCGATGAAACTCTAGAATCTTGCATAAATTAAAAAGAAGTCCAAGAACGCATCAAACTACTAGAATCTTGCATAAATTTTATAAGTAGTCCAAGAATGCTTCAAACAAACATAATACTGTGTGCATTCTTTTGCTTCCTCTTTCAAATTATGGCGAAGCAAATTTTTGTTTTGGATCTTCCTTTTTCCTCTCTTCTTTCATTGGCTTTACTACTTCTAACCCTTTTCATATGGCTCTATGCCTATTCTAGACCTCAAAAGAGGCTACCACCGTCTCCCCCAAAGCTCCCAATTGTTGGACATCTTTTCCAACTTGGGTTATATCCCCACCGCACACTCCAAACGATATCAAAAAAATATGGCCCTCTTATGATGATTCATTTGGGGAGCAAACCAATTCTTGTCGCCTCATCAGCTGATGCAGCTTATGAGATAATGAAAAACCATGATTTGGTTTTTGCAAACCGGCCTAAGAGAAGTATCAATGATAAGCTTCTTTATGGTTGCAAAGACATAGCTACTGCACAGTACGGTGAGTATTGGAGGCAAATAAGGAGTATCTGCGTACTTCAGCTTCTGAGCAACAAAAGGTTTCAGTCGTTCAGACATGTTAGAGAGGAAGAGACCTCGATGATGATCCAGAATATTAGAGAAAGATGTTCTTCTTCTTCAACTTCTTCTTTGATAAACTTGAGTGATGCTCTTATAACCCTCACAAACAATGTAATTTGTAGGATAGCCTTGGGGAGGAAGTATAGTAATGATGAAGATAGGAGGAAAAGTATGGAAATCATGAAGGAGTTTGTGGAACTCTTAGGCACTTTCAGTGTGGCAGACTACCTTCCTTGGCTCTCATGCGTGAATCGTTTCAATGGATTGGATGCCAAACTTGAGAAAGTAGTTAAGCATATTGACCAATTTCTTCAAGCAGTAATTGAAGAACACAAGTTTAGGAAGAAAACAGAGGGTAATGCTGATTCTACTGATAGAAAAGCTTTAGATTTGGTGGATATCTTGCTTGATATTCAGAAGGAAAATTTGGCACGCTTTGCTCTGGAACTTGATAGTGTCAAAGCTATCATCCTGGTAAGAAATCATCCCTATAAATTACAGAAGCAACATCCAAATCAATGTCCTTAGTGATTCTAAGGTGTTTATATTATGCTAACATACTACAGCACATTTTGTTCCTTGTTATGTGGTATCCATACTAAGATTTTAGTGAAATATATTCTTCTACTTTATGAAAAATTAAGAGTGAATAAAATGCATAGACGCTATCATAAGTAGATTTTATAGTTTAAAAGAGAGAAATATAAGTATTCTTACATTATTTCTTATATCAGCATACATTATTATAGTCACGTCGCTCTCTTTTATACCCTAAAATCTATATCTAAGTCCGTAAACTTGTCCATATAAAAATTTTCCACAAAAATGTGACACATCTTTGTCTAGCTATATGACAAGTATTTTGTCCTTTGCTGGAAATTATCATGATAGTAATGATCCTCATTGAATCTCACTTCTTTAGTTTAACTCGAGATGTGGAGAATAACTTCAGAAAACAGAGAAACAAAATGGCTGTTAATGGTACCACTGAAATTACTGAAATTATGTAGATTTTAGGTTTCACATCTTGCACGTGAAAAAGCTTCCCCTAACCCCTTTTGAAGTGACAAGCACCGTCGGAAATATTTTTTAAACCGGGAGTTAAAATTTCCTTTACAAAATTCAAATACATTTAAAACATTTTGTGAGGAATTCAATTATGTTAGTGAAAAAAGATAAACAAAGGACGAGAATAGTAACGTAATTTCAGAGATCAAATGAGAAGTACCTTGGATTTTGGTAAATTTAAGGAAAGATATTCTTTTACCTGAAATTTCACGAAGTGGTTTATATCTTGAAAGGACAATGGAGGGAGGGGCAAAACCAAAAGGTTTGTAGCGTCGAAATATGAAAAAGATTTACTAAAATTGGTTTTATAGGAAATTGTTGATGATTGATTCGTTAATCAAAACATATTATCATTCGATAGTTTGTTAATTTTAAGCAGAAATTTTAATGATTTCAAAATATAAGTTTGGAAAAAATTGATTATAGTATAAACAAAACTGTTTGCCAAGTTCAACTAATTACCCATGTTAGACTTGAGAAGATTATACTAAAAGATGCTACATGAAAGGAAATTGTTTTGCCCATGTTTAACCAACATTTTAGTAGTTTTTCAATTTTCATCTCATTTATGCCTTCGACTTGAACTTTGCCTGTTATTTTCTATTGTTAAATGTTGTCTGGCATTGATGAAGTTCAATTCATGCCAAATTGACACAGCCCATGTTTAAGTTTCTCAACTTCAATTGCCAAAATTTCAATTAAAAAGCATTTTTGTTCTCTTTATTGATTCTGATTAGGACATGTTTGCTGCTGGGACTGATACAACATTCACGGTTATGGAGAGGGCAATGAGTGAACTCTTAAGGCACCCTAAAATCATGGAGAAACTGCAGATTGAGGTGAGACAAGTAGCTCAAGGAAAATCAGAAATCACGGAGGATGATTTAGACAAAATGCATTACTTAAAAGCAGTGATTAAGGAGACTTTACGACTTCATACTCCAATTCCATTACTTGTTCCCCGAGAATCAATACAACACGTCAAAATCTTGGGGTATATGATATACCGGCGGGCACAGAAGTAATAATGCTTGGGCAATTGCACGAGATCCAGTGCTGTGGAAGAAGCCTGAAGAATTTCTGCCAGAGAGATTTCTGAACAGTACAGTTGATTTTCGAGGCTTTAGCTTTGAGTTGATTCCCTTTGGCGCAGGAAGAAGAGGTTGTCCTGGTACCAGTTTTGCCATTGCTGTTAATGAGCTTGCATTGGCAAAATTGTTGCACCAGTTTGATTTTGCATTGCCTGATGGAGCTAAACCAGAGGATTTGGACATGTCTGATGCCGCTGGTTTCACTATCCATAGAAAATTTCCTCTATTTGCTGTTGCTATTCCACATTCATGCCGCTGTAACAGATTTTACCCTGATCTTATTAGTAGGAAGAATACGGAAATTACTTAAATTGTTTTAGAAAGATTCAGTCAGTATACAATTTATAGTCATGATTATTATGTTTCCCACCTTGTGAAATGTGGATTTAAATACACTTACATGACTCAAAAAAGTTAAAATCATCATCACAGCTTGACAAAAATAGAGTTGATAATAGTGTGGTTTGCGGGTTATAGTGCGGGACGGAGTTTACCCGATGCGTACTCTCGGTAGTTGCTGCAGGTTATTAGTCGAAAAAAAAAAAAAAAAAGGAGTTGAAACACAAAACTGTATCGTGTTGTATCAAGTCCTTGCAACGCCATCTGATTCACTTGATTACTAGTGTGCTGGTTTCAGCACTCCACAAGAAGGAATGAAAGTTCGATCATATAAGCACCGTATAACTAGTCGACCATGGCCACCTTACTACTAGTCGACACCAACTCTCTTATCCAAAATATTGACAGCCACATCCCACAAAGCCAAATTAGCGATCTAGTTTTCATAATAAATGCTAGCCACACGCCAAAGGCACTTTAGTGGTCCTGATTTCTGCTGCAATTTCCTTTCCTTTCCTTACTACTCTCTCCGTACTATTTTGATAAGCTTACAAATTTTTTCACACAATTTAAAAAAAGTTAATTAACTTTATTAAAAGAATGAATTAATTTATGATGTTACTAAAATACCCTTATATTTATCATTAAATATTTACATTAAATACAAATAGGAAATTGCACCTTAAGTCAAATTAATTCTATTTTATGTGTGAATGCACGGTTTGTTATATATTTTCACTTATAACAAAGTAATTAAATAGGGACATTTTAGAGAACTTGAAAATTAACTACATTCTTCAATTGAAAAATGAACTATAATTTGGGACGGATGAAAAAAGAAATCGAACTTATCAAAATGGAACGAATGGAGTATAATACTACAACCTACCCGAAAGCTCCCAATTGTCGGCAATCTTTTCAACTCGGGCTCTACCCTTACTGCTCATCTTGGGAAAAAGCCAATTCTTGATACTTCGCCACTTGGTGCAGCTTGTGAAATCCTGAAACCCATGATTTTGTCTTTGGAAAATTTTGGAGCTCGTAGTTTAAAAAAAAAAAAAAAAGATACGTGTTGATGTATAAAAAAAATAGTGTTATATATGGACTGATTTAAGTAACAAACTTGATAAATGAGACCACAAATTAAATCCACGCAATAATTTCTCAATTTTTGCATAGGTTTATCACTTCCTCAATCATGTTAGTTTAAATATGCACATCAAAACTTCCATTGGGTTCCTATCAATTTTATTAATCCTCGGATAAAATCCAAAAAATCTTATTAAACTTTTTGCTAACTCCAAACTATCTACTTGTGGTTTAAAAATGTGTATAGAACTCTTTCGAGTTTTAAAATTATATGACGAGTAGATGAAAATCATCGAAACTAGTGCAACTTGAGCCACATATATCATAGGTTTTTTTTTTTTTTTTTGGTCAAATATTCAACATTCTGACTTACTCTTAACCAATTCTAAGGGATGGTCCAATTAAACTTGAGGAAACTAATAGAGACTAAACTACCATTTGATCAAAGAAACACTATGGTATTGTATTTGAATTTTTTAACAAAATAACTATTGCTAGTGGGATTAAAATCTCCAACATGCAGCAGGGAAACTTTTAAGTGCTCCCTGACTACTAAGCCTTTGGTTGAGCGGCTGAGCCACACACATCATAGGTGACAGTGTAAATAACAACCAAGAATTTTCTAAAGGAGATCTACTTTTTTTACACAAAAATATCAATGACTTTTTTTTTTCACTTTTTTCTTTTCTGTTTAAATCATTTTCTTCTTTTTCCTCGAGGATTTCTATTTTTTATATGATAAGAGAAATACTGCCTCCATCTTTTCTTTTTCCATCTTTTCTTTTTAGCACAATCCAAGACCATCTCCACCACCACACCTTCCGCCGCCGCATCGTGCTGCCACCACCAACCCCTTCCTACGCTCTCCTCCTCCTTCCCTCCTTTCTCACCTTCCCGACACTTAGAACCCAGAAAATACAAAAACAAGCATATTGGCCTGGATTATTTCTGAGAAATTTGAGATCACATCGCTGCGGCTATAGGAATCAATTATGAATCATGTTTCAGCCTTTTTAAATAAGTCTAATGCTATGAAATATCTACTTTATATAGTTGGGATTTTTTTAGATTTGATGGAATTTGGAATGATTTTGGCGTTGCCAAAATATTAATTGGTGTGGGCTTGTAGTTTTGCGTTTTTTAGATCTGATGAAATATGAGCACACAAAACTTGCGATTGAATTTTCAATTTAATGACTTTTGGTCCTCATGAATAGATATTACTGTAACGGGAAGGTAATCCAACTTGACTCAGTGATTTTGAGGAATGGACGAAATTCATCCACTTTAGTTCCGAAAGATGAAAAACTATCTATACGTTTAATTTTGATTTGGTTGTGCTGGGTGGATAGGGTGATACTTTTTAGTTCCCAACTGTTAGAATTGGAGCTCCAAACATTGATCAAAATTAATTGATAAGTCCTCAATACTGCATAAGATAATAAAAAATTGTGAAGAAAAGATATAAAATAAAAAGGAACAAAAAGATTTATGTGGTTGACCTACGTTCACGGATAAAGATGAGTAAAACGTTGCTAATGAAGATGAGTAAAGCTTTGCTACCACGAAAAAGAATATAAAATTTAGAAGAATACTTTAAAAGCCCAAAAAGATGATACAAGACAAGAATACCTAAACAAAAATCTAAATGAGCTATTGAATTTTTAAACTTCCGAACAAGTTCCCTACTTGTGGCTACCAAATTGAAAGAAAATTTCTTTCGGTTGGCAATGTGGAAGGGAATCATTTGACCCCACCGCGTGGTGCTTACAAATCCCTAGCTTGACTTTCATCACAAATGTACAAATATTGTAGATATGCTCATATTCTTCATAATTATAAAAAATGAAGACCAATTAAGTCCAAGTCGTGCTAGAACTTAGCACCTGGAAGAGGTTTCATAAACCTGTTATCACCGTTGATCTTTTGCACAGATACTTTTCCTCAAGCAAAAGTCTTACAAATGTAGTGATATTTTACATCAATGTATTTTGTCTTCTCGTGCTACATCTGGTCTCAAGTGAATAGCACTTCAATTATCATGGTAAATATGGTAATCACACCTTAACATATGTTGATGTTATCAAAACTAATGTTTTGCATTATGTAATCTTCAAAATCCTAAGAGAACTAAAAGATCTTGGGAAACAACAGAAGATTGAAATTTAAAGCAAAAATTTGTATCTTCTAAACTTTTCCTAATCATCCACAATGAGATACCAATTGCTTGAATCAAGAAGATTACAACTAGACCCATTGGGTTACACAATTACACAACAAAATCTCGCTGAACATCTCAATTTCTCTAACTTAGAGAAATTAAACAAAGTGAAAAACAATTGGATAGGTAACGGTTTGCTATTTGCTGGAGGAGGAGGCAATTTGTGAAAATAGAATGGAGCGGTGACAGCGGTAGGAGGAGAAGGAGGTTAAAGAGGATGAGATGAATAGGTGATTTATGTTTTCAGTAAGTTGGGTTACGCTCCAATAATACGTCCCTCTAAATGGCAACTTTATCTGAAACCCCATCTTTATTAGCCCATCAAATTGGGCTCTCTTACTCCTTAAATCCTAGCCCAGAAAATTAGCATCTTGGCATAAGCTTCCCACATAAATAAAAAAACATATTTTTTTAGAATTTATTATTATTATTATTATTATTATTATTATTATTATTATTATTATTGAATTTATTAATTCAAATTCAGTATAATCAATTTGAAAAATAATATTTTTAAATATCGATCGAATTACATTTAATTTTTTAAAATATTTGAATTATCAACTAAATTACAGAATGACAGAATTCGATTTATCGATTTGTATTTACTGAACTCACCCCTTGTGAATAATCAAATTGGACTAAACCAAAGAATAGATCCTATTTGACCAAATCAGGTGGTGATAAGTGTAAGGTTGTTGATGAGAATACATAGCACGAAATTATTGGATAACATGTCAAAATAATGTTGACATGTTGAGGTGACGTGCTGTCAAAAACAAGTTGATATTGACAACACGTGCTGTGACAACATGACATGGCTTAGTCACGCGATAGCAATGGACCAATTTGTTTACCTGGTGGAAGACAACTTTGATGATGTGGTGGAGATTTTTTTTTTTTCGTTGAATAGAGTAGCATTTATAAAAACTTTTATGTGCTGGAGCATGAAAGATGCTGTGTTATAGTATGACGTAGCTTAGTTGCTGTGGACCAATTTGATGATGTGGTGGATGACATCATCAAAGAACTAGTGGAGCATATATACTTTGATTAAAATGTATCATATTTGAAATTATGTATTTTCAGTGTTTAGCTGGTGTCACGCCCCGTGTTCAAGACGTGGCACCCGTCATGCCCTAAACTAAGTTAGGACACAAGGCTAAATCAAAACAAAAGATTAACTAACTCAAAAAGTTTAAAGAAATAATCAAGGATGCTCCAAGAAGATATTTCATTCATAACCCAAAATATATATGGTCCAATACAATTCCGTTTCCCAATAACAAAAATAGGTGGGAATCATGTATAACCTAATCTATACAAAATATGGCTATACACCAAGCTATAAAAAATAACTTCCATCATGTCTACCCTAACTATGACTATGAGGTCCAAAAATCAGTCCAATCACCTTCAACAAATTCCTCACCTGCGGGGTTAAACAAAAGAGTGAGTGATATAATCACCCAGTAAGTAGTAGAGGTTCTCTTTGGGGCTTAAGTTTGCTATTCATACATAGGTACATTTCCAAATCAAATCAAAGTCATAACATCATAACATGTGGTCAAGTCAAAACCATACACATTCAAACATTGCATAAAGCAATTCAAAGAAAAGAGAGCTCAAGTAGTTAGTGGACACATGACCCTGGAATTCCAATTGTTAACTATAACCCGGTTAACGCGGTTCAAAACCAATTATTACCCGGTTGGTGCGGTTCAAGACTAACTATAACCCGGTTAGTACGGTTCAAAATAATTTGCTACCATCACCAATTTAGGAAACTAGTCCCGTCATATAACCATTTCACATACAAGAGCTCAATCAAGTATTCATTCAAATGATTTATTAGACCACATAACTTATTTCATAGAAAACCAAAGTAACCAAACGTAAGCCCATTTATATAAGGAAAATATCATCCCATTCATTTCTCATCATTAAAAACATTTGCAAGGCAAAGAGAGTCAATTGCTACTTACCTCACTCTAAGACTAATTCAAATAGTCGGAATAAGGGTAAATGCCGTCGTCACCTATAATACACAAATAAGACTTGTATCACATATTGATTCTATTAAGAAACCATAAAAGAAGCCTAAACCTATCTTAACATGCAAAATGAGGAGAAGAGGCAAAAATTATACTGACCCGTAGCGTCAGCCGCGGCGCGGCTCACGTCGTGGCTCAGCTACAGTACCCAGCCGCGACTCCAGCCGCTGAGGTCGCGGCTCGGGTCAGAGTCCGCGGCCCCTCATCCGCGGTGCGGATGGAACCGCGGATGAGCCTAGAGAGGTTGCTGCAATGAGCCGCGGTCTCATCCGCGACGCGGATGGCACCGCGGATGAGCCTAGCAAGACGGCCTGCAACCTCTGCAACTCTCAAAATCACCTCTCACACTATTCATCATTTTCTCACTCGATCCAAACAACGAAACAACCTCAAAATAGCACAATAAGGTAGGAAAACACTATCTTAACATCTTAAGCAGCACATTCATGGATCATTCTCAAAATCACACAAGATCTACCAAAATCTCATACCCAATTCTTCAAATCTCTAACTCACCTACTTCACACATTCATCATAACTCACAAGCACTACTACTACAAATCATCTATTCCAAGAACAACATAGTCTAATAGTATCAACAAAGCCAAGATTTCGAATTTCCAAGCAAAATAATCAAAGTGTGAGAGAACTAAAAAGTAGGAAGAAGAGTTACCTTGAGGGGAATTTGGGGAGAAAGCTTCAAAATGGCTTCTACTAGCTTCCTTTGGGGATGAAATCCCTTCAATTCCTCCTTCAATGGGTTGAGAAAGTGGGAAGAAATTTAGAGAAATTCTTTCAAAATAGAAGAGGAAGAATGAGGGAAAATGAAGAAGGGATTTCAGTCTTTAGGGCAAAATTTGAAGTTTCAAAATTTGCAACTAAGGACACTACTTCTTACAAAGCACACAATGGCCCAAGAAGGTTTAATTTTCATAAAGGTCCCTAAGGGCCTTAATGTCACAGCTGGTGCCAAATTTTTAGTGCTTACCAAACGAAACCCAAGAAATCTTTTGGGTGTCCGAGGTATAAACAATCATAGCAAACAAAAAGCACCTCTTGAGAAAATCAATGTCTTAGGTAAATTCTTGTGTAATTTGTTAATAAACTATATTATATTTGTTTTGTAATATATTATATTAAAAGAAATTCTTCATATATATATAAATTGAATCCGACCATTCTATGAAGTTCGATCATAAGTTTAAAAAACCTGAGATCGATCTAGTCCAGTTGTCGGTCCTAGGTGAGAAGGAAAAGATTGACGGAAAGAGAGAGTCAAGCTCCTCCGAGCAATTTGACAATTGAAATTTATGGTGCAAATTATAGTTAGCGTTATTAGTTTACATCAAATATTATCCACTTCTATATATTCATCTGTATTAATAAAATATATATATAATACCAATGGTTGTAAATAGGAATGTTAAAGTTGCATCCTTTCAAAAATTTGTTATCAGAGCCGGGCAAAGAATGAACCAAATTCAATCAGAGTTTTGTCCATTTTAAATTGGGATAATTACACAAACCTCCCCTGAGGTTTATTGAAATTGCAGGCAGCTCCCTCCAGGTTTAGAAAATTACACTTGCCTCCCTTCCTTTAATATGTTTGGTAACAAATAGACCCAAATTGCTGACATAAGCTAAAAAAGATAGATAAATATCCCATATTGCCCTTTTGAATAGTTTCTCAATACAAACTAAAAAGTTTTCAACATAAAATGAAAAAAACTCATTTAATTTTCTTCACTCCATTGTTTTACCTAATTTTTAGTCTCCAATTTCAATTTAACACTTTTAGTCATTCTTGCCCAAATCTCAAATTCGGTCATTTTTAAGACATATAAATATCCAAATTCTAACAATCTCCTGCTTTCTAAAAAATTTATCACCAACTCCCATAATACTCTGAAAATAGACACTAAATCCAACATCCACTCCATTTCAATATCCAAAAAAAAAAAAAAACTAAATCCAGCATCCGCTCCATTTCAAAAGCAATGGTACCGTTGCCCACCAAAAAAAAAAAAAGAAGTCATAATCCAAAATATCAACCATATTTGTAGTTAAAGGACAACCAAAAAGAATGAATTAGTTACGTACACTTTGATTGATTCATCACTTATGAAATCCGCCTTGATAATCTTCCTCTCACAATTGTGTATTTTCTTTTTTTTTTTTTTACTAACTTACAATTATTTTTGAATCTTCACAATAGCAATAAAAATGACAAGAAGAAGTATCCGGTAATATTTGAAATTGATAATAAAATAAAATTAAAAAATAAAATATAAGCAACAAAAATATATAACTCATACACAAATGAATTTAAGCTATTGACTTAAGAACTTTGCTAAGGGTACATAAGTCTTTTCAATTGACCAAGGGAGCTATATGTAATTTTACAAACCTGGGGGGAGCTGCCTGTAATTGTCATAAACCTCAGGGGAGGTTTGTGTAATTATCCCTTTTAAATTTGAGTCTTAAATTTCAGTCCAAACTGAATCCGACCATTCTATGAAGTTCGACCATAAGTTTATAAACCTGAAGTTGACGGTCCTAGGTGGGAAGGAAAAGATTGAAGGAGACGGGGAGTCAAGCTCCTCCGGAATTGGACAGCCACTGTCGCAAAATATGTGGACGTTGCAGTGACGTACATTACTTAGCCGACAAAACGTCTTTTATTTGCCTTGCATAAATCTAGATAGAAGTCCAATACAACAGCAAACCAGCATAATATCGCGTGCATTTTTTTGCTTCCTGTTTCTTATTATGGCGAAGCAAATATTTGTTTTGGATCTTCCATTTTCCTCTCTTGTTCCCTTGGCTTTGCTGCTTCTAAAATTTCAACACTTTGCATACCGAAATGCATAAAGATTCTTTAAGTTGAACATGGAATTATGCAAAAATGAATGAAATCAAAGCATATATTGATTATTATAATTATATTAGAACTCCATAAATTACTTAATTATCCCTATATGCGGGTTAGGTATAATATAAGCGAGTTTTCAAAATCTTAATTTATATCCAACTCACTTAATAGAAAAACTCGCACATGATCTGTATTCAGAAAAATTCAACATATTGCATATCTGCATTTTTTGAGTCAGGTCCATATTTGATCAATCAGTTTTCTAATTTTCCAATCAGCTTGCACACCCTTACTAAAAGTTTATATGGAATGACTCTCATGGTATGTTAGTTACATCAAGGTTGGATTTCTAAAAAATTATCTTATAAAATGTTATTTCGTGGTACTAGTTAATTAACTTTTACATGTATACATGGATCATTCCTCTTTAAGGAATGCGTGTATTCTCATCTAGTTCTTGGAAATGTCTATAAGGTCTCCTGTTTGGTACTTCGATGATCTATGACCTAATGGATTCCCGATACCATTTTTCCTCACGGAGTCCAACCCACATAATATCCACAAAAAAAAAAAAAAACCGAAAAGAAGCAAAAGGAAAAAATATATATATAAAGGCATCGTGATGCTATGCACAAATAAGATTATCAAATGGGCTGAGCCAATCTAAATTACCCCCTTGGGCCTTAGAAAAAATAGGGTGAGCTTTAGTTGCGTTAGATTTGGGTTGAAATTGCTCGACCCATTTAATTATTTTAAACACAAGTTAAAGACAATACACTGAAAATACAAATAACTACAAAGAATTCGTCCTCTTGTTGGTACAAGAATATCATGTTAATACACACAACTTTTCGAGTTATTTAACTTGTATGAACTTACTTTTTGTATAATTTTATTTACATAAGCATTGAAATACCATTTCCGAAAAAGCCTCAGGGAACAGAACTTGGGTCCAGATGTATTCTTTTATATATATATATATATATATATATATATATGTTTGCTAAATATGTACTCATTACACACACAACACACACATATGCATGTGTATATAGGGGTGTGTGTGTATCTATGGGGGTATCAATTTGATAATTTGACAAGCTCTAACTTTAGTTTTAATGTAATTTTTAGGTGGCAAATCTTGCATTTTCACCCATTTCTTAAAGGAAAAAAGAATTGAGTTCAAGTCATCTCCATGGGCACATTGATTAACATTGTGCGCGGGCTAGGCCGATCACTTTGATCATTTAACAAGCTTTAATTTTAGTTTTTATTTAATTTTTTGGTGGCAATGGGCAATTTTATCACTAGTGAAAGTAGCTATCAATTGAGCTTTGTGATCTGAATTTTGGTATGCCCAAACTCAATCAATTTAACAATAGTAATGTTGGACCAAATTTAATTCGCAAAACTAAAAGTGTTAGATCAATTCTCGACTCACAATATAAATTGGGTTTCCAGTCGAATCGGGGTTAGCCAAGTTCATTTTTACTTTTTAATTTATTCTTCTTTTTTGTATTATTATTTAGCCAAAAGCTATCCTTGCATAAAAGGGTTAGCCAAGTTCACTTTTACTTTTTAATTTATTCATCTTTTTTGTATTATTATTTAGCTAAAAGCTATCCTTGCATTAAAAAGTTACAATATTCTGTCAAAACAAAAAAAAAAATTATGATAGTTCAATTTATATAAAACAATTCTGATATTGTATATATTATATTGGTGTACATCGACTATTATACACTTCTATATATTCATCTATATTAATAAAATATATATAAATACAAATGGTTGTAAATAAAACACATGCAAAATAATACATGTGAAATAGGAATGTTAAAGTTGCAGCCTTTCAAAAATTTGTTTATTAGAGCCGGGCAAAGAATAAATCAAATTCAATCAAAGTTTTGTCCATTTTAAATTTGAATTTAAAATTCAGTTCAAACTGAATCCGACCATTCTATGAAGTTCGACCGTACGTTTAAAAAACTGAGCTCTATCTAGTCCAGTTGATGGTCCTAGGTGGGAAAGGACGGGGATGAGGGCCTCACAATTTTCATTTCTCATAATTTCTTAGCCATGATTTATTATGGCAAAATAGATGGCTGAGATCTTGCCATTTGGAGCAATTTTGAAGTGTAAAAATACAAAAAAACGAGGTAGTTTTGGAGGAAAAAAATTGGTTACGCAAAAATGCTGAAGATTTATGCACAAAGGCTGATGATTTGCATCAAAATGCTAATAATTTACACCAAGTCTAACTTGTGAGAAATGGCCAAACTCCAAATTGTGAGGCCCCAAACCGATGGATGGGGAGGGGTAGTCTGATTTTTCTTAGGTGGGGTAGGACCCGTGGACTCGGACGGTATGTTTAAAAATCTGAGCCCTATCTAGTGTAGTTGATGGTCCTAGGTGGGAAAGGATACATTGATGGGGAGGGGCAGTCCGATTTTTTTTTGGGTGGACCGAGTCCACATGTGGTCGGGGCAGGCAAGCTCTTCCAAGCAATTTGCCAATTGACATTTATGGTGCAAATTATAGTTAGCCTTATTTGGGAGATAGAAAGGTCCACAAGTCCAAAATAATAACATCCAGAATTGAACCAATTGACATTTGTGGTGCAAACTATAGTTAGCCTTATTTGGGAGATAGAAAGGTCCACAAGTCCAAAATAATAGCATCCAGAATTGGACAGCCACTGTCGCAAATTGAAAAATCAAGGACCCCATAGATATGCTTTGCAATATGTGGACATCGTAGCAACCGATTTGAGACCTTACAAGTTTCATTTATCACAAGTTGATGATCATGATCTAATATGACAAAATGAATAGCTAAGACGATACCATGCAAACAAAATTTGAATTGAAAAAATATAAAAATGAGGTGGTGTTAGAGAGAAATTAGTTACATCACATTACACTAAAATACTAAGGAATTACATTGTCCCAAACTTGTGGGAAATAGAAAAAGGCAAAATTGTGAGACCCGTGCCAACGACCTACATTAGTTAGGCGACAAAAGTTCGTTTTATTGGCCTTGCAAAAATCTAGAAAGAAGTCCAGTATAACAGCAAACAAGCATAATATTGTCTGCATTCTTTGCTTCCTCTTTCTGATTATGGCGAAGCAAATATTTGTTTTGGATCTTCCATTTTCCTCGCTTGTTCCCTTGGCTTTACTGCTTCTAACCCTTGTCATATGGCTCTATGCTTCTTCTAGACCCCAAAAGACGCTACCACCGTCTTCGCCAAAGCTCCCAATTGTTGGACATCTTTTCCAGCTTGGGTTATACCCCCACTGCACACTCCAAAGGTTATCAAAATAATATGGTCCTTTTATGATGATTCATTTGGGAAGAAAACCAATTCTCGTTGCCTCATGAGCTGATGCAGCTTGTGAGATAATGAAAAACCATGATTTGGTTTTTGCAAACAGGCCTAAAAGAAGTGTCCCTGATAAGCTTCTTTATGGTTGTAAAGACATAGCTACTGCACAGTACGGCGAGTATTGGAGCAAATCAGAAGTATCTGTGTGCTTCAGCTTTTGAGCAACAAAAGGGTTCAGTCATTCCGACATGTTAGAGAGGAAGAGACCTCGATGATGATCCAAAAGATTAGAGAAAGATGTTCTTCTTCTTCATCTTCCTTCCTTGATAAACTTGCGTGCTGTTCTTATAACGCTCACAAACGATATAATTTGTAGGGTAGCCTTGGGGAGGAAGTATAATAACGATGAAAATAGGAGGAAAATTCTGAAAATCATGAAGGAGTTTTGGGAACTCTTAGGTACTTTTAGTGTGGAAGACTATCTTCCTTGGATTGCATGGGCGAATCGTTTCAATGGATTGGATGCTAAACTAGAGAAAGTGGTCAAGCATGTTGACCAATTTCTTGAAGGTGTAATTGACGAGCACAAGTTTAGGAAGAAAGGGGAGGATAGTGCTGATTCTACTGAGAAAAAAGCTTTTGATTTGGTGGATATCTTGCTTGATATTCGGAACGACAATTTGACAGGCTTTGTTCTGGAACTTGATAGTGTCAAAGCTATCATCTTGGTAAGAATTCATCCCTATAAATTATTGTGATTAAAATTAGTTCTACGTCCTTAATTATCTCCTAACGGAAATGAAATCTATTGAAGTGTTTTTATCATACTAACCTACCACAACACATTTTGCCCCGATTTATGTTCATAGGTACAAAGATTTTTCGTGCATAATGAAATATAATTTTTTATCTTATGAAAAAATAGGAGCAGAAAAATACTTACATAAACCGGTAGACACATCCTGTCTAATCTTGTGATCTGAGAAAAAGACACATGAGTATTTTTATATTACTTTTTTTTTTATATCAGCATACATCTATCGTATATTTCTATCACTCTTTCTCATGCTACAAAATCTACATGTCAGATTGTAAACTTGGTCTACGTAGAATCTCTCACAAGAATGTAATATATTTTTGTCTACATGACAAGTATCTTGGCCTCTGCAGGAAATTTTTATGATAGTAATGATCCTTATTGAACCTTTGGTTAGACTTAAGGTGGTAACTCAAGTTAGACCCAAAAACTGTGCACATTGTTTTATTAATGACAGGTATAAAAGCGATAGATGTGGATAAACGTTAAACTAAAGTAAGCAAACTGCATTAAACTAAAACTCACCTGTGCTTCTTAATTATTATTATGTTAGTGGGTCTTACTTT
>CM045566.1:7868841-7961326 GCA_024721245.1 Mitragyna speciosa | reverse complement strand
CCAGTTCCATTACCCGTTCCTCGAGAATCAACACAACACGTCAAAATCTCGGGGTGTGATATACCGGCAGGCACAGAAGTAATGGTGAATGCTTGGGCAATTGCACAAGATCCAGTGCTGTGGAAGAATCCTGAAGAATTTCTGCCAGAGAGGTTTTTGAACATTACAATCGATTTTCGAGGCTTTAACTTTGAGTTTATTCCATTTGGTGCTTGAAGAAGAGGTTGTCCTGGTACCACTTTTGCCATTGCTGTTACTGAGCTTGCATTGGCAAAATTGTTGCACCAGTTTGATTTTTCATTGCCTAATGGAGCTAAACCAGAGGATTTGAACATGTCTGATGCCATTGGTTTCACTCTCCGTAGAAAGCTTCGCCTACTTGCTGTTTCTATTTCACATTAATTTTAGTCTTCTTTATCTTCTGTTGGGTTAATAAATGTGGATTTTGGGGTACTGATATTAACATATTTTACCCTGAACTTATTAATAATGAAGAATATGGCCGTAATGCTTTTAGAAAGATTCAGTCAGTATAGTGCACAATGTATAATGAGCTACTGCTTCAATATGAATAAATTTTTATGCTAATTTATCTCGTGTATTGTATAGAAATTTCTAGATAAGACTTTGTCGTTTGGCCAGGGCTGATATAGCTTTAGACCAATTCGAAAACTTCAGAATTGAATGAAGCATTTGTGCTTGCTAATCCTAGAGTTTCAACTTTCCATGGTGTAATGTGGAAAGAGGTAGAAAGTTCAGCTAGTGAGTTAAGAAACCGTCTATAGAGGCAACTATTTACAATCTGCCTAATTCAACTATTTACAAGACAATGTTTCTTTTTTTTTTTTCAGGTAGAAAGTTCAGCTAGTGAGTTAAGAAACCGTCTATAGTGAGTTAAGAAACCGTCTATAGAGTTTCTTTTTTTTTTTTTCAGGTTCACGGGCCTAAACCAAGCTCAGGAATCTCTCAGTCTTCAGGAATCTCTGCCAATGTCGCATGCGTTGAATGCGATGATCATTCGTTCGGAAACAACGCACCGAATTGTTCCTAGAGGAAGTACATTTCGCATAAACTCACTTTTTATATCTGGAAGGATATTGTAAAACAAAAAACTTTATTGTTGAAAACACTAAATGGATTGTAAGGAAAGGAAGTCATATTTCTTTTTGGCTTGATTCGTGGGTCTCTGATAAGCCGTTGAAAACCATATAAATTAAGGGAACTCATTGAATATGATCTCTGGAGTTTTCTCCGCAGACGATAGATAGGTCATGGTTATCTTACTTACATGCTCCCAACTAATCTTGTTCAAGCTATCATTGCCATCTCTCTTCCCAAGGCCACATCCTTTAAGGATAAACATATTTGGGGGACTAAATGACTCAGGTAAATTCTCTATTAAATCTGCCCATCAGAAGCTATACAGAAATGATCCTTTGAATAGTGGCTGAAAAAGGATTTGGAAGTAGAACCTTCCATAGAAATTTGAGGGATTCTTTTAGACATTGAAACATGGGAGTTAAAAGGAATTTCACTGTAGATACTTCTGCCACATATGTAACTCTACAAAGGGAGACCTTGTTCATCTCTTTTGGTACTGCACCCAAGTCAAATAAATATAGAAATTTTTTCTTCCCAAGAATTAATTTCTTTGCCCATGTTAAATTGCTTCCTATCCTCCTTTTTCCTCAGTGTATTGGATTTGGAATTAAGCGACTTTTCTCAATTAGCTGCAGTTTTTCATTAACCGTACTTTTTCTCTGTTGAAGGCTTGCAAGAAGGCTAACAATTTCATATACATTCCCACCATCAAAGCTTCCATCTTACCATCTATCAAAACAAATTTACCACTCCCATGCAGCTTGAAGTCTTACAATTAGTTTACATGCCCTCCCCACTATTCTGAACATTTGGCTCTATCTTCTTGATCTGTTCATCCTTGTTCTTGAGGTGAGTACCTTCTGCGATTTGGCCAATAATCAACTAGCTCTAACACCAATTGTCAAGATTCTCACTTAACAGTTGAGAATCTCGAGAACAAACTAAGAATTCTGATGGAATTCTTGAAAAAACAAAAGAAAATAAAAGAAAGAAAAGAAATCATAAGAAGAATTGAGAGAGAAATTGAAAGAGAATAGTGAGTGTTTTTTTTTTTTTATAGAGAGAATTTGTTACAATATTGCAGAAATTGGCTGCTTCTTCCCTCTTCCTTTTCCTTCTTTCATTTCCTGTTAGTTACTAACTTCCTTCTTTCCCAATTGACTAAGTGTCTTATCCTAACGAAAACAGTTATAGCAGTATTCCTACTTGAACTACATCGTTTTCAGTCCAGTTCATGACAGTGCCCTTTTGTGCCTCTACATCAAACACCAGAGCTAGCCACTCTAAAAACCTTAAAGGTATCTAATTCTTCAACATTCAAATAACAAAATCAAGGTTTCCTTTTGTCACGTGATAATGAATGAATAACAGTATTATTTTAGTATATGTCATAGTCTGTATGTTATTCATAATATTAGCATGAATATCAATTATCTATTTCTAAAGGCAAAAAATCACTTCATATAAAAACATCAAGCTGAAATACGTCAAAAGAAAACAGCCCAAGATCGAAGTATCAATCATTGTGAAAACTGGTGAAGAGGGATGAAGTAACCCGACACTGTCCAGTGTAAAGATAATACACTAAAAAATTTACCCTCAAGGACCGTTAAAAAAATAAAAATTACCTCAAAGGGTAGGTCATTTCGGAGTCAACTATATTACAAGTGCTTTGAAACTTGAAAGTATGGTCCAAAGTTATTATGAGCAAATATTAGAGTACTTGAACGCAAATTCTTGCAGTAATATAGCATTCGTACCCATTTCTTAAAGGAAAAAAGAATTAAGTTCAAGTCATCTCTGCAGATTGATTAATAGTGTCCTTCTAGCTATTAGTTTAGATATTTATTTATGACGTATCACTTTGACGATCTGACAAACTTTAATTTTATTTCTTATTTAATTTTTAGGAGGCCACCATAGCCAATTTTATCACTAGTGATTGCAGAGTATCAATTGGTATACCCAATTCAATCCATTTAAATAATATGAATAATGGACCAAACTTAACTCGTTGAAACTCACAAGTGAATTCAAGACTAAGTGGCATTGATAAAACTGAAATTTAAAGTCACATAAGTATTTTACATTACTTTGTTAGAGGTTACGTGACATTTTTTTAGATTATAAGATTTACGGATGAAACCGTGAATAGGTTCACCTAAGAATATCTTTCCTTTGCAATATGGGAACATTGCTGTTGCGTTACGTGTACGTTTGTCGCTTTGAGTTTGGTTTCGCAATTTCAAGATTAAAGTTGACTAAAAAAGTTTTCAGCACATGTGGCATTAGTTAGGTAACCTTGTCTTTTATTTGGCTTTCAATCGATGCAACTCTAGAATCTTACATAAATTAAAAAGAAGTCCAAGAATGCATCAAACTACTAGAATCTTGCATAAATTGTATAAGTAGTCCAAGAATGCTTCAAACAAACATAATACTGTGTGCATTCTTTTGCTTCCTCTTTCAAATTATGGCGAAGCAAATATTTGTTTGGGATCTTCCTTTTTCCTCTCTTCTTTCATTGGCTTTACTACTTCTAACCCTTTTCATATGGCTCTATGCCGCTTCTAGACCTCAAAAGAGGCTACCACCGTCTCCCCCAAAGCTCCCAATTGTTGGACATCTTTTCCAACTTGGGTTATATCCCCACTGCACGCTCCAAACGATATCAAAAAAATTTGGCCCTCTTATGATGATTCATTTGGGGAGCAAACCAATTCTTGTCGCCTCATCAGCTGATGCTGTCACGCCCTGCGCCTAAGGCGTGGCACTCGCCATGTCCTAAACTACGCTAGAACACAAGGCCACATCAAAACTTACATTACTAAAATAAGTTAAACTTAAGAGAAGAACAATCATAACCAAAAGATCTATTTCATTCATTCAAAATATGAGCATCCACAATACATTACACTTCTTCTATAACAAAAGGATTGGGTTGCTACAAGTGTACCCTAACATAAACAAAAGAATAGGGCTATACATTTATAGAACAAAGAACCCTTTACAAAATATACCCTATCACCAAAAGCTTCCAATCTAAACCTAAGTCAAAAGGTCCAAGAGTCGGTCCAGTCTTCCTCAACAAGAGTCTCCTCCGCTACGATACAAAATAAGTAGTGAGTGACATGTCACCCAGTAAGTAGTAAAGAATCACCTTGTGGCTTGAGACGGTTATACATATACAATTTCATGCAACAATTAACATTAAATGACTTGATGTATAAAATACGAGGTAAGGTACATTCATTTCACAAACATATATATCAAATATCAAACATTTCTAACGAGCTCAAGTAGGAAACCGACTAATGACCCTGGATATCCAGTTGTTAACTATAACCCGGTTAACACAGTCGATTACTGACTCTACCCGATCAGCCCGGTCAAACAAAGCTAACTATCCCCAGTTAGCACGGTCAAAAATCATACATCAAACATCAATTTAAGAAACTAGTCCCGTCATAGGTCATTTCACTCAAGAGCTCATTCCAAATATTAATTTATCAAACACATTATCTTGTATAAATATTTTGTATAACAAAGTGTAAAATAACCCAACTCAAGCCAAGAAACATCAATTAACAATTTAGAGTATTAGCGCTAGTCAGAGCTCGCTTTGAATAAGTAAGGGATTCATAGACTACTTACCTCGATCCCGCCTTAATTCAAATAGTCACAGTATGGGTAACCGCCCTTTTCGCCTAATAACACACAAAGAACACTCAATTATAGATCTATTCTAATATTAATTCTACAATAAAACATAATCTAAGGCCTTACGCGGAATATAAAAGAAGCATAGCAAAAAGGAAAATAGAACAAACGATCCGCGTTCAAGGCCGGAAAACTCACCCGCGGACTCAGCAGAAGCCGAGCCGCGGGTAGGCCTGGGATGAGCCGTGGCCACGGCTCATCGAGTCCGGCCCGCAGCTCGACATCCGCAGGCTTGGCCGCGGTGCGGACAACGCAGCGGCCACGGACAAACTCAACACCAGAAGACTGGAGTCAAGCCGCAGGGTAGGTCCAGGAAGAGCCGCGGCCGCGGCTTGGCACCCGCGGGCTTGGCCGTGGTGCGGACAATGCCGCGACCACGAACAGAACCAACCCAGCACCTTGGAGTCAAGCCGCGGGCACCTTGGCTCTAGTTGTGGCCGCGGCTGGCCTCAACAGGGTCGCGGTTCAACTTCCTGCAACACCTCAAAGCGACCAAACTCCCTCCAAACACAACCAAACACCTCCAAAGCCCAACCAACAACGAAAACAACTTCAAAATAGCAAAACTTGACAAGATAAAGCAAGACAAAACACATAGAACCCAAACATTCATCTAAGATAATCTAAACTATAATCATACTAAAGTCCTTCCTAATCCCACTATCATATCACTCATCTTCTATCATTACACTCACAACAACACAAAGCATAGATTCAAAAGAGCATAAGAGTCTAACCATATATGCCTATCAAATATCACCTCTCATACAATGTAATCTACTCAAGAAAGAAGAAATAGCATATAGGAAATTTACCTTGGGTGAAAGATTGGGTTGATGAGACTACACTTCCTCCCCTTGATCCCCTACTAGAAGAAGGTTGTTCAACCCCACCTTAGAGAAGAATTAGAGAGACAAGAAGAAAAGCTTTAGAGGTAATTGAAGTTAGAAGACAAAGAGATAGAGGGGAAATTGGAAGAACCAAATCCCTAAGCTTATTTGGGCAAAATTAGAGTTTAGAAAATTTCCTTTAAGTTCTCCTACTTAAGAAAATAAAACTCCACCCCAAAACATCAATTACAAGAATACCCTCTAAAGGTCCCTAATATTACAGATGCAGCTTGTGAGATAATGAAAAACCATGATTTTGTTTTTGCAAACAGGCCTAAGAGAAGTATCAATGATAAGCTTCTTTATGGTTGCAAAGACATATCTACTGCATAGTACGGTGAGTATTGGAGGCAAATAAGGAGTATCTGCGTACTTCAGCTTCTGAGCAACAAAAGGGTTCAGTCGTTCAGACATGTTAGAGAGGAAGAGACCTCGATGATGATCCAGAATATTAGAGAAAGATGTTCTTCTTCTTCAACTTCTTCTTTGATAAACTTGAGTGATGCTCTTATAACCCTCACAAACGATGGAATTTGTGGGGTAGCCTTGGGGAGGAAGTATCGTAATGATGAAGATGGGAGGAAAAGTATGGAAATCATGAAGGAGTTTGTGGAACTCTTAGGCACTCTCAGTGTGGCAGACTACCTTCCCCGGCTCTCATGCGTGAATCGTTTCAATGGATTGGATGCCAAACTTGAGAAAGTAGTTAAGCATATTGACCAATTTCTTCAAGCAGTAATTGAAGAACACAAGTTTAGGAAGAAAACAGAGGGTAATGCTGATTCTACTGATAGAAAAGCTTTAGATTTGGTGGATATATTGCTTGATATTCAGAAGGAAAATTTGGCAGGCTTTGCTCTGGAACTTGATAGTGTCAAAGCTATCATCCTGGTAAGAAATCATCTTATATATATTAAAAGTGGGAGTTTTGCGAATTATTACATTTTCTTTCCCATAGTACCCCTTACAAAATAGATTAATGGCAATGTTATGTTACCAAAATTAAATGCCTTTCCTTATCATCGTTATGGCTATTTCTGTAATACTACTATTGAGCATTTACTTTAGTAATGTAGCTTTTATTGAAGCATGTTTCCTAAATTTTTTTAAGGAATGAAGTTGTGAATTGGAAGGGAATTTTAAATTTTAGAAATTAAATTTAAAATTCTTTAGAAACTAAAAAATAATAAAAAGATTGGACAATATATATTTAAGAAAATAAAGAAAAGTAGACTTTGTTCATACGAATATATTTGTACATAACCTCTTGCGGATTCAAGAATTCCGAAAGCAATGGCCTGCTTTCACTAGGAGATTGGATGCCCTCGGTAAAAATGATGTCAATTTTTATTTTTTTTATGCTACGGTAAAAGTGGTCATAGTTTATGGGACTGCTCAAAGGTAACGGAACTAAGTTTGAGAACTTTCAAGGAACTCAAGTATTATAGTAGGTCATGTTGCTTTAGTTATAATATAATCATGCTTATGATATTTATGGTTTATTTTTTATGTTTTGTTCAAACAAAGGCAACAATTGCCATCATAGTCTGTATTCTTTTCTCAGATGTTGTGTTGTGTTGATCATAATGATACAGATTATGTACATGATGTTAGAAAAATTGATCTCTACTCCCCTGAACCCTTTAAATGCCTTTTTTTTTTTTAAAAAAAACTTCAAAATTAGTCTCTAACCGTCCATGTGATCAAATTAAAATGGATACAAAAATAGAGAATTAGAAACTAAATATATGCATTTATTAATGATCAAAAGATGTTAGAGAAAAATTTAGGAGGTCATTTACCTACTACTACAACAAAGTTTCAAGCTTTCAATTATTTAAGTTATAAATTGTCTCAAATAAATTTGGCATGTTCGAACTAATTGATATTTTCAATGGCTTTATCTTGGCATCCAAAGACTTAGATACTGCTTATTTACATGATATTAAATGTAATACATCTTAATAAAACTATGTACTGCTTATTTACCATTATTGATAGCAATTTTATTTAATTTCAAGAAATAAAAAAATATATTCATGATAACATCAAAAAATATATATTACCTTGGTATTACTAAAATATACTAATCAATATCTTTTTTATCCATATATTGTTTGTTAGTAGCACAATATATAAATAAAAATTATTCTGCCAAAGATAAGAAAGTAATAATTTTCTAATCAAGTTTTATGTTTTAATATGTCATATTCTTGTGGTAATAAAAATATTTCTTTTATTTTTACTATATCAATACCTTAAACACTTTTACTTTTTTTTTTCTCAAAATAGTAGAATTCTATTCGTGTAATGCAAATATTGAATTTTTAATTTCAAGGTATTGTTTTTATTAAAGTATATTAACTTTTTAAGAAGCTGGAAGGAAATTGAATTTTAGAAATTATTTTGACAATACTTTTAGAAATTAAAGAATAACAGAAAGGCTCAAAAAATATGAGAGATCATGGATCAATTGTTCGAGTTTGGCAAATTGTGGAAGACGAGAGATCTAATGAAATTGTTACTCCAAACACACACACACACACATATATCCATTGTGCTTGTACATTACAATTATCCATATTACTGAACTTGTAGCTTTGATGACTGATATAAAAATTCGTAAATTGAAGAGTCTCAAAAAGACCTCAAACTATGCTTGTATTAGTTTTTCACCAAAGGTTTTCCGAATTCTGGAGGAACCGTCATATGCCAACAACCAAGATTTATCTTTTGTGAGTAAAACTTTTGTGGATAATCTATGTTTTTCTCATTGTTTATGCTCTTATAGTGTTTGTTTTCTTTCTTTATTGACAAAACTGATCACTTATGGAAATCTAGACGCAATCATTGCCTTAAAGTCTATCCATATAGTAATTATGGTACAAATATGACTATTTTTTTCATGTGATCTAATGGTGAATTTGGATAGCCTGTGAATGTAATCTTTAATTAAATGCTTATTCTTTTCCTTGTGGATATGATGCAGTGACGTGCACTTGATGGCAAAGTTCGAATTTGAAAAATTAGTGCTCAAAGAGTTGTTGACTAGAGTGATATAAAAGACATCACCACTGTTATTTGTTTTCGCCTAGACAGGCAGGTCAATAATCCTGAACCAACCCCCTCCTCTTCTTGTAAAAGGAAAGCACACTAATATAGAATACAACACTTCATGGTGCTAATTTGGTAAATAAAGTCATGCCAATTTACATACGATTAAATATCTATGATAACCTAAATGTCATGAGCATACGTATTTATTAGTTTATCTAAATATTTATATTAGTTTAAAATAAAATTTAGGACCAAATATTTATATTCAAAATATGCTAGGAATTAAAATGCACTATTATATATGCAAGGGACTGAAAAAGTAATGCGCAAATATAAGGAGCAAATGTAAGGGACTATTTATGCATTTCTTAAAAAACAATCCTACTTCATTATTTTACCTTTTTTCATGTCTTTAATATGTTTGCTTTGTTCATAGTAATTATTGTGTTATAGAGTCTCTATTTGAATTACAAAATTTGTTAAATTAGAATACTTGTGTAGTTTTACTCCTGTCTTAAGTTCTTATTAGCAATTAGGCAATAGATTCTCTATTTAGCTCATAAAATTTGTTGCATTAGAATAGTAATATAATTTGACTTATTGTAGGTAAATACTTTGATGATGTTTCAAATAAGATAGTGTAATTTTTTTTTCAAAGTAACTATCACCATCCCTTTACCTATTACCATTCATTAAATATGTTTTTCTCTGTATATGGTTATTTAGCTTTCAATTATGAAAACGAAGTGTAGCTTAGTTTGTATGACGCTTCAGTTGGAATCTATAGGTTTTGAGTTTGAGTCACCAAGAGGTATGTAGAGTCCCTCTATTGATCATTTAAAAAAAATACCTTCAATTATGTTTTTGGAGTCAAATCTACACTTTATTCTCAATATTAGGTGCAACTCGCAACTTTCTTTTCACTGTAATACACAATTATAAATTTTTTGTTTTCTTTCTTTTTCAACTATTTATATCTTTTTATTTATTGGCATTCTTTATTGACAAGTATTTATAGGTCCGCTATATGTATTCATAGTTTAACCAACAAATTTATAATTTTTTATCGTTGTTTTGTCCCTATATATCTACCATCACTATGCATTTTTTGTTCAAAATTTTAGTTCTTATTTTTAGCTTAGTAATATATCTAATTTGTGGTTAATTTTGTATGTTAATCTCATATTTGTTCAAAGCTACTTGTTATGTTTAATGCTTCCAATTGTATTCAGTTTCATAGATTGATATTACTTTAGCTTTTAATACTTTATTTGTATGTTGTATACGAATATAGAAGAATATAATAAAATAGATAAATTGTTCTAATGGAATACGGATAAAGTCATCCCTCACCAACTACAAACTCGATACATAAGTCTACGAATTTATCATCAATCACATCGTCACATTTAGATTAATCCAAACATTCGTTAACTATTTATCCAAATTTTGGTTTCACATATTTAAATTTTTCCATATTTATACATGGGCCTACCATTATATATATTCAAATTTATTATTCCTAACAAATATCAATTGTTCTTATATATATTATTTTGTTTGAAGCTCCAAAGTAGGTGGACTATAAGGCCCTTCAAATTTAAGTTCTTTTTTGTTTTCTGCTCATATGAACTATTGTGTTATAGAGTCCCTATTTGAATTAGAAAATTTGTTAGATTAGAATACTTTGTAGTTTCACTCCTTTTTTTTGGTTCTTATTAGCATTTAGGTAATAGATTCTCTATTTAGATCACAAAATTTATTGCATTAGAATAGTATCATAATTTGATTATTTTAAGTAAATACTTTGAGGAAGCTTCAACTATGATAGTGTAATTTCTTTTCTTCAAGATAATCGTTACTATGCCTTTAACTATTACCATTCATTAATATATGTTTTAATTTTGTATATGGTTATTCAACCTTCAACTTAAGAAATAAAATACAAAAAATTTAGAGACAACTATCAAATACATACTTATATAAATTTAACCACATACATTTATTAACACACCACTGGTATGTCAGGCTTTATTTGAGTTAATTGATTTTATATTATTTATAAACTCATTGTTCAAAATTGTAAAATTAATAAATCATATTTTTAAAAATTAATTCTTAACAAAATCAAAATAACATAGGAAATCAGTCATTACTTTGCTTTTACACCAATGGTCAAGTTCATACTTTTGAATTGTACATAGTTGATCTACCCAGTGAGCATAAATTTTACGCCTCGATGACTTATAAGTAACTAGGTTATAGACATATATTTGCTCGAATCATTATGTCATAAACGGGAGGTACTTGTGAAAACAAGATTAACCAAAAATCAAAGTCAAATAAAGTGCGTAAATTATAAACAAGATCGTCTTTTATTAGTCAAAGTTTCTAATAGGCATAAAATTGAGTTTTATTATGAGGACATAAATGGCCTAATCCACACCTAAAAGTATTATTATTCTTTCATCAAAATCATTGAGCATTTTGTAGTTCACAACCAAGCTCTTTATAATCGCACTTCATAATCCGATTTTTTTTTTTTAAGAATTGTACAAGTGTGGATTGTTTATTATTAGACAAGTATAAGTTGAGGAATATGTTAACTTTTGGATAAGTTTGAATTAAATACTTGATTGAATAGAAATTGGACCGATCTATAAAACCTGAACGTTGATCAAGCGGTTATAATAGATAGTATAAGAGTTTTAGCTTCTTGAATATAAAATTTTTTTTTTACTCTCTTGAGGCTTAATTAATTTACCATGAGATTATGTTATATTATGTATTGATACACAAACTTTTAAAAAAGAATAGTACAGATACTTGCATTGCACATATTTTAAAAACTAATTTAAAAAAAACTAATTATTTATTCTCTCGAGGCATGAAACTAATTTTAAAAAAATTATTGTAAATCGTTATTGTAAAAAGAATGGAACCACGTGCAATTGCACGTGCTTTTTATACTAGTCCCTGTAAATTACAAAAGCAACATCCAAATCAATGTCCTTAGTGATTCTAAGGTGTTTATATTATGCTAACATACTACAACACATTTTGCTCCTTGTTATGTGGTATCCATACTAAGATTTAGTGAAATATATTCTTCTACTTTATGAAAAATTAAGAGTGAATAAAATGCATAGACGCTATTATGGGTAGATTTTATAGTTTAAAAGAGAGAAATATAAGTATTCTTACATTATTTCTTATATCAGCATACATTATTATAGTCACGTCGCTCTCTTTTATACCCTAAAATCTATATCTGAGTCCGTAAACTTGTCCATATAAAAATTTTCCACAAAAATGTGACACATCTTTGTCTAGCTATATGACAAGTATTTTGTCCTTTGCTAGAAATTATCATGATAGTAATGATCCTCATTGAATCTCACTTCTTTAGTTGGACTCGAGATGTGTAGAATAACTTCGGAAAACAGAGAAACAAAATGGATGTTAATGGAACCACTGAAATTATTGAAATTATGTAGATTTTAGGTTTCACATCTTGCATATGAAAAAGCTTCCCCTAACCCCTTTAGAAGCGACAAGCACCGTCAGAAATATTTTTTTACCGGGAGTTAAAATTTCCTTTACAAAATTCAAATACATTTAAAACATTTTGTGAGGAATTCAATTATGTTAGTGAAAAAATATTAACAAAGGATGAGAATAGTAACGTAATTTCAGAGATCAAACGAGAAGTACCTTGGATTTTGGTAAATTTATGGAAAGATGTTATTTTACCTAATATTTCACAAAGTGGTTTATATCTTGAAAGGACAATGGAGGGATTGGCAAAACCAAAAGATTTGTGGTGTCGAAATATGGAAAAGATTTACTGAAATGGGTTTTATAGGAAATTGTTGATGATTGATTCGTTAATCAAAACTTATTATCGTTCGGTAGTTTGTTAATTTTAAGCAGAAATTTTGATGATTTCAAAATGTAAGTTTGGAAAAAATTGATTATAGTATAAACAAAACTGTTTGTCAAGTTCAACAAATTGAAGTTTTCTCCATAAAAGTTTGAACGAGCTCAACTTGAATAGTGATTAAGTTAAACTTTAGCTTATTAAAAATTAATAAAAGATAGAGGCAAAATGACCATTTTTATCCCCAGAATTTGGCTCTTCATCCAAACTAGTTACTAATGTTTTACTTATGGTCAATTTTACACCTAATATTTCAGTTCAAAACATTGTCATCTCCAAAATATTCATAAACGATCAAACTAGTCGCTTAAGCTTTGCCAAAAACAATATAGTCCTCAATGTAATAATAGGGCCCTTCAGGGGCATATATGTAATTGTTACTCTTTGGGCCATTTAGTAGATTAGGAAACTTTGAAGGGTTTGGATGCAATTTTGTTGAATTGTTTTAACCCAAAATATTTAGGGTTCTTTCTATCCTCTTCTTTTCTTTTGCAAGCTTCCTTTTCTAAATCTCTTTCCATTTCTCTACATTGGGTGAAGAAGGAATTAAAGAACCCAATTTTTACTCACCAAAGGGAGCAAGTAGAAGCCTTTTTGAATCTTCCACTCAAGGTAAAACCCCTCTTCCAAAGTCTAGTCTATTTCTTAGTTAGATTCTTTGATTTTGTGGGATGGTAGTTGTATTGGGGGAATTCTTGAGTTTTATGCTTTTGAGTGTTATACTTGTGCTTTAGAGTGTGTGAGCAGGTGAGCTTTGGAGTCCTTTGACCTTTGATGAAAGATGGGTACAAGAACTTGGGGATTTTGGTGTGATTTGAGCGTGTGGTTCATGATATATGTTATAAATTGTGCTAATGTAGTGTTCCCTTACCGTATTATGCCATAATTGAAGCTATTTTGCTGTTAGATTGTGTTGGGTTGAGTTGAGAAAGTCAAATTTTGGATTTTGTGAGTTGCAAGGGTTGCAGGTCATCTGGCTGGGCTCATCCGCGGTGTCATCCGCGTCGCGGATGAAGTCGCGTCTCGTTGGGGCTGCCTCTCTGGGCTCATCCGTGGTGCCATCTGCGCAGCGGATGAGACCACGGATGGAGCCCCTTGTGGCTCTGACCCGAGCCGCGGCATCAGTCGCGCCGCAGCTGGTACCGCGGCTGGGTACTGTAGCTGAGCTGCGGCGTGAGCCACGCCGTGGCTGACGCCGTGGGTCAGTACAGTTTTTGCCTCTCTTTCTCGTTTTTAGTGCGAAGCTAGGTTTAAGCATCTTTTATGATTTCTTACTAGAATTAGTATATGATACGAGTCTTATTTATGTATTATAGGTGACGACGGCATTTACCCTTATTCCGATTATTTGAACTAGTCCTTGGATTGAGGTAAGTAGCACTGGATTCTCTTTGCCTTGGAAATGCATTTTGATGATGATAAATAATTTGGATGATATTTTCTTTATACAAATGGGCTTATGTTTGGCTACTTTGGTTTTCTATGAAACAACTTTATGTGGTCTAATAAATCATTTGAATGAACATATGATTGAGCACTTGTCTGTGAAATGGTATCATGACGGGACTAGTTCCTTAATTTTGGTGATTGTAGTAAATTGATTGAACCATACTAACCGGACCAACCGAGTGGTAGTTGGTTTTGAACCGCGTTAACCGAGTTATAGTTAACAACTGGAATTCCAAGGTCATGTTTCCACTAACTACTTGAGCTCTTCTCTTTGAATCGCATTATGTGATCTTTTGAATTTGTATAGTTTATCAGTCGACCACATGTTATGAATGACTATGACTTTGATTTTATTTGGAAATTACTTATGTATGAATAACTGACTATAGCCCCAAAGAGAACTTTTGCTACTTACTGGGTGTTTTGTCACTCATCCCATGTGTTTAATCTCGCAGGTGACGACTTTATAGAAGGTGATTGGGGAGACTTTTGGGCCTCATAGTCATAGTTAGTTAGGCATGAATGAGGTGATTTTTGTAAAGCATTGATGTACAGCCATACTTTTGGTACAGAATAGGTTATACATGTTTCCCTGCTATTTTGTTATTGGGAAATAGAAATGTATTGGACAATGTACATTTTGGGTTATGAATGAATGATTTTTGTAGAACATTTGAGTATTTCTTGAGCCTTGTATAATGTTAGTTGACCTTTCGTCTTGGCTTAGCCTTGTGTCCTACCTTAGTCTAGGGCATGGCGAGTGTCACGTCTCGAGCACGGGGTGTGACACTCAAAGTATTGGATGTCGACCAAACTGATCCTAAAGTTTCGTAGGATTTTAATAAAATTTATAAAAAAGTATAAAAATTTAAAAATTTATTTAAAATACATAAAATTCCTTAAGATATTAAGTGAAATATTAGGGACTAGTCAGGCTAGAGTGCCAAAATTTGGAGGAGAAAATAATTATTTTTCCCAATGATTTAAAAAAAAAACCGCTACAAAGATTTCATTACACATGTTAGACTTGAGAAGATTATACTAAAAGATGCTACATGAAAGGAAATTGTTTTGCCCATGTTTAACCAACATTTTAGTAGTTTTTCAATTTTCATCTCATTTTATGCCTTCGACTTGAACTTTGCCTGTTATTTTCTATTGTTAAATGTTGTCTGGCATTGATGAAGTTCAATTCATGCCAAAGTGACACAGCCCATGTTTAAGTTTCTCAACTTCAATTGCCAAAATTTCAATTAAAAAGCATTTTTGTTCTCTTTATTTATTCTGATTAGGACATGTTTGCTGCTGGGACTGATACAACATTCACGGTTATGGAGTGGGCAATGAGTGAACTCTTAAGGCACCCTAAAATCATGGAGAAACTGCAGATTGAGGTGAGACAAGTAGCTCAAGGAAAATCAGAAATCACGGAGGATGATTTAGACAAAATGCATTACTTAAAAGCAGTGATTAAGGAGACTTTACGACTTCATACTCCAATTCCATTACTTGTTCCCCGAGAATCAATACAACACGTCAAAATCTTGGGGTATATATGATATACCGGCGGCCACAGAAGTAATGGTGAATGCTTGGGCAATTGCACGAGATCCAGAGTCCTGTGGAAGAAGCCTGAAGAATTTCTGCCAGAGAGGTTTCTGAACAGTATAGTTGATTTTCGAAGCTTTAGCTTTGAGTTGATTCCCTTTGGTGCTGGAAGAAGAGGTTGTCCTGGTACCACTTTTGCCATTGCTGTTAATGAGCTTGCATTGGCAAAATTGTTGCACCAGCTTGATTTTGCATTGCCTGATGGAGCCAAACCAGAGGATTTGGACATGTCTGATGCCACTGGTTTCACTATCCATAGAAAATTTCCTCTATTTGCTGTTGCTATTCCACATTCTTGCTAGTATTCTTTATCTTCTCTTGGGGTTATTAAATGTGGATTTTGGGGTACCGACTGTAACAGATTTTACCCTGATCTTATTAGTAGGAAGAATACGGAAATTATTTAAATTGTTTTAGAAAGATTCAGTCAGTATACAATTAGTGCACAATGTATAATCTAGAATGAGCTATTGCTTCAATATGAATAAACTTCTATACTAATTTATCTTTCGTATTATATAGTAATTTCTAGCCAGGAGAGTTTCTAGTTGGTAGCTTCGCATCAACTCGAAATTTTCAGAAAGCAATGGGGCATATGAGCTTCTATTTTACCGTAGTTGACAGTTTTGATCGCAAAGACAGATGGCAAGACTTTAATCGACCCTTAATTTCCAGTACCAATTCTTTTAGGTTCTTACTAGTGCCATTTTCGGTATACTTCAGAAAAATATTAAAGAAAAAGAATGAACTTGTGTTTGCAAAACAGATAGTACAAGTCGGAAAATATTTAAATGGACGGGTCTCCTGTGAACCCAATGGCTTAGATTAAGCCACAAGGGTTCAGGGAGGTCCTCTGAACCCTTGTGGCTTAATCTTAACCATTGGGTCCACGGGTCCATAGACTTTTGGGTCCATCTAAATATTTTCCGTACAAGCCTACAATCTTTTACATCTCCAGTGAAATTGACCTGGGGAATACCGAACAGGAATGGTTCAGAGTCACCGTAACAATCGCTGTGGTCATCATTTTATATCGATCTCAGTGTGTCGGACCGATATCGGTATAAATCTGGAAAAAAAAAATCTTGAAAATTGAGTTCGGAATCAAGCGTTCTTGCATATGGATTATTTTTGCAAAATAATGGTTGAAAAATGAGCTTTGTAATTATATTTTCATATACCTTAATATATTGAAACAATGTTTGGAAATTGAATCGAGAGGGACTGTTAAAAAATATAGCCGAGTCTTTGAACCATTAGGAAGTAACTAATGGTCACAAAATCTATATAATTTTATTGGAGGAAGAAAACTAATGAAAACAATCTCTTTATTTTGCGGTGCTTGATGCAATGGAAAATTCTTAAAATATTTTAAACCACGGGATCTAATTATGATGTGGAAAAAATTAGTTTTGAAAGATGTGCACAACTTAAATTTATGGGCTTATGGTTCAATCTTAAGATTGGAACTTCTCAAGGAATGACCTTTTTTCTGGTAACTAAAAGAGGTAGAAATGGACCATTAATGTAGCTAACCCTTCAGGAATGATTATTATGTTTCCCACCTTGTGAAATGTCGATTTAAATACACTTACATGACTCAAAAAAGTTAAAATCATCATCACAGCTTGACAAAAATAGAGTTGATAATAGTGTGGTTTGCGGGCTATTGCGCGAGACGGAGTTTATCCGATGCGCACTTTCGGTAACGGCTGCAAGTTATTAGTAGAGAAAAAAAAAAAAAAAAGAGTTGAAACACAAAACTGTATCGTGTTGGATTAAGTCCTTGCAATGCCATCTGATTCACTTGATTACTAGTTTGCTGGTTTCCGCACTCCACAAGAAGGAATGAAAGTTCGATCATACAAGCGCCATATAACTAGTCGACCATGGCCACCTTACTACGAGTCGACACCAACTCTCTTATCCAAAATATTGACAGCCACATCCTACAAAGCCAAATTAGTGATCTAGTTTTCGTAATAAATGCTAGCCACACGCCAAAGGCACTTTAGTGGTCCTGATTTCCGCTGCAATTTCTTTTCATTACTATAATTCTACAACCTACACGAAAGCTCCCAATTGTCGGCAATCTTTTCAATTCGGGTTCTATCCTTATTGCTCATCTTGAGAAAAAGCCAATTCTTGATACTTCGCCACTTGGTGCAGCTTGTGAAATCCTGAAACCCATGAATTTGTCTTTGGAAATTTTTGGAGCTCGTAATTAAAAAAAAAAAAGATACATGTTGATATATAAAAAATAGTATTATATATGCACTGATTTAGGTCGCAAATTTCATAAATGAGACCACAAATTAAATCCACGCAATAATTTCACGATTTTAGCATAGGTTTATCACTTCCTCAATCATGTTAGTTTAAATATGCACATCAAAACTTCAATTAGATTTCTATCAATTTTATTAATCTTTGGATAAAATCCGAAAAATCTTATTAAACTTTTCGCTAACACCAAACTGTTGACATGTGGTTTAAAAATGTGTATAGAACTCTTTCGAGTTTTAAAATTATATGACAAGTAGACGAAAACCATCCAAACTAGTGCAACTTGAGCTACACACATCATAGGTTGTTTTTGGTCAAGTATTTAACATTCGGACTTACTCTTAACATATTCTAACAGATAGTTCAACTGGACTTGAGGGGACCAATGGAGACTAAACCACCATTAGACCAGAAAAACATTATGGTGTTGGTGTTGTTCCTAAATTTTTTAACAAGATAACTGCTGCTGGTGGGGTTACCTGAGGGGACCTAGTGGAGACTAAACCACCATTAGACCAGAAAAACATTATAGTGTTGGTGTTGTTCCTAAATTTTTTAACAAGATAACTGCTGCTGGTGAGGTTAAAACCCTCAACCTACAGCAGGGGAGCTTTTAAGTGGTCCCCTGACCACTGAGCCTTTGGCTCAGTGGCTGAGCCACACATATTATAGGCGCGAGTGTAAATAACAACCAAGAATTTTCTAAAGTTGATCTACTTTTTTTACTCAAAAATATCAATGATTATTTTTTTTTTACTTTTTTCTTTTCTGTTTAAATCATTTTCTTCTTTTTCCTCGAGGATTTCTATTTTTTATATGATAAGAGAAATACTGCCTCCATCATTTCTTTTTCCATCTTTTCTTTTTGTGCACGATCCAAAACCATCTCCACCACCACACCTCCCGCCGCCGCATCGTGCTGCCGCCACCAACCGCACCTCCTTCCTACGCTCTCCCCCTCCTTCCCTCCTTTCTCACCTTCCTGACACTTAGAACCCATAAAATAAAAATACAAGCATATTGGCCTGGATTATTTCTGAGAAATTTTAGATCACATGACCGCGGTCTATAGGAATCAATTATTAATCATGTTTCAGTCTTTTTAATTAAGTCTAATGTTATGAAATATCTACTTTATATAGTTGGGATTTTTTTAGATTTGATGGAATTTGGAATGATTTTGGCGTTGCCAATATATTAATTGGTGTGGGCTTGTAGTTTTGCGTTTTTTAGATCTGATGAAATATGAGTACACAAAACTTGTGATTGAAATTTCAATTTAATGACTTTTGGTCCTCATGAATAGATATTACTGTAACGGGAAGGTAATCCAACTGGACTCAGTGATTTTGAGGAATGGACGAAATTCATCCACTTTAGTTCCGAAAGATGAAAAACTATCCATACGTTTAATTTTGATACTTTTTAGTCACCAACTTTCAGAATTGATAAGTCCTTAATACTGCATCAGACAATAATAAATTGTGAAGAAAAGATATAAAATAAAAAGCAACATAAAGATTTATGTGGTTGACCTACATTCACGGATGAAGATGAGTAAAGCTTTGCTACCACGAAAGAGAATATAAAATTTAGAAGAATACTTTAAAAGCCCAAAAAGATGATACAAGACAAGAATACTCAAGATAACTTAAATTACACAAACGTTTAAATACCTAAACAAAAATCTAAATGAGCTATTGAATTTTTAAACTTCCGAACAAGTTCCCTACTTGTGGCTACCAAATTGAAAGAAAATTTCTTTCGGTTGGCAATGTGGAAGGGAATCATTTGAACCCACCGCATGGTGCTTACAAATCCCTAGCTTGACTTTCATCACAAATGTACAAATATTGTAGATATGCTCATATTCTTCATAATTATAAAAAATGAAGACCAATTAAGTCCAAGTCGTGCTAGAACTTAGCACCTGGAAGAGGTTTCATAAACCTGTTAGCACCGTTGATCTTTTGCACAGATACTTTTCCTCAAGCAAAAGTCTTACAAATGTAGTGATATTTTACATCAATGTATTTTGTCTTCTCGTCTGGTCTCTAGTCAAGTGAATAGCACTTTAATTATCATAGTAAATATGGTAATCACACCTTAACATATGTTGATGTTATCAAAACTAATATTTTGCATTATGTAATCTTCAATATCCTAAGAGAACTAAAAGATCTTGGGAAACAACGGAAGATTGAAATTTAAAGCAAAATTTTGAATCTTCTAAACTTTTCCTAATCATCCACAATGAGATACCAATTGCTTGAATCAAGAAGATTACAACTTGACCCATTGGGTTACACAATTACAAAACAAAATCTCACTGAACATCTCAATTTCTCTAACTTATAGAAATTAAACAAAGTGAAAAACAAACGGTTTGCTATTTGCTGGAGGAGAAGGCAGTTTGTGAGGATAGAATGGAGCGGTGACAGCGGTAGGAGGAGGAGGTGGTTTTAAGAGGATGAGGTGAATAGGTGATTTAGGTTTTCAGTAAGTTTGGTTACGCTTCAGTAATACGTCCCTCTAAATGCCAACTTTATCTAAAAGCCCATCTTTACTAGCCCATCAAATTGGGCTCTCTTAATCCTTCAATCCTAGCCCAGTAAATTAGCATATAAGCTTCCCACATAAATGAAAAAACATATTTTATTATTATTATTATTATTATTATTGAATTTATTAATTCTAATTCAGTATAACCGATTTAAAAAATGATATTTTTTAATATTGATCGAATTAAATTTAATTTTTAAAATATTTTGAATTACCAACTAAATTACAGATATTTATCGAACTCACAGAATCAAATTGGACTAAACCAAAGAATGGATCATGTTTGACCAAATCAGGTGGTGACAAGCGTAAGGTTGTTTGACGAGAATACATAGTACGAAACTATTGGATGACATGTCAAAATAATGTTTGACATGTTGAGGTGACGTGCCTTGAAAGCAAGCTAATATTGACAGCACGTGCCTAGTCACGTGCTGTGACAACATGACGTAGCTTAGTCACGTGACAGCAATGGACCAGGACCAATTTGTTTAACTGGTGGAAGATGTCTTTGATGGAAAAGTATACAATACACCACGTGCATTGCCACGTGGTGTATTAGAACTAATAATTTATCGCCATGTGACAATGGTGGGTCATATTTTGTATTATTTAGCGATGTGTGATTAGTTCTAATGCACCACGTGGCACGCCATGTGGCGCGCGTGGTGCACGCAATACTCACTCGTCTTTGATGATGTGGTGGAGATTTTTTTTTTGTTTTTTTTGAATAGAGCAGTATTTATAAAAACTTGTATGTGTCGGAGCATGAAAGATGCTGTGTTATAGTATGACGTAGCTTAGTTGCTGTGGACCAATTTGATGATGTGGTGGATGACATCATCAAAGAACTAGTGGAGCATATATACTTTGATTAAAATGTATCATATTTGGAATCATATTCTTAGTGGTCCACTCTGTAAAACCAAAATGTATCATAAATGTATTTTCAGCGTGTAACTCGTGCCAAATTTTAAGTGCTTGCCAAACGAAACCCAAGAAATCTTTCGAGCGTCCGAGGTACAAAAAATCATAGCAAACAAAAAGCACCCCTTGAGAAAATCAATGTCTTAGGTAAATTCTTGTGTAATTTGTTAATAAACTATATTATATTCGTTTTGTGGTATATTATACTTAAAAGAAATTCTTCATATATATATATAAATTGAATCCGACCATTCTATGAAGTTCGACCATAAGTTAAAAAAATCTAAGATCGATCTAGTCCAGTTGTCAGTCCTAGGTGAGAAGGAAAAGATTGACGGAGAGAGGGAGTCAAGCTTCTTCGAGCAATTTGACAATTGAGATTTATGGTGCAAATTATAGTTAGCGTTATTAGTGTCCATCAAATATTATCCACTTCTATATATTCATCTGTATTAATAAAATATACATATATAAAATACCAATGGTTGTAAATAAAACATATGCACAATAATACGGCAAACTTGTTAGAATATTCTTAGGAAAAAAAATTTGGCAAATGTGGGTGTCAGGAGGGTTTTTTGAAATCTAGGAAACGTGGCGCTGAATTTTTTAAAAAAAATTTTCAAGCGCCATGATTGGAAACTGTTCATCCATTGCTCATACACTGTTTACTTTTTTTTTTTTTTTGGCAGAAGAGGTTAGGATTTTTGGTTTAAGGTTTTTTTGGGTTGTTGTTTAGGTAAATTTATAGGATTTAAGTAAAAGTAATTAAGTTCAATATTTGAATTGAAGAATTTTAGATTTAGAAATAATAAAGCTATAGACACCAAATTTTGATATAACACTAAATTTTCTAATATCTAGTGGGGAATTTTTTATTTTTCGAATGCGAAATCTGATTTTTAGAGAAAGTGTGCAAAAGTCTTCTAGCAAAATTGTAATTTCAACACGCAAACACCTTTTTCACAATTTTTTTATTTTTAAATTCATATTTTATACCCTTGTACAAATTTCTAAATTTTATAATTTTTTTAGATGAACCACTATTTTTTCGTGTATTACGTCAATTCAAGGACAAAATAGTCATTTCAATTTTTGAATGCCTTTTTTTGGCTATTTTTGAATCCCAAACTCATATTTCATACTTTTGAGTATATTCTAAATTTGTGATAATTTTTCGAGTTCAAAAACTATTTTTTCTATGATGCATACATACTTGAGGCAAAATCATTATTTTTTTGAACCTGAAAAATTATCACAGATTTAAAATATGCTTAAAATTATGAAATATGAATTTAAGATTCCAAAATAGCCGAAAAAGACATTCCCAAATTAAAATGACTATGTTGCCTTTGAATTGACTGTAATACACAGAAAAATAGTGATTCATTCAGAAAAATTACAAAATTTAGAAATTTGTACAAGGGTATAAAATATGAATTTAAAAATAAAAAATTGGCGAAAAAGGTGTTTAGGTGCGGAAATTACAATTTTGGTAGAAGATTTTTGCACACTTTCTCTAAAAATCAGATTTCGTATTCGAAAAATAAAAAAAGCCCACAAGATATTGGAAAATTTAATGATATATCAAAAATTTGATGTCTATAGCTTTATTATTTCTAAATCTAAAATTCTTCAATTCAAACATTGAATTACCTCAATTACTTTTACTTAAATCCTATAAATCTACCTAAACAATAACCCAAAAAAACCTTAAACCAAAAACCCTAACCTCTTCTGCAAAAAAAAAAAAAAAAAGAATAGTGCATGAACAGTATTACCGAGTTGGGAAAACGCGGCGCTTAAAAAATTAAAAAAAAAAAAGTCAAAGCCGCATTTCCCAAACGCGATGCTCCTAAATTCTCAAAAACCCCCCTAACACTCACAGTTGCCGAATTTTCTTTTTTCCTAACAATATTCTAACAAATTTGCCCAATAATACATGTGAAATAGGAATGTTAAAGTTGCAGCCTTTCAAAAATTTGTTATCAGAGCCGGGCAAAGAATGAACTAAATTCAATCAAAGTTTTGTCCATTTTAAATTTGAGTCTTAAATTTCAGTACAAACTGAATCCGACCATTCTATGAAGTTCGACCATAAGTTTAAAACCTGAAGTTGAAGGTCGGGAAGGAAAAGATTGAAGGAGGGGGGAGTCAAGCTCCTCCGGAATTGGACAGCCACTGTCGCAAAATATCTGGACGTTGTACATTACTTAGCCGACAAAACGTCTTTTATTTGGCTTGCATAAGTCTAGAAAGAAGTCCAATACAACGGCAAACCAGCATAATATCGCGTGCATTATTTTGCTTCCTATTTCTTATTATGGCGAAGCAAATATTTGTTTTGGATCTTCCATTTTCCTCACTCGTTCCCTTGGCTTTACTGTTTCTAACCCTTGTCATATGGCTCTATGCTTCTTCTAGACCCCAAAAGAGGCTACCACCGTCTCCGCCAAAGCTCCCAATTGTTGGACATCTTTTCCAGCTTGGGTTATATCCCCACCGCACACTCCAAAGGTTATCAAAAAAATATGGTCCTCTTATGATGATTCATTTGGGAAGAAAACCAATTCTCGTTGCCTCATCAGCTGATGCAGCTTGTGAGATAATGAAAAACCATGATTTGGTTTTTGCAAACAGGCCTAAAAGAAGTATCAGTGATAAGCTTCTTTATGGTTGCAAAGACATAGCTACTGCACAGTACGGCGAGTATTGGAGGCAAATAAGAAGTATCTGTGTGCTTCAGCTTTTGAGCAACAAAAGGGTTCAGTCATTCCGACATGTTAGAGAGGAAGAGACCTCGATGATGATCCAAAGGATTAGAGAAAGATGTTCTTCTTCTTCGTCTTCCTTGATAAACTTGCGTGCTGTTCTTATAACGCTCACAAACGATATAATTTGTAGGGTAGCCTTGGGGAGGAAGTATAGAAACGATGAAAATAGGAGGAAAATTCTGAAAATCATGAAGGAGTTTGGGGAACTCTTAGGTACTTTTAGTGTGGAAGACTATCTTCCTTGGATTGCATGGGCGAATCGTTTCAATGGATTGGATGCTAAACTTGAGAAAGTGGTCAAGCATATTGACCAATTTCTTGAAGGTGTAATTGACGAGCACAAGTTTAGGAAGAAAGAAGAGGATAGTGCTGATTCTACTGAGAAAAAAGCTTTTGATTTGGTGGATATCTTGCTTGATATTCAGAACGAAAATTTGACGGGCTTTGCTCTGGAACTTGATAGTGTCAAAGCTATCATCTTGGTAAGAACTCATCCCTATAAATTATTGTGATAAAAATTAGTTCTACGTCCTTAATTATCTCCTAACGGAAATGAAATCTATTAAAGTGTTTTTATCATACCAAACTACCACAACACATTTGCCCCGATTTATGTTCATAGGTACAAATATTTTTTACCTTATGAAAAATAGGAGCAAAAAAATACTTACATAATTAACCGATAGACACATGTTGTCTAATCTTGTGATTTGAGAGGAAGACACATGAATTTTTTTATATTACTTTTTTTTTTATATCAGCATACATCCATGATATATTTATATCACTCTTTCTTATGCCACAAAATCTACATGTTAGATTGTAAACTTGGTCCACATAGATCCTCTCACAAGAATGTAATATATTTTTTTCTACATGACAAGTATCTTGGCCTCTGCAGGAAATTATCATGATAGTAATGATCCTCATTGACCCTCATATTTCTTTGGTTAGACTTAAGGTGGTAACTCAAGTTAGACCCAAAATTGTGCACATTGTTTTATTAATGACACGTATAAAAGCGATAGATGGATAAACGTAAAACTAAGGTAAGCAAACTGCATTAAACTAAAACTTATATGTGCTTCTTAATTATTGTCATGCTAGTGGGTCCTATCTTAGGTTTTTTCCTTCTCCAACTCTCTTAACCCTTCGAGGTCATTTTCAAAAGAAAAGAGTCGTGTGAGTAACTAAGTCTTCTCCAACTCCCTTTTACCTAAAATTTCTGAAGAAGTTAAGTTTTGTCTAATCTAAATTACTGTTCATTTTCTTTCTTCTGTTGATGAAAATCCATAGTTTGCTAAATAAGCTATGGAAAGGACTAGTCATTTAATTTATCTGAAAAGAGATCAAACATGTTGAGATTATACAATTTGAATGACAAAAGCAGCTGATATGGGTTGAGCAGAAGGTTATAATTGAAGAATGTTACAATATTCTTCTCAGCTGATTCTTCACAGCTGGAACTATACGAGCTGACTCATCAGCTCAGGAGTAGCTTAAGCAGCTTGATCCTTAGCTTGTAGTTAAGCTAAGCAAGAAACGAGTATTGAAGATAACAATAAGATTCTGATGATGGTGCACTGACTTATAAAAATCCCATAAAATTCCAAAAAAAAAAAAATTATAAAGAGTCATAAGATGTAAATAAATATTTATGTGTTTTACTGGTGGCTTGTTTTCATATGAGTTTTTCACCCAATCAGGAATGTTTTCATTTGAGTTTTTCACCCAATCATTCCTTTTTTAAGCTAAAATCAGTTTTGCGTCATTGTCAACTAATTTTGAAATACATACATACATATATATATATATATATGTCTGTGTGTGTTTTTTTAAAGTTTTTTTTTTGGAGCTAAAAGGCCAATTGTAAGAAACAGATTGTAATATTCTTTTTAAAATAGTTTTTAGCTTTATAAACATTTCATAATAAAAATAGTTTAAATTTTCTTAATCAAAAATCAGTTTTTACAAAATTAACTTTTAAGAAAGAAGAAACGTGTGAGAATAAGCACTTAATTTATCATGTAAATTATTTTAGAATATTAGGTAATAAATTTACATTTTATAGTTAAAGGGAAATAATTGAAACTATTTTTTAACAGATATTTACCACTTTTACGATTATGATATATGTTCTTTTGCACTTTTATAGCTTCTTAATTGTTTTATTGATCAATTTGGTCAAAATTAAATACTTTGAGGACTGCACCAATTTTAATGAAATATTGAGTATAACTTAGCCGTAAACGAATACTTCGGGGAGATTAGGTAGTTTTGGCTGAAAGATTTGAATTAAATTGGCCGAAAGTAAAACATTAGGGACTAATTTGGTTAAAGGTCAAATTTTGGAGATGAAAATGATCATTTTCCGAAGAAAAAGAACCAACTACAAAGAATGTGGATCATTAGACTCTAGAAGTTGAGCTCATTTTAAAAGATGCTACGTGAAAGAAAATTGTATTTTGCCGATATTTAATCAACTTGCATCTGAGTAGTTTTTCGATTTTCATATTGTATTATGCCCTACATTTGAGCTTTGTCTGTTAATTTCTCCTCGTCAAATGTAGTCTCGCATTGATGAAGTTCTATTCTATTCTTGCTTGAGTGACAGCCCATGTTTAAGTTTCTCAATTTCCAGTGCCACATTGTCAATAAAACAGCAATTTTGTTTCTCTTGATTTGCTTTGATTAGGACATGTTTGCTGCTGGGACTGATACAACATTCACGGTTATGGAGTGGGCAATGAGCGAACTCTTAAGGCACCCTAAAATCATGGAGAAACTGCAGATTGAGGTGAGACAAGTAGCTCAAGGAAAATTAGAAATCACTGAGGATGATTTAGACAAAATGCATTACTTAAAAGCAGTGATTAAGGAGACTTTACGACTTCATACTCCAGTTCCGTTACTTGTTCCTCGAGAATCAACACAACACGTCAAAATCTTGGGGTATGATATACCGGCAGGCACAGAAGTAATGGTGAATGCTTGGGCAATTGCACGAGATCCAGTGCTGTGGAAGAGGCCTGAAAAATTTCTGCCAGATAGGTTTTCGAACAGTACAATCGATTTTCGAGGCTTTAACTTTGAGTTTATTCCATTTGGTGCTGGAAGAAGAGGTTGTCCTGGTACCAGTTTTGCCATTGCTGTTATTGAGCTTGCATTGGCAACATTGTTGCACCAGTTTGATTTTTCATTGCCTAATGGAGCTAAACCAGAGGATTTGGACATGTCTGATGCCATTGGTTTCACTCTCCATAGAAAGTTTCGTCTACTTGCTGTTGCTATTTCACATTAATTTTAGCCTTCTTTATCTTCTGTTGGGTTAATAAACGTGGATTTTGGGGTCCTGATTGTAACATACTTTACCCTGATGTTATTAATAATGAAGAATATGGCCGTAATGCTTTCAGAAATATTCAGTCAGTATAGTGCACAATGTATAATGAGCTACTGCTTCAATATGAATAAATTTTTATGCTAATTTATCTCGTGTATTGTATAGAAATTTCTAGCTAAGACTTTGTCGTTTGCAGGGTTCAAAGCCGACTCGGCCGAGTCGAAACGGGATCGGAGCATGGCGCTCCGATACCGCTCCGAGTTCAATCGGAGACGGCGGCCTCGCCGGGAGATCGGCCGATCTCGGCCAACTCGGACCGATTTGGATCCGAATCGGTCCAAATCGGCCGATTTTGGAATGGATCGGCCGGATCAAATCGGACGAAATAAATCAGAAATCTTACCAGTGGTCTTGGTCCAGCTATTTTGCAATCGTTTGGGGCTATTTTCCGGCCGTTTAGGTGTGACTTTTGTGGTATTTTTCCGGCGGTTTAGGGCTGAATTTGGGGGGTGTGATTTCGGTGTTTTTGGCTACCATTTGGCTGATGGGGTGGTGGTTGAGGGTGAAGTGAGGTGCTGTGGTGGTGATGTTGAAGCTGGCTGTGGTGGTGGTGAGTTGTTGTGGTGTGGATTTGTCCAGCAAATTGGCCGGCAGCGTCGGTCGTGGGGTGGGGAGGGAGGGAGACGACGCAGATTTTTTTTTTTTTGATTGAAACCACTGCGCGCAATGCGCGCAGAGGTTTTTTATTTTTAACTTGACAATCTGCCGCAGATTGCTTTTTTTTTTTTTTTTGCAACACACGTTTTAATTGGTGGCGTTTTCAAAATTGCACTCCAGTCCCTAAGGACTGGAGTGCAAAAAAAAAAAAAAAGGGAATCGGTGCAATAATGCACTGACATGAGATGACCGCACATGCAATAATGGATTCAATAAATCACGTAAATTTCGGCAAAAGCTGTGAAGAAAGCTGTATAAAATGTATTCATTCTTTATCACATTCTTACGCACAATCTCTTCGTTTTCTTTCTTTAGTCAGTTTTCTCATTATCAGATATCGAGTTGCTTGTTCATCTTCTTCAATTTCATCTGCAGTAATATATTTTAGGTAAGTTTGTTCTTTTTTTTTTGTTTATCATAATAGCTATTATTCCTAAACTTAATGATTTATTTAAAATGTAATTTATGATTCTTTTATTTTGTATATTAAGTGATATGTTTTTTTATTTTGTTGGGTACATACTAGAAATTCATGTGATTAAATAGATGGTTCTTAACAATTTGATGTGACTTGACTATGCAATTTTTTCAGTCTACTTGATTGAAATCATACGGATGCTTAAAGACAGTGACGAAGCTATGTTTTGAATGTTTGCTTATTTTCAAAAATAAAGTAATGAAATTTCCTCCCTATTTACGTCTATAAAAAAGACTATAATAAGTTTGTTTTTTTTTTGTTTATCATAATAGCTATTATTCCCTAAACTTAATGATTTATTTAAAATGCAATTTATGATTCTTTTATGTTTGTATATTAAGTGATATGTTGTTTTATTTTGTTGTGGTATGTTATTGTTTTTTTTAAAATAAATTTATGTTTGTATATTAAGTGATATGTGGTTTTATTTTGTTGTGGTATGTTATTATTTTTTTGAAAATAAATTTATGTTTGTATATTAAGTGATATGTTGTTTTATTTTGTTGTGATATGTTATTGTTTTTTTTAAATAAATTTATGTTTGTATATTAAGTGATATGTTGTTTTATTTTGTTGTGGTATGTTATTGTTTTTTTTAAAATAAATTTATGTTTGTATATTAAGTGATATGTGGTTTTATTTTTTTGTGGTATGTTATTATTTTTTTGAAAATAAATTTGTGTTTGTATATTAAGTGATATTTTGTTGTGGTATGTTATTGTTTTTTTGAAAATAAATTTATGTTTGTATATTAAGTGATATATTGTTTTATTTTGTTGTGGTATGTTATTATTTTTTTTGAAAATAAATTTATGTTTGTATATTAAGTGATATGTGATTTTATTTTGTTGTGGTGTGTTATTATTTTTTTGAAAATAAATTTATGTTTGTATATTAAGTAATATGTGGTTTTATTTTGTTGTGGTATGTTATTATTTTTTTGAAAATAAATTTGTGTTTGTATATTAAGTGATATTTTGTTGTGGTATGTTATTATTTTTTGGAAAATAAATTTATGTTTGTATATTAAGTGATATATTGTTTTATTTTGTTGTGGTATGTTATTATTATTTTTTAAATAAATTTATGTTTGTATATTAAGTGATATTTTGTTGTGGTGTGTTATTATTTTTTTGAAAATAAATTTATGTTTGTATATTAAGTGATATGTTTTTATTTTGTTATGATATGTTATTGTTTTTTTTTAAAATAAATTTATGTTTATATATTAAGTGATATGTTGTTTTATTTTGTTGTGGTATGTTATTGTTTTTTTTAAATAAATTTATGTTTGTATATTAAGTGATATGTGGTTTTATTTTTTTGTGGTATGTTATTATTTTTTTAAAAATAAATTTATGTTTGTATATTAAGTGATATATTGTTTTATTTTGTTATGGTATGTTATTCTTTTTTTGAAAATAAATTTAGTTTGAGTGATTAACAAACTAAGACTAAATTCCAAATGCATTAAGAATACATATTTTACTAGTTTATTACTAAGACAAATAATTAATTACTTATGCTAAGATACACACACACATATATTATTTTAGACATATTCTCTGTTACTTTTCATTGTTCATTTCTTGAGTTTATAAAATAGATAATAATATATTATTTTGTGAAGACATAATTACCGTAACTACACTTTAATATTATCCACTTAAGCAATTGGCGCAATACACATAATTTATCTTTGAATTATCTAGTAATGCATGTTTTATTCAATTGGTACTTGCTGGATAATTCAATGACAACGGTGCTAATTCATCAATATTTAATGGCTTTGCATAAAATGACAACGGTGCTGATAGGGATCAAGTTTCATAGGAAAAATTACCCCTAAATTTAAAACTAATCTAAATTTAGTATGCAAACAAGTTAATATGTAAATAAGATTTGCAAGTTATTAACATAATTTAAATAATTATTTTCTTTTGTTAAATACTAACTCATTACTTGTAGTACTTTTTGATACATTACTGATACTAACCGTTTTACGATGGTGTATGTAACAGGTTAAATGGCAAGTAAGGATATTGGTTGGGAACATGGTACACCTGTAGGTGGAAATAAAAAAGTTGTGAGATGTAACTATTGTGGAAAAATAGTGCATGGTGGTATTACAAGATTAAAAGAGCATGTCGGTCATATTACAGGACAAGTTGAAGCTTGTCAAAAAGCTCCAAGAGAAGTTACAAATGTAATAAAAATGCATTTAAAAGCTGGTAAGGCTCAAAGAGCTAGTCTAAAAAAGAAAAAAGCAGAAATATTGAGCTCTTTGCAAGAGGAGAATATGTATGGCGACGAGAATGAAGAAGACTTATATGAGATTGATGAATTAGAAAAAAAGCAGATAAGGCAAGCAATGAGAGAGAGCCGATACTTAGAATTTGTGGAAGAACAGAGAAGGCATTCAGTGTCTGGAAGTCGACCATCCATATCTATGCCAGGTATTATTTGTAAATTAAAATGTTATGATAAGTGTCATATCAATTAATTAAAATGCATTAAAATTATTATTTATTTATTTATTATTATTATTTTTAAATATTTTTTACTGCAGAATATATGGGTGTTGGTACTTCAGAGCAAGCAACTGTTGGAAGTAAAAGAGGCCTGTCTCGTAATTTTAGTGTCAGACAGGCAGATGAAATGATAAGCAGAGGAGTTGACTCGCATATGTTTTCTTCGAAACAAAAATCAGTTAAATCAATGTTTGCGGGGGAAAACATAAAGAGAGTCGGTAAGGCAATTTCAAAATTTTTTCATTTTAATGCTGTACCATTCCATGCAGCTGATAATCCATATTATCAATCAATGATTGATGAAATTGCCAAAGCTGGTCCTGGAATTAAAGGCCCTTCAGCTTATCAAATTGGAAATGAATATTTAGATGAAGAATTTGATGAACTTCATAAATATTTGAAGGATGTCTATGATAAATTTTCAACTTTTGGGTGTACAATTATGTGTGATGGTTGGAGTACTCGCACTAAACACCCAATAATAAATTTTATGGTATACTTGTGATAGGCATATGTTATTTAACAAATCAGTTGATTGCACAAATGTGAGAAAAAATGCAGAATATATTTTTAAATTAATGGATGAAGTAGTAGAGTCCATAGGAGAAGAAAATATTGTACAGATTGTGACAGATAATGAATCTAGTATGAAAGCTGCTGGACAATTACTAATGCAAAAAAGGAAACATCTATATTGGTCACCTTGTGCTGCTCATTGCATTGACTTGATGTTGGAAGATATTGGTAAGATGGATGAGGTGAAAAAAACCATTGCACAGGCAAAGAAGATCACTAGTTTCATATACAACAGTGATAAAGTAGTGAATTTGATGAAGAGATATACAAGCAAAAGGGAATTGTTACGCCCCGGCATCACAAGATTCGCTACTGAATTCATTTCTTTGGAAAGTCTTCTTCGGCATTGTACAGAATTGAAAAGAATGTGCACCTCAGATGAATGGATAGATTTCAATAACACTACTAAACGAAGAGCAGAAGCTGCTAAAGTAGGTGAATTGATACTATCTGAAAGGTTTTGGAACAAAGTCAGATATGTTTGTGCAATAATGGAGCCTTTGGTCAAAGTCTTAAAGACTGTTGATCAAGACAATAAACCGACCTTACCAATTATTTATGAAGCCATGGATAGAGCAAAAATGGCCATAAAAAAGTCGGTGAAACATTACAGGAGTATTTGGGATGTGATTGACGACAGGTGGTACGACCAGTTACATTGTGATTTACATGCAGCAGGTAATTTAAAATAATACACGTAATTTAAATATGGATTATATATTTATTCACTTGTTTATTTAATTTATTTATTTTATTTTATTTAGCATATTTTTTAAACCCGACTCTGCAATACTCTGGAACATGTGAGTATAATCTTGACGAGGTTCGTAAAGGATTGAAAAGAGTCATTGCAAAATTGGAGCCAGATTTGGATGCACAAGTTGATGCCATAAATGAGGTATATTTATCATTATGCTATTTATATGTATTAGTGATCATATACATTATTAAATTCTAGAATTTCCACATATATGCATATGTTATTTTTGTAGATCAAAATTTTTAGAGAGAAAAGAGGAGGATTTGGAAGTTCTGTTGCAGTAAGAGCATTATCGAAATCCTTACCAGGTTTGAGCTCAACTCAATATATACTAATATTAAATTATATGAACGAAGTTAATATTTTTTATGTTATTAAGATTATTATTATTATTATCATAATTAATTATTATTTTATTTTTTTAGCTGAATGGTGGCTCAATTATGGTGAAGATGCTCCACATCTGCAAAAGATTGCAGTGAAAATATTAAGTCAAACATGCACATCCTCTGGTTGCGAAAGAAATTGGAGTACTTGGTCATTGATTCATACAAAACTTCGCAATCGTCTAGCAATTAAAAAATTGCACAAATTGGTCTTTGTGCATTATAATATGCGATTAAAGGTGAAAAATCTGATGCATCAAAGGGACACTGATGATTTTTACAGTCCAATTGATTTGAATCACATTTTTCATCAAGATGACATATTAGATGAATGGATAAGAGAAAGTGATCAGCCTGCCTTATCTGAAGATAATCTCGAATGGTTGGATGAGGGTATTCGCCAACACGAATCAGAAAGAAGTCAAGATGACTATAGACGTGATAGTGATGATGATTTTGGTGATACATTGTCCCAATTTATTACCAAGAGAAACAAGAAAAATACAATTCAATCATCATCTCAAAAGCATAAGGATAAGGGTAAGGGTAAGATGGGACAAACGAGTAAGCATATTGCTATTTCATCTTCATCTGATAAAAGTGATAGTGACAGTGATGATGGTGATGACAGCGGCGATGGAAATGGAGTAGATAATTCTTTGAGACATAGTGGAAGTCACGATCAAGAGAGCCAACAAACAGGAGATACGTTGTGGGCTCGAGGTCAAGATAATTATTATGCCACTCAAGACACTGATCACGGCTATCGTCCAGGCATAGAAGCACAACGAGAATATCTCAACAAATTAACTGAGTTTCCAAGTCAAGATACTTTCTCTTATCCTTCAGGCTCACAAAGACATAGAGGAGTTGAAGAGCATATGCAAAATTTGAGTATAGATCCGGAGTATAAGTGCGATTCTAGTCCAAATCAGAGCACTGGTCAACTGAGGTATGACTACGACAGGGGCTATTATAACCAATATGGTTTATTTGATGGAACTGGACAAGTTGACAGCTCTACTAGTAGTCATGGTGGTAGATATTATGAACAAGTAATTGATAGACATCATGACAGTTCCTCTTTTGACTCTAATAGCTTTGGCTATGATCGTACTAGTGATAGTGCTGATTATCGAGGATTCGGATATTATCATTATGCTCCGGAATTCACTGGCAATCAATCATTTCCTACGTATCGTGATCATAGAATACCAAGTCAATCCTCACAATCAACAAATGCACAAGATGGCTCTTATATGTTACCTACTCAAGATCATGTCCCATATCCACATTTGTTTTACCATCGATCGGGGGAAAATGAAAGTGATTTTGAACCGCATCGTCATTCTACTTGGTATTGATAGGTATAAACATTCAAAATAATATTAGACTTTTTTCCAAGTCTTTGCATTTTGTTTAATATGATTCCTTTTTTAAGATATAGATTGCTTTTTTTTATCGATAAAAATGGTACATTTTAGAAAATTTATTTACTTATTTTTTGGCTATTTTTGTTTAGTATACTTTTCTTTATATTTTAAATGATTATTTATATTTTTTGAAATAGAAATTGATTCAAAATTTGTGTCTCATCGAGACTGCGACCGATACGCCGCGTCCGAAGTGGAACGGTACGTGCCGCGATCGCAACCGCGACATTGAACCATGGTCGTTTGGCCCGGGCTCATGTAGCTTCAGACCAATTCGAAAACTTCAGAATTGACCGAAGCATTTGTGCTTGCTAATCCTAGAGTTTGAACTTTCCATGGGGTAATGTGGAAAGAGGAAGAAAGTTCAGCTAGTGAGTTAAGATACCATCTATAGAGGCAAAGACTCAGGGTGTTGGGCCTTAGGAAGCGCAGCAGGAAGGAATAACATGACATGAATTTTGAAGCTTGGATGGAAAGTGAGTACTGAAATGAGCTCGCATTGGATAAAAATGCTTAGAGCTAAATATCTGAAAAATTCTTCCTATAGGAAGTACACTTCGCATAAACTCACTTTTTATATCTAGAAGGCTATTGTGAAAACAAAAAACTTTATTGTTGAAAACACTAAATGAATTTTAAGGAAAGGAAGTCATATTTCTTTTTGGCTTGATTCGGGGGTCTCTAATAAGCCATTGAAAACATGGTTCAATGTCGCGGTTGCGGCACGTACCGTTCCACCTCGAACTCGGCGTATCGGTCGCAGTCTCGGTGAGACGCAAATTTTGAATCAATTTCTATTCCAAAAAATATAAATAATCATTTAAAATATAAAGAAAAGTATACTAAATAAAAATAGCCAAAAAATAAGTAAATAAATTCTCTAAAATGTACCATTTTTATCGATAAAAAAAAGCAACCTATATCTTAAAAAAGGAATCATATTAAACAAAATGCAAAAATTTGGAAAAAAGTCTAATATTATTTTGAATGTTTATACCTATCAATACCAAGTAGAATGACGAAGCGGTTCAATATCACTTTTATTTTCCCCCGATCGATGGTAAAACAAATGTGGATATGGGACATGATCTTGAGTAGGTAACATATTAGAGCCATCTTGTGCATTTGTTGATTGTGAGGATTGACTTGGTATTCTATGATCACCATATGTAGGAAATGATTGATTGCCAGTGAATTTCGGAGCATAATGATAATATCCGAATCCTCGATAATCAGCACTATCACTAGTACGATCATAGCCAAAGCTATTAGAGTCAAAAGAGGAACTGTCATGATGTCTATCAATTACTTGTTCATAATATCTACCACCATGAATACTAATAGAGCTGTCAACTTGTCCAGTTCCATCAAATAAACCATATTGGTTATAATAGCCCCTGTCGTAGTCATACCTCAGTTGACTAGTGCTCTGATTTGGACTAGAATCGCACTTACACTCCAGATCTATACTCAAATTTTGCATATGCTCTTCAACTCCTCTATGTCTTTGTGAGCCTGAAGGATAAGAGAAAGTATATTGACTTGGAAACTCAGTTAATTTGTTGAGATATTCTCGTTGTACTTCTATGCCTGGACGATAGCCGTGATCAGTGTCTTGAGTGGCATAACAATTATCTTGATCTCGAGCTCACAACGTATCTCCTGTTTGTTGGCTCTCTTGATCGTGACTTCCACTATGTCTTAAAGAATTATCTACTCCATTTCCATCGCCGCTGTCATCACCATCATCACTGTCACTATCACTTTTATCAGATGAAGATGAAATAGCAATATGCTTACTCGTTTGTCCCATCTTACCCTTACCCTTATTCTTATGCTTTTGAGATGATGATTGAATTGTATTTTTCTTGTTTCTCTTGGTAATAAATTGGGACAATGTATCACCAAAATCATCATCACTATCACGTCTATAGTCATCTTGACTTCTTTCTGATTCGTGTTGGCGAATACCCTCATCCAACCATTCGAGATTATCTTCAGATAAGGCAGGCTGATCACTTTCTCTTATCCATTCATCTAATATGTCATCTTGATGAAAAATGTGATTCAAATCAATTGGACTGTAAAAATCATCAGTGTCCCTTTGATGCATCAGATTTTTCACTTTTAATCACATATTATAATGCACAAAGACAAATTTGTGCAATTTTTTAATTGCTAGAGGATTGCGATGTTTTGTATGAATCAATGACCAAGTACTCCAATTTCTTTCGCAACCAGAGAATGTGCATGTTTGACTTAATATTTTCACTGCAATCTTTTGCAGATGTAGAGCATCTTCACCATAATTGTGCCACCATTTAGCTAAAAAAATAAAATAATAATTAATTATGATAATAATAATAATCTTAATAACATAAAAAATATTAACTTCGTTCATATAATTTAATATTAGTATATATTGAGTTGAGCTCAAATTTGGTAAGGATTTCGATAATGCTCTTACTGCAACAGAACTTCCAAATCCTCCTCTTTTCTCTCTAAAAATTTTGATCTACAAAAATAACATATGCATACATGTGGAAATTCTAGAATTTAATAATGTATATGATCACTAATACATATAAATAGCATAATGATAAATATACCTCATTTATGGCATCAACTTGTGCATCCAAATCTGACTCCAATTTTGCAATGACTCTTTTCAATCCTTTACGAACCTCGTCAAGATTATACTCACATGTTCCAGAGTATTGTAGAGTCGGGTTTAAAAAATATGCTAAATAAAATAAAAAAATTAAATAAACAAGTGAATAAATATGTAATCCATATTTAAATTACGTATATTATTTTAAATTACCTGCTGCGTGTAAATCACAGTGTAACTGGTCGTACCACCTGTCGTCAATCACATCCCAAATACTCCTGTAATGTTTTACCGACTTTTTTATGGCCATTTTTTCCCTATCCACGGCTTCATAAATAATTGGTAAGGTCGGTTTATTATCTTGATCAACAGTCTTTAAGACTTTGACCAAAGGCTCTATTATTGCACAAACATATTTGACTTTGTTCTAAAACCTTTCAGATAGTATCAATTCACCTACTTTAGCAGCTTCTACTCTTCGTTTAGTAGTGTTATTGAAATCTATCCATTCATCTGAGGTGCACATTCTTTTCAATTCTGTACAATGCCGAAAAAGACTTTCCAAAGAAATGAATTCAGTAGCGAATCTTGTGATGCCGGGGCGTAACAATTCCCTTTTGCTTGTATATGTCTTCATCAAATTCACTACTTTATCACTGTTGTATATGAAACTAGTGATTTTCTTTGCCTGTGCAATGGTTTTTTTCACCTCATCCATCTTACCAATATCCTCCAACATCAAGTCAATGCAATGAGCAGCATAAGGTGACCAATATAGATGTTTCCTTTTTTCCATTAGTAATTGTCCAGCAGCTTTCACACTAGATTCATTATCTGTCACAATCTGTATAATAGTTTCTTCTCCTATGGACAATCGCACTTCATCCATTAATTTAAAAATATATTCTGCATTTTTTCTCACATTTGTGCAATCAACTGATTTGTTAAATAACATATGCCTATCACAGTATACCATATAATTTATTATTGGGTGTTTAGTGCGAATACTCCAACCATCACACATAATTGTACACCCAAAAGTTAAAAATTTATCATAGACATCCTTCAAATATTTATGAAGTTCATCAAATTCTTCATCTAAATATTCATTTCCAATTTGATAAGCTGAAGGGCCTTTAATTCCAGGACCAGCTTTGGCAATTTCATCAATCATTGATTGATAATATGGATTATCAGCTGCATGGAATGGTACAGCATTAAAATGAAAAAATTTTGAAATTGCCTTACTGACTCTCTTTATGTTTTCCCCCGCAAACATTGATTTAACTGATTTTTGTTTCGAAGAAAACATATGCGAGTCAACTCCTCTGCTTATCATTTTATCTGCCTGTCTGACACTAAAATTACGAGACAGGCCTCTTTTATTTCCAACAGTTGCTTGCTCTGAAGTACCAACACCCATATATTCTGCAGTAAATAATATTTAAAAATATTAATAATAAATAAATAAATAATATTTTTAATGCATTTTAATTAATTGATATGACACTTATCATAACATTTTAATTTACAAATAATACCTGGCATAGATATGGATGGTCGACTTCCAGACACTGAATGCCTTCTCTGTTCTTCCACAAATTCTAAGTATCGGCTCTCTCTCATTGCTTGCCTTATCTGCTTTTTTTCTAATTCATCAATCTCATATAAGTCTTCTTCATTCTCGTCGCCATACATATTCTCCTCTTGCAAAGATCTCAATATTTCTGCTTTTTTCTTTTTTAGACTAGCTCTTTGAGCCTTACCAGCTTTTAAATGCATTTTTATTACATTTGTAACTTCTCTTGGAGTTTTTGACAAGCTTCAACTTGTCCTGTAATATGACCGACATGCTCTTTTAATCTTGTAATACCACCATGCACTATTTTTTCACAATAGTTACATCTCACAACTTTTTTATTTCCACCTACAGGTGTACCATGTTCCCAACCAATATCCTTACTTGCCATTTAACCTGTTACATACACCATCGTAAAACGGTTAGTATCAGTAATGTATCAAAAAGTACTACAAGTAATGAGTTAGTATTTAACAAAAGAAAATAATTATTTAAATTATGTTAATAACTTGCAAATCTTATTTACATATTAACTTGTTTGCATACAAAATTTAGATTAGTTTTAAATTTAGGGGTAATTTTTCCTATGAAACTTGATCCCTATCAGCACGGTTGTCATGCCATTAAATATTGATGAATTAGCACCGTTGTCATTGAATTATCCAGCAAGTACCAATTGAATAAAACATGCATTACTGGATAATTCAAAGATAAATTACGTGTATTGCGCCAATTGGTTAAGTGGATAATATAAAAGTGTAGTTATGGTAATTATGTCTTCACAAAATAATATATTATTATCTATTTTATAAACTCAAGAAATGAACAATGAAAAGTAACAGAGAATATGTCTACAATAATATATGTGTGTGTGTATCTTAGCATAAGTAATTAATTATTTGTCTTAGTAATAAACTAGTAAAATATGTATTGTTAATGCATTTGGAATTTAGTCTTAGTTTGTTAATCACTCAAACTAAATTTATTTTCAAAAAAAGAATAACATACCATAACAAAATAAAACAATATATCACTTAATATACAAACATAAATTTATTTTTAAAAAAATAATAACATACCACAAAAAAATAAAACCACATATCACTTAATATACAAACATAAATTTATTTAAAAAAAACAATAACATACCACAACAAAATAAAACAACATATCACTTAATATACAAACATAAATTTATTTTAAAAAAAACAATAACATATCACAACAAAATAAAAAAACATATCACTTAATATACAAACATAAGTTTATTTTCAAAAAAATAATAACACACCACAACAAAATAAAACCACATATCACTTAATATACAAACATAAATTTATTTTCAAAAAAATAATAACACACGACAACAAAATAAAACAATATATCACTTAATATACAAACATAAATTTATTTTCAAAAAAACAATAACACACTACAACAAAATAAAACAATATATCACTTAATATACAAACATAAATTTATTTTCAAAAAAATAATAACATACCACAACAAAATATCACTTAATATACAAACACAAATTTATTTTCAAAAAAATAATAACATACCACAACAAAATAAAACCACATATCACTTAATATACAAACATAAATTTATTTTCAAAAAAATAATAACACACCACAACAAAATAAAACCACATATCACTTAATATACGAACATAAATTTATTTTCAAAAAAAATAATAACATACCACAACAAAATAAAACCACATATCACTTAATATACAAGCATAAATTTATTTTCAAAAAAATAATAACATACCACAACAAAATAAAACAACATATCGCTTAATATACAAACATAAATTTATTTTCAAAAAAATAATAACATACAACAACAAATAAAACCACATATCGCTTAATATACAAACGTAAATTTATTTTCAAAAAAATAATAACATACCACAACAAAATAAAACAATATATCACTTAATATACAAACATAAATTTATTTTCAAAAAAATAATAACATACGACAACAAAATATCACTTAATATACAAACACAAATTTATTTTCAAAAAAATAATAACATACCACAAAAAAATAAAACCACATATCACTTAATATACAAACATAAATTTATTTAAAAAAAAACAATAACATACCACAACAAAATAAAACAACATATCACTTAATATACAAACATAAATTTATTTAAAAAAAAAACAATAACATATCACAACAACATAAAACAACATATCACTTAATATACAAACATAAATTTATTTTCAAAAAAATAATAACATACCACAACAAAATAAAACCACATATCACTTAATATACGAACATAAATTTATTTTCAAAAAAAATAATAACATACCACAACAAAATAAAACCACATATCACTTAATATACAAACATAAATTTATTTTCAAAAAAATAATAACATACCACAACAAAATAAAACAACATATCGCTTAATATACAAACATGAATTTATTTTCAAAAAAATAATAACATACAACAACAAATAAAACCACATATCGCTTAATATACAAACATAAATTTATTTTCAAAAAAATAATAACATACCACAACAAAATAAAACAATATATCACTTAATATACAAACATAAATTTATTTTCAAAAAATAATAACATACCACAACAAAATATCACTTAATATACAAACACAAATTTATTTTCAAAAAAATAATAACATACCACAAAAAAATAAAACCACATATCACTTAATATACAAACATAAATTTATTTAAAAAAAAACAATAACATACCACAACAAAATAAAACAACATATCACTTAATATACAAACATAAATTTATTTAAAAAAAAACAATAACATATCACAACAAAATAAAACAACATATCACTTAATATACAAACATAAATTTATTTTCAAAAAAATAATAACATACCACAACAAAATAAAACCACATATCACTTAATATACAAACATAAATTTATTTTTAAAAAAAACAATAACGTACCACAACAAAATAAAACAACATATCACTTAATATACAAACATAAAAGAATCATAAATTGCATTTTAAATAAATCATTAAGTTTAGGGAATAATAGCTATTATGATAAACAAAAAAAAAACTTATTATAGTCTTTTTTATAGTCGTAAATAGGGAGGAAATTTCATTACTCTAATTTTGAAAATAAGCAAACATTCAAAACATAGCTTCGTCACTGTCTTTAAGCATCCGTATGATTTCAATCAAGTAGACTGAAAAAATTGCATAGTCAAGTCACATCAAATTGTTAAGAACCATCTATTTAATCAAATGAATTTCTAGTATGTACCCAACAAAATAAAAAAACATATAACTTAATATACAAAATAAAAGAATTATAAATTACATTTTAAATAAATCATTAAGTTTAAGGAATAATAGCTATTATGATAAACAAAAAAAAAAAGAACAAACTTACCTAAAATATATTACTGCAGATGAAATTGAAGAAGATGAACAAGCAACTCGATATCTGATAATGAGAAAACTGACTAAAGAAAGAAAACGAAGAGATTGTGCGTTAGAATGTGATAAAGAATGAATACATTTTATACAGCTTTCTTCACAGCTTTTGTTGAAATTTACGTGATTTATTGAATCCATTATTGCATGTGCGGTCATCTCATGTCAGTGCATTATTGCACCGATTCCCTTTTTTTTTTTTTTTTGCACTCCAGTCCTTAAGGACTGGAGTGCAATTTTGAAAACGCCACCAATTAAAACGTGCGTTGCAAAACAAAAAAAGCAATCTACGCGCGATGCGCGCAGATTGTCAAGTTAAAAATAAAAAACCTCTGCGTGCATTGCGCGTAGTGATTTCAATCAAAAAAAAAATTTGCGTCGTCTCCCTCCCTCCCCACCCCACGACCGACACTGCCGGCCAATTTGCTGGACAAATTCACACCACAACAACTCACCACCACCACAGCTAGCTTCAACATCACCACCACAGCACCTCACTTCACCCTCAACCACCACCCCACCAACCAAATGGTAGCCAAAAACACCGAAATCACACCCCCCAAATTCAGCCCTAAACCGCCGGAAAAATACCACAAAAGTCACACCTAAACGGCCGGAAAATAGCCCCAAACGATTGCAAAATAGCTGGACCAAGACCACTGGTAAGATTTTTGATTTATTCCGTCTGATTTGATCCTGCCGATCCATTCCAAAATCGGCCGATTTGGACCAATTCGGATCCAAATTGGTCCGAGTTGGCCGAGATAGGCCGATCTCCCGGCGAGGCCGCCATCTCCGATTGAACTCGGAGCGGTATCGGAGCGCCATGCTCCGATCCCGTTTCGACTCGGCCGAGTCGGAGACGACTCGGCCGAGTCTTTGAACCCTGATTGAAAACCGTATTAATTAAGGGAACTCATTGAGTATGATCTCTGGAGTTTTCTTCGCAGAAGGTAGATGGGTCATGGATTATCTTACTTACATGCTCCCAACTCATCTTGTTCAAGCTATCATTGCAATCTCTCTTCCCAAGGCCACATCCTTTAAGGATAAACATATTTGGGAGACTAAATGACTCAGGTAAATTCTCTATTAAATCTGCCCATCAGAAGCTATACAGAAATGATCCTTTGAATATTGACTGAAAAAGGATTTGGAAGTAGAACCTTCCATAGAAATTTGAGGGATTCTTTTAGACATTGAAACATGGGAGTTAAAAGGAATTTCATGTAGATACTTCTGCCACAGATGTAACTCTACAAAGGGAGACCTTGTTCATCTCTTTTGGGACTGCACCCAAATCAAATAAATATAGAAATTTTTTCTTCCCTAGAATTCCTTTCTTTGCCCATATTAAATTGCTTCCTATCCTCCTTTTTCCACTATGTATTGGATTTGGAATTAAGCGACTTTTATCAATTAGCTGCAGTTTTTCATTAACCGTACTTTTTCTCTGTTGAAGGCTTGCATGAGGGCTAACAATTTCATATACATTCCCGCCATCAAAGCTTCCATCTTACCATCTATCAAAACAAATTTACCACTCCCATGCAGCTTGAAGTCTTACAATTAGTTTACATGCCCTCCACACTATTCTGAACATTTGGCTCTATCTTCTTAATCTATTCATCCATGTTCTTGAGGTGAGTACCTTCTGCGATTTGGCCAATAATCAACCAGCTCTAACACTAATTGTCAAGATTCTCACTTAACAGTTGAGAATCTTGAGAACTAACTAAGAATTCTGATGGAATTGTTGAAAAAACAAAAGAAAATAAAAGAAAGAAAAGAAATCATAAGAAGAATTGAGAGAGAAATTGAAAGAGAATAGAGAGTGTTTTATTATAGAGAGAATTTGTTACAATATTGCAGAAATTGACTGCTTCTTCCCTCTTCCTTTTCCTTCTTTCATTTCCTGTTCGTTACTAACTTCCTTCTTTCCTAATTGACTAAGTGTCTTATCCTAGCGAAAACTGAAATACCCGTGCCCAATGTCATGGGCTTAAGTGCAAAATAAGGAAAAATATATTTTAGGGCCTTTTTAGAGTTTTGGAGTAATATAAAGGGGCCCTAATAAAATAAATAAATATAAAGAAGTCGTTTCTATTCAGCAGAAGAAAACGACGTTTATTTACCTATTTTTCACAAATTGACTCTCTACATTCTTCAAGGTCAAAATCAAGAGGGAAGCCAAGATTTTGCAGATCCAGAAGCTTTAGACTATTCTCACGATCCCTACAACGGTCAAGGTAAGTCTAGTTCTTGTTTTCAAGTTTTATCAATTGGTTTAGTTAGAATTGGTTTGTAGAATATTTGGGATTTAGAAATTTTAGGGGGGTTGATTATTATACTTTATTTTAGAATTTTAATTGGAGGTGATTGTAGATTTATAGGGTTGATAAATTGGTTTTGTGTTTGCTGGAAAAAAAAAAAAAAGGGTGCTGTGGCTTTTTGGATTCGTACGGCACAGATTTGAAAATTTTGGTATTGGAGTAGATTTATGGTTGTTTGAGCAAATTGTAATAAGCATTGGTGGACAAAACGAAATTTGATAGCCAAGGGAATAATTAAACAATGATTCTGCTGAACATGCATTTGTTTTTGGCTCTTTGATTTCGTTAGCAGAAAGAGAGGAAAAAAAAAAAAAAAAGAGAATCTTGGTTGTCAAAGCCATGGCCATTGGTCACGGCCTTGGGAAGAAACTGGAAGTCTTTGACTTCCTAAATCCATTGGAAGCTTTTTGTTTCTTTATCAAGTAAGCCATTGTCGTGGGTTTTTCATTTAGTTGCAATTGGTGGGCCGTGTGTGCATCAGAAGTTGAGGCTCCTTGTTTCGTTAGAATATGGCAGTGAGATGTAAATCACAGTTTGGTGGCCTACAACAACGAGGAAATATATGTATGGGAATTATCACCTTGAATCGAATTATGTTGGTAATTTGTTAATTAACTTCGTAAGTCAACCTTTAGTTTTGGATCAGATTATATTTTAGTACTATTAAGTTATCAAATAAGAATAACTAGGTTTTCATAATAATTTGGAGACTTTAGAATTAAAATTTGTCTAAGTTTTCAATCGGAAAGTATGGATGATAAGTATTTCTTTTCTCTTTTTTTTAGGCTTATAAATTTTAGAACTATTTTGTAGCGTAGGAGTTCTTAGTATTTTATTTTATATATTGATATAAGTAATAAAGTGAAATTGCACGTTATTTCTATTGTCAATAGGTGGTGAGTATTTTTCGGATCAAGGTTATTTGAGTTAGAGAATTTGGTTGGACTCTAAGGTAAGTGGTTCCTACCCTTTCTCATGTTTTGAAAAATTCTTGCGTATGTATATATTTATTTCTTTCGTGAATATTTTCGTAAGATGAAATTCAGAATGGGCATGTAATATGTGCGAAAATTCCTTCATATATCGTGGCATTTTGATTATTTATATGTATGTGTATGTGTATGTGTGATGTGTGAATGTATGACATGTTATGATTTGGCTCTGATTATTCTTTGTACACCAGAGAGAACTAGTTCTCGATATACCTACCTGACGGTGAGTAGTCAGGCTATGCACGCATGTTTATGACCCTCCTAACTGGGAAAAGTTAGGCTAGATATCTAGTACGACTGGTTCCTACGTTGAAAAATCTGAGCCTTTATATATATGTATGAACAGACATGTATGTAATGAACTATGCTTTGTTTAATATGCCACGACTTTGTTATGTATTATATATTATTACTATGTGTGATTATGGTTAGTGTGTAATGGAATGAATGCATGTATTATAAATATATATGTATATATGTAACTGCCCAGACTGGTGAGAAAGGGACGGAATTGCTTACTGAGCGTGTTGGTTGCTCACCCCACTTATGTTATTTATTTTGCAGGTGATTTTAGTCCGGATTAGGCAAGCAAGACATTTAGCTTCGCAATAGAAGTTTATCTATTTTTATTGAAAGATTGTTTAGTTGGTGAGCCAAAGACAGTAGTTTATTTCATGTTTAGTGTTATTTATTTCAGCTAAGGAAGTTTGATGACTTCGTGGATGTTAAAATTTTATATTTAGAGGATTTTTATATTAATTGGAGTATTTTAATATTTTATGATGTCTATGATTTAGAATTACTTTGATAATTTTCGAGCCTTGCGTATTGGGTGAGCCTAATACGCGGCGTGTTACACCCAGGCGCAGGGTGTGACAAAAACAGCTATAGCAGTATTCCTACTTGAACTACATCGTTTTCAGTCCAGTTCATGGCAGTACCCTTTTGTGCCTCTACATCAAACGCCAGAGCTTGCCACTCTAAAAACCTTAAAGGTATCTAATTCTTCAACAGTCAAATAACAAAATCAAGGTTTCCTTTTGGGTGGGGTGTTTGTCATGTGATAATGAATGAATAACAGTATTATTTTAGTATATGTCATAGTCTGTATGTTATTCAAAATATTAGCATGAATATTAATTATCTATTTCTAAAGGCAAAAAATCACTTCATATAAAAACATCAAGCTGAAATACGTCAAAAGGAAACAGCCCAAGATCGAAGTATCAATCATTGTGAGAACTGGTGAAGAAGGGATGAAGTAACCCGACACTGTCAAGTGTAAAGATAATACACTAACAAATTTACCCTCAAGGACCGTTAAAAAAAAAAAAATTACCTCAAAGGGTAGGTCATTTCGGAGTCAACTATATCACAAGTGCTTTGAAACTTGAAAGTATGGTCCAAAGTTATTATGAGCAAATATTAGAGTAGCTGAATGCAAATTCTTGCAGTAATATAGCATTCGTACCCATTTCTTAAAGGAAAAAAGAATTAAGTTCAAGTCATCTCTGTTGGGCAGATTGATTAATAGTGTCCTTCTGACTATTATTTTAGATATTTATTTATGACGTATCACTTTGATGATCTGACAAACTTAATTTTATTTCTTATTTAATTTTTAGGTGGCTGCCATGGCCAATTTTATCACTAGTGGTTGTAGAGTATCAATTGGTATACCCAATTCAATCCATTTAAATAATATGAATGATGGAACAAACTTAACTCGTTGAAACTCACAAGTGAATTCAAGGCTAAGTGGCATTGATAAAATTGAAGTCTAAAGTCCAAAGTCTAAAATTTGAATCTAAAATTTAAGTGCTAAAATTATTAAGTTGCTGTATTGATAACATCATACTTATTTAATAATTAACTATATTTACAAACTGCATTTAAATATCTCACCTCTAAATATAATTATTTTATCTCAAAAAATTGAAATAATTTATTGATAATGTGCATGAGAAAGAGAGATATTGTTTGTTTGTGAGAGATAGAGGACAAATGTATTTGTGTGTAAGAATTTGTGTGAGAGAAAGTAGGTATGTATGTGTAAAAATTTTGTATGGAAGTGTGTGTAAGTATGTGAGAGAAGAAAAATTAAAATATGTGTGTATATGAGTCAAAGAAAATGTAAATATGAAAATGAAAAAAAAAATAGTATACATATGTATATATATGTATGTATGGGAGAGTGTGCGTGCAAGAAAATATGTAGGGAAGTGCTAGAGAAGTTGAGTATATGAGGGGAGGGAAGGAGAGAGAGTGGAGGGAAGTGTGTGTGTATGTGGGAGAAAATATGTGCATTTTGTGTGTGTGTGTGTGTCTATTTGTTGTGTGATTGTGCGTGTGACAAAGAGTATGCATGTAAATGTGTGTGCATGGGTGAGTATGTGAGAGTGTATGTGTTTAAAATTTAGGAAATTAATTGATAATTTTTCATTTAAAATTTTGTATATGAATTTCATAATTGTTTAATGTATTAAGTGATAAAAGAAATTTTGTTATCAAACATATTGAATTCAAAAAATTCTTAATCCATTAATTTTTAGCATTAAGTTGAGTTACCAAATACCCCTAACATTGATCTCATTTGGATACAATCATTTGAAGTTTTTTGAAAATTTTTGCTTGTGTGTTTGAAAAAATTTTCAAAAGTCAACAAACACACTATTCACATTTTGAACCAAAAATTGTTGACATTAAAAGGCATACAATCGGACAAAATATGCATACATTTTAGGCATGAAAAATAAATACAGCAAGTGAACAAGGAACACGTCACACATGAAAGACAAATATGACAAGGGAACAGGGAAGCTAACGCATGCTAGTTTCTATTCAGTGTCTGAGACTAGCGTCCAAAACTACGAAGGCCAGTGCTCAGTGTTTCAAAGCTACGCTAATTGAGTCTCATCTTAATTGTCATTTTTTTGAACAAATTTTGGTAGAAAATTTGCTTTATTTTCTCCTCAATCGTCTAAAAAAGTGTCCAAGTTGTTTGAAAATTATTTGAACTATCCAAACACTTATCCATAATGATTATTTCGCTTTTTTTAAACAAAGTCAATTCAAAAAAATTTCAGAATCCAAACACTTTTTTCACCTTTTCAAAAAAGTCAAGAAAAATACTCCAGATAATTATTTCGAATAATTCTCCAAATAATGTGTATCGAAATGGAGCCAATATAAATTCGGTTTTCGGGTTGAGATGGAGTTAGCCCAAGTTTTACTTTACTTTCTAATCTACTTTTCTTTTTGCATTGTTACTTGGTTAAAGTCCCTCCTTGTTTAAGAAGTTACATTACTTTTTCAAAACATAAAAAATTATGATAATTGAAATTAAATAAGACAATTGTGAAACTTTAAATATTATATTAGTATACAAGGAATGTTATGCACTTCTTCATGTTCATCTACATTAGTAAAATATATATAAATACAAATAATTATAATGAAACACATGCACAATAGTACACATGAAGTAGGAAAGTTAAAGTTCACTTAGGGAATCTTTAAAAAAAAAGGCAGTTTGTTATTAGAACCGGTCTCAGAATGGGCCAAATTCAATAAGACCCAGGTTTGGTCATTCTAAATTTCGGCCATAAATTTCAGTCCAAACTTATTCATACCATTTTATATTGAGGTTCAACCCTAATTTCAAAAAATGAGCTTGTTCTAGTCCAATTGACAATCCAAGGTGGGGAGGAGGGGTTGAAGAGGAGGTGGAGTCAAGCTCCTCTTATCAACTTGGACAATGAGTCAAATTGACCTTTGTCGTCCAAATTGTAATTAGCCTTATTTATGAAATATTATCTTGTTCTCAATAGCTTTGTTCTATCGAATTTTAGCTTTTGAGTTTAGAAAAATCTATTTTGCGATGTTCTCAACAGATTTTCTTTAGTATATTTTTGAATTTTTAAGCTAAAATCAGGAGTAACTAATTTTTAGCTTTTCTAAAATTAGTTTTTATAAAAATCAGAAACTATTGAAAACAAGCCACAAGGCTCACAATATATTGGCTTTTTAAAAATTTAAGGGTCAATTTGTAAACTATAAAAACTTTATAGGGGAGCAAAATACAAGGAGTAAAAAGTTTCAAAGTTTACATATTTGCACAAAGTCCTTCAACTATATCTTATTTTTAAAAAGATGGCCCAAGCTGACGGCCTTCCCTACCACTACCAGTGCCTTGCCAGCAACTTGCTGACAGTTAGTTTCAACCCAGAATGCTCTTCCCTACTAATTTTATCCTGTAAATTATAGATCTACACTCATATTTAACCAAAAATGACCCAAAATGCAAAGATTTGAAAGAAAAAGTCACAGAGGTGACACTATTGACGACCACCCAAATCACCTCTAATCGAACTAATTTTTGCACCAAAATAGTTTTGGCAACATGTAGAACATGATTTTAACAACAATATACATCAAACAAACTGAAAAAGGTATGAATCAAAACTTCAAGTTTCAACATTTTTATTCCAAGAAAACACAACAAAATGCCGTAAAATAAACCTTGTGTGTATGAAAGTTAGTTTGTGTGTGTTTCTATGCATCTGTTTATGTTGTTTGTGGTGTGCTTTATGTGATTTAGAAATTTGGGAAGCAATGAAAGATTGGATAACTGGAAACAATAGCTAGGGAATGAGGAATGATGATGCAGTAAAGATAAAAAAAAAAAGACTATAGGAATGAATAATGAATTAATCAATGAATTTTATGATTTTGCCATTTTTTAAAATTTCACATCAATGTAATTTGACAGTGCTACCTTTATATAATTCGAAGTTAAAAGATGAAAGATGTAATTTTTATGAAGAATACAAGTAATTTAGTCATTTTACATATTAAATAAAAATAATATATATAAGCTCAAATAGTTTGACGAATTATTTGAGTGGAATAATTTAAGTTTGAACTCGACTCGACAATCGAATCGAGAAGCTCGAGTTCGACTCAAATTTTAAATTAATCGACTCAAGAGCTAATTAGTTGGTTTACAAAACAACCCTACTCACAAGTTCAAAACAGTACCATCCAGAATTGGAAGGGTACTGCCGCAAAAGATAAAGTTAATGTTAAGAACAATCGTAGTGTCAAAGACGCTGTGATATTCAGTATCAAAGACACCTAACGTAATATGTTATTTTTGGATTAATGCTAATCTAACCTAATTTCATAAGAGTCCTATATTATTGCAACTTACTAAAAAATATTTTTCTAAATTGATACTAATTTAATTTAATTTTAAAAGAGTATCATATTATCCTAACTTACTAAAACAATCTAAATTTATTTTCAATAAATAAAAAATTAACTGTAATTTTTCTTAACAAAAAAAAAGCCATAATTGCCACTACGTTTTGAATCCTTAACCCTAAATCCTAAATCCTAATTCAAAAGTAAATATAAAATCTAGTAATGAAAATGTCAGCCAAAGTTTTTTTCCTAGGGTCTATGTTGCAATAATAATAAAAAAGTAATATTTACGTAAGAAACTGGTATTTCAGGTTACAGATAAAATAAGAATTAGAGTTTGTAATTGATGATGATTCTTGAATGGTTAAGATTTGTCTGTAACTAAAAATCTAGTTATAGTTTTTAATAGTGTTATTTTCCTAATGTTAATGACCCTATGTTGATAGGAAAATAACACTGTCAAAAACTGTAACTAGATTTTTAGTTACAGACGAATCTTAACCATTCAAGAGTCATTATCAATTACAAACTCTAATTCTTATTTTACTTGTAACCTGAACTACTAGTTTCTTATGTAAGTATTTTTTTTTTTATTATTGCAACATAGACCCTAGCAAAAAAAACTTTGACTGACATTTTCATTACTAGATTTTACATTTACTTTTGAATTAGGATTTAGGATTTAGGGTTAAGGATTCAAAACGTAGGGTTTATGCTATTGGAATTTAGAGTTTTAATTAGATTAAAAAATAGTGGCAATTATGGCTTTTTTTTGTTAAGGAAAATTACAGTTAATTTTTTATTTATTAAAAATAATTTTAGATTTTTTTTAGTAAGTTAGGATAACATGATATTCTTTTAAAATTAAATTAAATTAGTATTAATTTAGAGAAATACTTTTTTAGTAAGTTGCAATAATATAGGACTCTTATGAAGTTAGGTTAGGTTAGTATTAATTCAAAGGAAAATAGTATTGTCAAAGACTGTAACTAGATTTTTAGTTTCAAACACATCTTGACTGTATAAGAGTCATTGTCAAATACAAACTCTTATCCTTATCTAACCTGTAACCTGTATTTCTGGTTTATTATTACGTAAGTATCATTTAGCTTTTTTTTTATTGCATCCTAGGGAAAAAAATTTTGCTGACATTTTCATTACTAGATTTTATATTTACTTCTGAATTAGGGTTTGGATTTAGGGTTCAGGATTCAGGGTGTAGGGTTTATGATTTTAGAATTTAGGATTTTAATTAGATTAAGAAAATAATAGTAACTATGGTTTTTATTTGTTAAAGAAAATTATGATTAATTTTTTATATCTTAAGAACTATTTTAGATTTTTATTTTTTAGTTTATGACTAGGAGACTCTTTAAAAATTAAGTTAGATTAGTATTAATTTAAAAAATTATTTTTTAAGTAAGTTGGGATAATATAGAACTCTTTTGAAATTAGGTTAAGTTAATATTAACCAATGATAACTAGGTTACGTTAAATGTCTGTAACATTAAATATCACAGCGTCTTTGACGCTACTATTGTTCTAATTCAAAAGTAACATATTAGGTTAGGTGTCTTTAATACTGAATATCACAGCGTCTTTGAAGCTACTATTGTTCATGTTGATATCCTTTGCAATATGTGGACATTGCAGTTACGTGTACGCTTGTGGCTTTTATTTGTAAGGTTTTGCAATTTCAAGATTAAAGTTGACTGAAAAATTTTTCAGCTCACGTGGCATTGGTTAAGATAACCTTAAAGTCTTTTATTCGGTTTTCAGGTTTTTTCGGCAAAAGTCTTGAATCTTACTTAAATTGGAAAAAAGTCCTCAAACAAACCTAATACTGTGTGCATTCATTACTTCCTCTCTTTCTGACTATGGTGAAGCAAGTATTTGTTTTGGATCTTCCGTTTTCTTCTCTTCTTCCATTGGCTCTACTACTTCTAACCCTTATCATATGGCTCTATGCTTCTTCTAGACCCCAAAAGAGGCTACCACCCTCTCCGCCAAAGCTCCCAATTGTTGGACATCTTTTCCAACTTGGGTTAAATCCCCACCGCAAACTCCAAACAGTATCAGAAAAAAATATGGCCCTCTTATGATGATTCATTTAGGAAGCAAACCAATTCTTGTTGCCTCATCAGTTGATGCAGCTTGTGAGATAACGAAAAACCATGATATGGTTTTTGCAAACAGGCCTAAAAGAAGTATCACTGATAAGCTTCTTTATGGTTGCAAAGACAGAGCTACTGCACAGCACGGTGAGTATTGGAGGCAATTAAGAAGTATTTGTGTGCTTCAGCTTCTGAACAACAAAAGGATTCGGTCGTTCCGACATGTTAGCGAGGAAGAGACCTTGATAATTATCCAAAAGATTAGAGAAAGATGTTATTCTTCTTCATCTTCCTTGATAAACTTGAGTGATGTTCTTATAACGCTCACAAGCGATATAATTTGTAGGGTAGCCTTGCGGAGGAAGTATAGTAACGATGAAAATGGGAGGAGAAGTATGAAAGTCATGAAGGAATTTGGGGAACTCTTAGCTACTCTTAGTGTGAGAGACTATCTTCCTTGGCTTGCATGTGTGAATCGTTTCAATGGATTGGATGCCAAACTTGAGAAAGTGGCTAAGCATATTGACCGATTTCTTGAAGGTGTGATTGAAGAGCACAAGTTTAGGAAGAAAGGAGAGGATAATGCTGATACTACTGAGAAAAAAGCTTTAGATTTGGTGGATATCTTGCTTGATATTCAGAAGGAAAATTCGGCTGGCTTGGCTTTGGAACTTGATAGTGTCAAAGCTATCATCCTGTTAAGGAATTATCCCTATAAACTACTGTCCAAGCAAGATCCAAATTTAGTTTTACGAATGTCCTTAATGATCTCCTAAAGGAAAAAATAACATTATAGTTACATACAGATCTTGACTATGTAAGAATCATTATCGATACAAACTCTTATCCTTGTCTAACATTTAACCTGTACCATTAATTTCTTAGGTAAGTATCTATCTATTTGCACTTAGTTTTTTATTGTGGTATAGACCCTAGGGGAGAAAAAAGAACTTTTGTTGACATTTTCATAACTAGATTTATATTTCTTTTTGAATTAGGGGTTAGAATTCAGGATTTAGGGTTTATTGTTTTAAGGTTAAGGATTTTAATTAAATTAAGAAAATAGTGGCAACTTTCACTTTTTGTTTGTTAAGAAAAAATATAGTTAACATGTTATTTGTTAAAGAACTATTTTAGATTTTTACTTTTTAATAAGTTAGAGAATATAGGATTTTTTCAAAATAAAGTTAAATTAGTATTAATTCGGAGGAATACTTTTTTAGTAAGTTAGGATAATATATAACTCTTTCGAAATTAGACTAAGCTAGTATTTAATCCAGAAATAACAAATTACGTTATGTGTTTGTGACACTAAGTATCACAATGCTTTTAATGCTACTATTATTCTATAATAAACTACCACACCACATTTTGCCCCTTTCATGTAGCATTGATACTAAGATTTATGTTCTTAGTGATATTTTCTACTTTATGAAAAGAATAGGAGTTAAAAAAAAATACTTACATGAACCTAATACATGGTGCCATATGTAGATCATATAATTTAAAAGAGAGGCATATGTGTATCTTTATATCATTTCCTTATATTAGCATTCCTTTATATCAGCATGCATCATTGTTGTTATGTACTTCGTCTATATAAAAACCTCTCACAAGAATGTAACATATCTTTGTCTACCTGTGTGACAAGTATCTTGTCCTCTTATGTAAATTACCATGATAGTAATAGTCCTCATCGAATCTCATATTTCTTTGGTTTGACTAAAGATTTTAGACTTAAGTTAGACCAAATATTATGCCTATTGTTAATTAATGACAAGTATAAAAGCAATAGGTGGACAAAAGCTAAATTAAAGTAAGCAAAACAAAAACTAGCTTGTGCTTCTTGCTTATTATTATTTTTGAAAGCTGCGTGAAGATGCAAGTTGATTTCACTGCTGAAAATTCTATGTAAGATATTATTTATTTTTAGTAAAATACCCTATATCCTTGTAATTTTTAGATAAACCATATGACCTTTTTATTGTTGAAAAAGCTATACATTAGTCTCCTATAGTTTGGGTTTAAGTATTAAAGTGACAAAAATTAGCTTTCGTTACAGAACGTGGGTATAATGTCCAAATTACTCCAATGTTTAATTGCTTCATGTTTGTGCTTGAATGTATTTTTTCCAAGTAAAATACGCTTTACCCCTTTGGTTTTTGGATGAACCGCATAACAATACATCACCCATGCAATTTCTAGTACCTATAAAGGTAATTTAGACATTTTACCTACGGATTGTTACGGAAAGTAATTTCAGTTTGTTTAATACTTTAATCCAGACAATATCCAGAGGGTGATTATAGCTTTTTAAACTATAAGGGGATCATGTGGTTTATCCGAGAATCACATGGGAGTAATATGTAGTTTACGTATTCTTTTCCTATGTTGTGAAGTTTGGAAACTTCTATGTATGCATATATGTATGTGTGTCTCTGTGTGTGTCTATATATATATATATATATGTATGTATGTATGTATGTATGTATGTATGTATGTTTGTATATGTATATTTTGGTTGAAATGAGAGTCTAGACTTCATGATCAGAAAGTAAAAAAGAAGAAATGTCATAATTACTAGATTAATATCTGCGTCATGTAGACCATATTTAACAATAGAATTCTTGTTAGAATACAAGCAATACCCTACAAAATGGGGTAAGTGCCAGAAAAATCGAGTTTTAAGACAAACGTTGGCCTGTAATACCTTTTCACATCTTGCATATAAAAGCTTCCTCTAACCGTTTGGGAGTGGCACTGCAGGAAATATTTTTTACCTAGTGTTAAAATTTCCTTGTCACATACATTATAAACATTTTATGAGACATTTAATTATGTCAGTGAAAAAAGATTAACAAAGGACAAGAATAGTACTTTGATTTCAGAGATGATAGGAGAAATACCTATTTGGTAAATTTAAGGAAACATATGTTCTTTTGCCTAAAATTTCAGTCGTTTGATTCAAATTTCTCAATCGCTATGATTGTGAAAATCATTAACCCTACTATAAGTATAGATTTTGACGATTTTCGCAACATGTTTAGTTGAGTAATAGAATGGGTATCATTATAGAATTATTTTTTGGGTTTGCTTATAATAAGGAATGGCTTTCAAATAAATTTCAAATTTTTAAAATTTTTATAATATATATATTTTAGATTTCTTATTTTGTATTTTTTAAAAAAATTCTAAAATGGCTTTTTCAATTTTATATAAACCCATGCTCTTATTTGAGTTTTATGCAAATGGTATCCATTAAAAAAAAGAGAGAAAAAGACACTTTTATTTTGGGTTTCTGCCACTTAATCAAAAGGGTTAATGAGTTTGATATAATAGTATTTTAGAGAAAATTGTAAATATCCCAGTTAATCACTTTCATTTCAATTGAAAAACAGTGATAGTTATTTTTTAAACATCAATAATGTGTGCAATTACTATTGACATCTATTTCCTTCTTTTTCGCCTAAAGCAAACACTTCATAAGTGGTTTATAACTTGAAAGGGATGGAGAGGAAAAAAGGGCAAAAGGAAAGGTTTGTAGAGCCGAAATATGGAAAAGATTACTAAAAATAGGTTTGATAGGAAGTCGTTTATGATTGATTCATTAATCAAAGCATATTAGCATCCGTTAATTTGTTGATTTTGACCTAACAAGCAGAAATTTTAATAATTTCAAAATCTAAGTTTGGAAAAAATTGATTATAGTATAAACAAAACTGTTTATCAAGTTCAACTAATTAATCTTTTCTCCATAAAAGTTTGAATGAGCCCAACTTGAATAATGATTAAGTAAATTTTTATCAATATAAGATAGAGGGAAAATGGCAATTTTTATTCCAAAATTTAGCTCTCCGGCCAAACAGGTTCCTAGTGTTTTACTTTTGGTCAATTTTATACCTAATATTTCAGTTCAAACAACTAACATAATCTCCAAAATATTGGTAAATGGTCAAACTAATTCCTAATACTTTGGCAAAAATAATATAGCCACCAAACTGAACCTAAAGTTTCATAAGATTTTAATCAAATTTATAAAAAGTATAAAAATATAAAAATTTATATAAAATGCATAAAATTCCAAATAATATCTGTAAAAGGTCATAAAATGCAAAATACCTATTTGTGCGTTTTACTAGCGGATTGTTTACATTTGATAGAAGGAGGAGGAGTAGCATTTTAGCAGTTTTTCAATTTTCATAACGTACTAGGCCTTGGACTTGAACTTTGCCAGTTAATTTCTCTTTGTAAAATGTAGTCTCGCAATGATGCCATGTTCAAGTTTCTCAACTTTAATTGCCAAAATTTCAATTAAAGAGCATTTCTGTTCTCTTGTTTTACTTTGATTAGGACATGTTTGCTGGTGGGACTGATACAACAGACAGAGTAATGGAGTGGGCAATGAGTGAACTCTTAAGGCACCCTAAAATCTTGGGGAAACTGCAGATTGAGGTGAGAAAAGTAGCTCAAGGAAAATCAGAAGTCATCGAGGATGATTTAGACAAAATGCATTGCAGTGATTGGGGAGACTTTACGACTTCATACTCCAATTCCATTACTTGTTCCCCGAGAATCAATACAACACGTCAAAATTTTGGGGTATGATATACCGGCAGGCACAGGAGTAATGGTGAATGCTTGGGCAATTGCACGAGATCCAGTGCTGTGGAAGAAGCCTGAAGAATTTCTGCCAGAGAGGTTTTTGAACAACACAGTTGATTTTCAAGGCTTTAGCTTTGAGTTGATTCCCTTTGGTGCTGGAAGAAGAGGTTGTACTAGTTTTGCCATTGCTGTTAATGGGCTTGCATTGGCAAAATTGTTGCACCAGTTTGATTTTGCATTCCCTGATGGAGCTAAACCAGAGGATTTGGACATGTCTGATGCCACTGGTTTCACTATCCATAGAAAATTTCCTCTATTTGCTGTTGCTATTCCACATTCTTGCTAGTATTCTTTATTTTCTCTTGGGGTTAATAAATGTGGATTTTGGTGAACCGACTGTAACAGATTTTACCCTGATCTTATTAGTTGGAAGAATACGGAAATTATTTAAATTGTTTTAGAAAGATTCGGTCAGTATACAATTAGTGCACAATGTATAATGAGCTATTGCTTCAATATGAATAAATTTCTATACTCCTGTATTATATAGTAATTTCAAGCCTGGACTTTCTAGTTGGTAAGGGCCGAAGTAGCTTCACATCAACTCGAAAACTTCAGAAAGCTATTTACATTTTCAGTATACTACAGAAAAACACTAAGAAAAACAAGGCTAAGCAGATAAAGATCAGAGAAAGAAAGAGCTTTTGTTTGCAAAGCAGATAGCACAATTCTACAATCTTTTATTCATCTCCAGTGAAATTGACGTGGAAGGAGAATACTTAACAGGAATGGTTCAGAGTTGCGATACCGATTGCTATGGTCATCATTTTATAACCCTTTAAAGAATATTGTTTGAAAAATGAGCTTTGCAATTATATTTTTATGTATTTTAATATACTAGAGCAATGTTTCGATACTGAATCAGGAGGGACTGTTCCAAATATAGCCGAGTCTTTGAACCATTAGGAAGTAACTAATGGTCACAAAATTTTTATAATTTTATTGGTGGAAGAAAACTGATGAAAACCGTCTCTTCATTTGCGATGCTTGATGCAATGGAAACTTCTCAATATATTTTAACCCATGGTTTCTAATTATGATGTGGAAAAAATTAATTTTGAAAGATGTGCACAACTTAAATTTATGGGCTAATGGTTCTAATGGTTCAATCTTAAGATTGGAACTTCTCAAGGAATGACCTTTTTTCTGGTAACCAAAAAAGGTGGAGATGGACCATTAATGTAGTTAACCCCGTCAGGCATGACTATTATGGTTCCCACCTTGTGAAATGTCTATTTAAATACACTTATTGGATTCAGAAAAGTTAAAATCATCATCACAGCTTGACAAAAATAGAGTTGGCAATAGTGTGGTTTGCAGGATATTGTAGGGGCGGGTTTACTCAATGCGAACCCTGAGTAGCGTCTATAGGTTCCTCAGGCAGAAAAAAAAAAGTTGAAATACAAAACTCAAGATTGGAACCTCTTAAGTTTTTGAAAGATGTGCACAACTTAAATTTATGGGCTAATGGTTCTAATGGTTCAATCTTAAGATTGGAACTTCTCAAGGAATGACCTTTTTTCTGGTAACCAAAAAAAATAGAGATGGACCATTAATGTAGTTTACCCCGTCAGGCATGATTATTATGGTTCCCACCTTGTGAAATGTCGATTTAAATACACTTATTGGATTCAGAAAAGTTAAAATCATCATCACAGCTTGACAAAAATAGAGTCCGCAATAGTCTGGTTTGCAGGCTATTGTAGGGGCGGCGGGTTTACTCAGTGCGCACCCTGAGTAGCGTCTGTAGGTTCCTTAGGCAGAAAAAAAAAATTGAAATACAAAACGGAATCTTGTTGGATTAAGTCCTTGCAATGTCATCTGATTCAATTGAGTACTATAGTGTGCTCGTTTCTGATGAAGTATTGTTGGATTTTGAGCTAAAGCTCGTGAGTGCAAATGGACTGGATCAAATGAGCTGGAATATAATGAGAAGCCCATGAGCTGGTTAACTAAGGTGTGATCAGATAACTAATGGAGGAGTAAAGCCACAAGCTGAGCTAAGCTCACATGCATGTGAGCACGAGCTAAGAGCTGAGCAAAGAGAATGATGAAGATTTGTTTCAGTGATTGAATGTTCCCCAAGAATAATGCAGATAAGACAAAGTTAGTTAGGATAAGGATTCTTTGTAGAAATTAGGATAGAATGACACTTGTCAATTTTTGATTATTCAACAAATTGTATATAAACAAAGCAAAGTGTATCACTTTCGTTCTTGAGAAATGAATCAATTTTATTCTCTCAAAATATTAATTCTCAGTTTATTTTGTTCATGGTATCAGAGCAGGTTCTGCTCTAAGCTTTTCTTCTAGAAACTTTGTATCTGTCAAGAATTGAAAATGGCAGAACAAGAAAACTCACCAGAAGAACTGGCTATCCAGTATAATGAGGATCCACTACATCTTCAAGGCTCAGATCATCCGGGGATGATCTTAGTCACTTCACCATTAACTGGTGAGAATTATCCTGAGCTAGGAGCAGATCCATCAAAATAGCTTTAGGGGCAAAGCTGAAGCTGGGATTCATCACAGGGACCTAGTGAAAGGCCACCAAATGGATCTCCAAAATCAGAATCAGTGGGAGCGAGTGGATTGCATGATTAGATCCTGGATCTTGAATTCAATATCCAAGGAAATAGTGGAGGCCTTCATCTACACAACTACAGCAAGAGATCTATGGGTTGAGTTGCAGGAAAGATATGGAGAATGCAATGGTCCTATGTTATATCAGCTGCAAAGAGAAGTAAGCTCTATAACACAAGGATCTGAGAAGGTGGAAAAATATTATACAAGATTGAAGAAACTGTGGGACGAGCTCTCATGTCTTATGCCAATACCTATCTGCACTTGTGGGGCAGCAAAGGAGGTATCAGACTTAGCCTCATTCAATAAATTAATGCAGTTTCTGATGGGACTCAATGATTCATATGATCATGTGAGGAACCAGATACTGGTTATGGATCCTTTTCCATCAGTAAACAAAGCCTACTCTATGGTTCTAAGTGTAGAAAAACAGAGAGATGTACACAATGTATATCCAGAGAAAAATGAAAATATGGCAATGAATGTGAGGAATCAAGGTGGGAGAAGAGAAAATGCAGGGAGAGGCTTAGGCAGAGGAAGAGGAAACAATGGAGGAAGAGGTAGCAGGCAGAAAATCAGGAAGCTATGCAAAAGAATTTCAGCACTGTGATTATTGCAACATGGATGGACACACTCAGGACACCTTGTTTTAAAATACATGGATATCCTGACTGGTACAAAGGCCAAAAGGATCAGAAAGGGAAAATGCAAAACAACAGCAAGCAGCTAGCTAATATTGCTGAATCTCCATTGGACATGAAATATGAACTAAATTCAGAATGTTGCAAATGATGGAACACAGGCGGGAAGCATTGCAGTAATTGTGCAGCAGGAACTGATCAAATTGCTGAAAGGAAAGATGCCAGGCTGAAACTAAAAATCAGATCAATTTTGCTCACCTAGCTGATTTTGCAGGTATGGTCTCTCATCATTTTGCTTTCTCAATGATTGATTGCATCAAATCTAGTTCCTGGATATTAGACACAGGAGCAAGTAATCATATGTGCTCAAATTTGAGTTTGTTGGAAAAATCTAAACCAATCGCATGTTATACTCCAGTTTATTTGCCTGATGGATCAATAAAACAAGTGAAAAACACAAGGAAATGCTAAATTACACAAAACCTTGCACCTGACTGAAGTACTTCATGTTCCCAGTTTTCAGTACAACCTCATATCAGTCTCAAAGCTTGCGCAAGTAGCAAAGCTCAAATTGGTTTTTTATCCTTCCCATTGCTTGTTGCAGGACCTACAGAGTGAGAAGACACTAGCAGTTGCTAAGCTAATAGGAAGGTTATATGTAATAGACAATAGTTGTTTTTTAGAAGAAGAAATAGAAAGATGTAATCAATTGGAATCAGGAAGTGAGATGACTTGTACTGATCATATGAATGAGAACGTGAATGAGATTTTACTTTGGCATCAGAGATTGGGTCATGCTTCACATACTGTCATGCAGCATTTACCTTTCATTAAACTACCTGCAAACGAAACTAGCAAAAACAAGATACAGGAATGTATGATATGTCACAAAGCAAAGCAGCAGAGACTAACTTTTCCTAGTAAGCAAAACCCAATCAACAGAGACTTTTCAACTGATCCATGCTGACCTCTGGGGACCCTATAATTCTGATTCTCTCATTAAATCACCCTATATGCTGACCCTAGGTTGATGACTTTAGTAGAAGTACTTGGACATTTATGTTGGTTCATAAGAATCAGGTTGTGCTTACATTGAGAGACTTTATGGCTATGGTGAATACTCAATATGGAAAAAGGATAAAAGTTGTTAGAACAGACAATGGAAGTGAATTCACTAATGCTGAATGCGAGAAACTATTAAGGGAACAAGGTGTTGAACATCAGAAAACATGTGTGTATACCCCTCAACAAAATGGAGTGGTAGAAAGAAAGCACAAACACCTACTTCAACTAGCCAGATCTCTTATGTTCCAAGCCAACTTACCTATGAAATTCTGGCCGTTTTCTATACTCATGGCAACACACATCATAAACAGAATCCCTACACCAGTTCTTGACTGGTGCACTCCTTTTGAACTTTTGTTTGGCCTATAAGCCTGAATATGCTGATTTTAAAACATTTGGGTGTTTGTGCTATGCATCAAACACTTTACCACATAAAGACAAGTTTGAGGTGAGAGCACATAGGTGCATCTTTATTGGGTATAGTCAAGGGACAGAAAGGGTATAAAGTTTTTGACATAGACTTCAAATAAGATGCACATTAGTAGAGATGTGATGTTCTATGAGAAGATCTTTCCTTTTACTCAAAACAATGAACCTGCATTACCAACTTCTTTGCTATTATTCTCTATTGAACATGATTCAGAACCTGAACCAGAAACAAATAACACGCACCCTCAGGCAACCAATGTACCCTCGAATGTGAACCAGGGATCACAGAATCAGGAAACACAAGGTGATACTGAGAGTGGCCAACAAGAAGGTTTTAGAAGAAGTACCAGAGTAAGAACAAAGCCAACATGGTTATAGGACTATATAGCTGACATTGCACTAAACAATAACTTGCAAACTGCAAGTGTAAACTAAGTAACAACTAGAAAAATAACATCCAAACACCTTCTAACCACTTTTTCTTTTCAAGATTCCTCAAACTTAAATAGAGCACATGTGTCTTTCTTGGTCAACCTGAATAATTTGTAGGAACCAGAAACATACAATCAAGTATGCAGAAATAAAAGGAGAAGAGATGCAACGGAGAAGGAGCTGGATGCATTAGAAATGAATGAAACTTGGGAACTGACAAACCTGCCAATAGGAAAGAAGGCCATAGGATCAAAATGGGTGTACAAAGTGAAGCTGAAACCTGATGGATCTATGGATAGACTAAAAGTAAGGCTAGTTGCAAAGGGATTTCACTAAACAGAAGGAGTGGACTTCCATGACAGTTTCTTACCTGTACCTAAATTGTTTAGAGTGAGTGTAGACACCAAATTTTGACATACCATTTATTTTCAAACATTGGAGGGCATGTTTATATTTTTTGGATCAAATTCTAATTTTTCAATAATCTCGGAGGTAAAATAGTAATTTTTCTCTGTAAATATTTTTCCATTAGCTTTGGGGGGTCTTAATTTCATATTTTTACTTTCATACGAATTTTTTAATTTTTTATAATTTTTTCGAATTTAATTGGTATTCTTTTTATATTTTTACCCGCACAAAGGCAAAATAGTAATTTCGCCTCGCGAACACTATTTTAGCTCATTTTAGATTCTAAATTTATTTTTCTAATTCTTTAAGCATGTTTCTAAATTTTCTTGATTTTTTCGGAGACGATTGCTATTTCTTCTGTAAATATTGCATTCAAGGGCAAAATCGTCGTTTTACAGTTTAAATTCATTTTTCATCAGTTTTTGAGTCATAAATGCATTTCTTCGAGTTTTAAGCTTATTTTAATTTTTAGTAATTTTTCGAGGCCAATAGCTATTTTTTGTGTATTTTCGTTGTCCAAGGGCAAAATCATCATTTCACACCCCGAGCGCGTTTTTGATAAGTTTGAAGCTCTAACCTTTAAATTGAAATCTACTTTCAATGTTTTGGCAAATGTTGGAATTTACTATCATTTCTTTGTATTAATTTTTAATTTTTTGAGTTAAAAATATTTTTCTTAAATAAAATTAGAATTTTTTATTACCAGTGGCATCTTTGTTATTTTGTAGTGTTCTTGGTAACCAAGACAACTAGCCCTATAAATACCCCCTTAAATCAGAAAAAATCAAGAAGAAAGAATTAAAAACCCTAAAACACATCCTTATCTAAATTATTAAAGATAAAAAAATACATACTTTACGCCATAAACACACACAACATCTGTTCAACCTCAATTTTTGGTAGTGTTCATCATCACTCAAGAGGCATTACTGTTCATCGCTAGAAGCTACAAGCTTCAAAAAGGTCAATTCTTAGCTTTTTCTCTTGATTTTTTTGATCCATTTTGTTCATATTTTTTGAAAATCTGATTGTGTGTGCTAATCTCTTGAAATTTTTGGTTGAGTTTTGTTTTAGTGATTTTCTTATTCAATTTAGTTTTGGTTTTAGTTCCATTTCCAGGTTTGAATTTCTTCGTCCTCCTCCTTCTACTATTCATAATCTTCCCTCCACCGTCAGACGATAACTAACCCCAACCATTTGTTTTCAATAAAATCAGCAATGTCAAGCTCTCTCTCTCTCTGCCAATCTTTTTCCTCTACCCACCGCCAGACCTCTGCCTTCAATTTCCCCCAACCTCCAGACCAGCCATCAAACATCAGAAATTATCAAAGAACTTCACCCTCAATCCCAAACCACCGTTAACTCCTTTTCTCTTTCTCTACCCACATCCAATCAATCGTCAACCCAAATTTCTCTTCACCACTTCAAACCCAGTAACAACTACCGGACCACCAGCTAATTACCAAACATCACCGGATTCTCTCCACTGTCAGCCCTCCATTACCACCAGCAAATCACCAACACCACAAAACCTACAGTTACAAAACAACCATAAAAAACAGCTCTTCAAAGCTATCCAAAATAGTCATCAGAACCAACATTTCAACCAAGCCCAATCAAAACCACACCCAGTCTTCATTGCCAATAACCACATCCACAACCTGCAGGAAAAAAAGAAGAAGCAAAAGCAGATACAAATAGTCCAAAAACATAACAATCGCAAAATTCCAAAAAATCCTGTCGAACACCATCCAATACAACAGTTTCAGTCCAGTAACACAATTCCACTGCACCACTACCAATTAGAACCAAGCAACAAGCCCTCAAATGGAATACCACCTGGAAGGAAAATAATCCAGTCCCAAAAACTCTAAAGCCAGACACAAAATCATATGGCATCACTCCTATCTCCGCATAATAATCTCACCGTCGAACTTTACCAGCAATTCCCAGCAAATTTTCAATTCTCCACCACCTTACAAGAAGATGCATCACTGCCCAAGACCCGAAACGCCACCTCTGGACAAATCTGTCACCTGCTTAGTAGTTCATCAATCCAATTACACTTCAGTTTCACCGCCCAGCCTTCGGAATCAACATTTTCTTCACTACTTCACTATCACAACCATCTCCCTACCCTGTATTCCACCATACCGCATCAATCACTTGTACAACTCTCAAACCATCACAGCCCCAAATCGTCACCTGTCCACACTCAAATACCCATCTCCACCCATCACCTCTGCTGCTATCGTACATCATCATTTGAGGTTGTGGGGGAAAGTATAGATAAAAAAAAAGGGACAAGAAAAAGACCAAAGAAGATAGAGAGAAAGAAGGCTGTTGTCGGTTGAGAAGGAAGAAGAAGAAAGAGAAGAGAGAGTTAGAGAAATCAGGGGAAAGGATAGAAAGAACAAATAGAGAAACGGAGAGAGGGCTAGCTGGAGAAAAAGGAGAGAGACTAGAAAACTAAAAGAAAGATAGTGTAGAAGAGAGAAAAGAGAAACGAGAGTGATTGAGAGAAAACGAGAGAACGGAGCAGAAGAGAAAGTCGAAGAAGAGAAACGGAGAGAGGGGTTAGCTGGAGAAAAGGAGAGAGACAAAGGATAGAGGAGAGGAAGAAGAAGGAATCAGAGAAAAGAGAGGAGGGAGAAAGGGATTCTGATGAAAGGGGGGAAAGAACGAGAAAAGACGAACCTGGGGGGCAAGATTTAGTGATTCAGGGTTCTGATTTATTTATTTACTTTTAATCTCTAGGTTTGTTGTTTTAAATTTAGTTTAGTCATGTATATATATTCTATTTTTCTTTAAAGAGTTGGATTTTGATTTTAATAGTTTAATTGAATTAAGTTAATTTAGTTGGCTGATTTAGTTTTATTCTTCACTTAGTTAATTGTGATCTATTTGTTTATATTTTGGTTTTAATCTATTTTAATTTAGTAATTGACGTGATTTAATTCAGTTAATGTTTTTAGTAATCAGAATATACTTCAAGATTAGCTTTTTATTTTTATTTTGTAGTTCTTTTAGATTGATCCCTAGATTTCATTTGCTTTCGATCAAAGTCCTATAATTTGTAAATTTGCTCCTGTGCTTGTCCGATTTTACTATTTTTGCCACCCAATTTTGCTTTAATTTTCAAGTGCAACCCATAGGTTCAGGTGAATTTTTAATTTTAACCCTTAAGTTTATATTTTTTGCTTTCAAGCCCTTTTTAATAGAATTGGCATTTTGCCCTCAATTTGATTAAAGTTTGGTATTTTTGTGATTTATTAAATAGTGGTACCTTAACGTGTGTGTTCATTTTTTTAAGCGTTGGTACCGGATTTTCGAGAAGGTATCCCTATTCCTTGCAAATTCCTTCTTATGTGCTCCAATGTGCTTTATGTGATTTTTATGTATGTTTCTTCACATATTTTCTTATTTTTACATGCTTTTCGTGTATTTATTTATTTTATGTTATTTAATTTCAAATTTTATTATTTTGACAAAAAGTGTAATATTTTTGTATTTAGCTAGTCAATGTAATAGTTAGGCTACATTTCTTATATTTTAACAAAAATTTTGTATTTAGATAGCAAGTGTAATAGATAACTCATTTTTTTTTCACTTTTCCCTTCAAATTTATAACTTAAACCCCCGGGTGTAATAGTAAGGCCTGTGTGCTTTTGCTTGCTTGTGTGCTTACGTGTTTTACTGCTTGCCTTAGGATTTTGCATTTAGAATATTGTGTTTACGTGTTATGTGCTCTTACTTGACTTTACATGTCTTTATACGTTTAATTTGCTTTTTAATTCATACTTTACTATTTAATTCATGTCTTATGTTATTTTGTCACCACACTAGTCCAATGCTAGTTGTGATTTTATCGTTTTCCCGCTAGTCCAACGCTAGAAGGAATCCCTAGAAAGGGCTAGCCCAATGCTAGATCCGTAGGACATTTTAGTATTAGGTACACTCGTGTGCTTTTTACATCCCACTTCACACCTCTTTAGTTTTCTTTCCATTTTGCATGATTTTTATTATTAATAATATTATTTATTTATTTTGACGCATCTTCAAATGCATGACATCTAGGTTACATCTCACTTAGAATTTAGGTCATTTTGTGTGATTCGACTAGAAATAGTCGCCTACTTGCGTGGAAAGCGGTGGCGTATATGCCGTTTCCCCCTTTGTGAGTAGAAACAATTAGCCACGAGTTATTAGTCCCCCATACCCATTTTGTTGCATACCCACTTTCTTTCTTCACTTACTATATATTATTATTTTCTTTTCCTTTTTGCATTTTATTTTGCATTCACACTCGTGACTCCCTTGAGGTTTTGATTCGGGTTTCGCAATTAATGTGATAATTTCGACCAAGCCTCGACAGAACATGCCGACCCTCCGGATACTCACATTTAAACTTAGGATTTGCATTTATTTAGACACATCCAAACGCAATAGAATTTAGGGTTATTTTAGGAAATTTTGATTAAACCTTGCAACTAGCCTTGGCTAGATAGAAATGGTGCCTTAGACACAAGCCTTTGCCTTCCCTTTCTTCAAATGTGACTCCCGAACATTTTTCTCTCGTTTTTTGTAGACCGGAGTCGAAAAAGGATTTTAAATAATTTTTTTAAAATTTTATTTTTGTTTTGTTAAATGATTTTTTTCGAGTGACTTTGTACACCCTAACTCAGTACCAAGTGGCGACTCGATTTCAAAAATAAAACCCTTTTTCAAAAATCAATTGGCCAAAACTGTCGCACTCTTAGTCCCGGCCTTACTTTCTTTTAAAAAATATCATTTTTTCTAAAATACACTTTTCTTATCATAAACCCAATTTTCATCACACACGTACAGTTTTTTTTCAAAAATTTTCTTTTCAAAAGGGACTCGGACTAAACCGTCTCTTCTCGGGATGCGACAGTCAACGACCCCACCATGTGTCATTTCGGGACGCGACAGTGAAATTATTTATTACAGTAGCTGTTGCAAAGGCTTAGCATACGCATCAACTGGATATTAACAATGCCTTCCTACATGGGACATTAGAGGAAGAAGTTTATATGCAGCCTCCAGAAGGTTACAGCAAAATAGGTCCTGGACAAGTATGCAAACTCAAAAGAAGTCTCTATGGTTTGAAACAGGCATCAAGGCGATGGAATGAAGAGTTTAACAGTAGACTGAAGATTTTTGGCTTCAAGCAATGTCAACATGAAAATTGCTTGTTTATAAAAAGAAATGGTGAAGGATTTATAGCTTTACTCGATATACGTAGATGATGTATTGGTTGTAGGGAATACTTTAGCATAAATCAAGGCTCTAAAGGAATATTTACACCAGCTATTCACAATCAAGGACTTGGGAGAGGCTAAGTACATTCTTGGTCTTGAAATCACAGGAATAGACAAAGAAATTTACATTAATTAGAGGAAATATGCACTGGATATAGTCAAAGATGTAGGTTTATTGGGTGCAAAGCCTGCCAAAACACCACTCGCTAAGGGAATGAAGCTGTCATATGAAGAAGGAGAAATACTAGAGAATCCAGAACCATATAGAAGACTCATTGGAAGTCTCCTCTATCTGAATTTCACTAGACTTGACATCACATATGGTGTGCAGCAGCTTAGTCAGTTTGTACAAGCGCCAACAAAACTGCATTGGTAAGCAGCTATATATGCATCTAGTGAAATATGTAAAGGGATGTTCGTCACAATGTTTGTTTTACTCAACTGACAATGACCTCATTCTGCAAGGTATTCAGATGCTGATTAGGCTTCATGCCTAGATACTAGAAGGTAATTGACTGGATATTGCATCTACCTAGGAATTGCTTTAGTCTCTTGAAAAACAAAGAAACAAAGCACCACATCGAAATCCTCAGCAGAAGCTAAGTACAGGAGCTTGGCTACAATTGTATGTGAGCTGCAATGGGTCAGCTACATACTGGCAGATTTTGGAATAGCTCTATCACTACCAACACCACTTTGGTGTGATAACAAAGTAGTTATCCACATCACAGAGAATCTAGTTTTCCACGAAAGAACTAAACACCTAGAAATAGACTGCCATCTAGTGAGAAACAAGTACAAAGAGGGGTTCGTTAAACCTATGCACGTAGGTTTGTAGAAACAGTTGGCATACTTATTCACCAAGTCTTTAGCTGCACCACAATGTAATACTCTACTGTCCAAGTTGAGCTTGGCTGATTGCCACCAAGCTCCAACTTAGGGGGATGATAAAGTATAGTTGGACTTTGAGCTAAAGCTTGTGAGTGCAAATGGACTGGATCAAATGAGCTGGAATATAATGAGAAGCCCATGAGCTAGTCAACTAAGGCGTGATCAGATGACTAATGGAGAAGGAAAGCCACAAGCTGAGCTGAGCTCGCATGCATGTGGGCACGAGCTGAGAGCTGAGAGCTGAGCAAAGAGAATGATGAAGATTTGTTTCAGTGATTGAATGTTTCCCAAGAAATGTGAATAAGACAAAGTTGGTTAGGATAGAATTTTCTGTAGAAATGTAGATAGAATGGCACTTGTCAATTTTTTATTCTTTAGCAATTTGTATATAAACAAAGCAGATGTAACACTTTCATTTGAGGGAAATGAATCCAATTTTTACTCTATCCAAATATTAATCTCAGTTAATTTTCGTTCAGTTTCTGCACTTCGCAAGAAGGAATTAAAGCTCGACATACAAGCACCCGAAAACTAGTCTACCATGGCCACCTCACTACTAGTCGTCACCAACTCTCTCGTCCACATCCTAGAAAACCAAATTAGTGATCTAGTTTTCATAATATATACTAGCCACACGCCAAAGGCACTCTAACGGTCCTGACTTCTACTGCAATTTCATTTCATTACTTTAATTCTACTACCGATACGAAAGCTCCCAATCGTCAGAAATCTTTTCAACTCGGGTTCTATCCTTGTTGCTCATCTTGGGTGCAAGCCAATTCTTGTTACTTCGTCATTTGGTGCAGCTTGTGAAATCATGAAACCCATGATTTTGTCTTTCGAACTTTTTGCAGCTCGTAATTAAAAAAAAAAAAAGATACATGTTGATATATAAAAAATAGTATTATATATGCACTGATTTAGGTCGCAAATTTCATAAATGAGACCACAAATTAAATCCACGCAATAATTTCACGATTTTAGCATAGGTTTATCACTTCCTCAATCATGTTAGTTTAAATATGCACATCAAAACTTCAATTAGATTTCTATCAATTTTATTAATCTTTGGATAAAATCCGAAAAATCTTATTAAACTTTTCGCTAACACCAAACTGTTGACATGTGGTTTAAAAATGTGTATAGAACTCTTTCGAGTTTTAAAATTATATGACAAGTAGACGAAAACCATCCAAACTAGTGCAACTTGAGCTACACACATCATAGGTTGTTTTTGGTCAAGTATTTAACATTCGGACTTACTCTTAACATATTCTAACAGATAGTTCAACTGGACTTGAGGGGACCAATGGAGACTAAACCACCATTAGACCAGAAAAACATTATGGTGTTGGTGTTGTTCCTAAATTTTTTAACAAGATAACTGCTGCTGGTGGGGTTACCTGAGGGGACCAGTGGAGACTAAACCACCATTAGACCAGAAAAACATTATAGTGTTGGTGTTGTTCCTAAATTTTTTAACAAGATAACTGCTGCTGGTGAGGTTAAAACCCTCAACCTACAGCAGGGGAGCTTTTAAGTGGTCCCCTGACCACTGAGCCTTTGGCTCAGTGGCTGAGCCACACATATTATAGGCGCGAGTGTAAATAACAACCAAGAATTTTCTAAAGTTGATCTACTTTTTTTACTCAAAAATATCAATGATTATTTTTTTTTTACTTTTTTCTTTTCTGTTTAAATCATTTTCTTCTTTTTCCTCGAGGATTTCTATTTTTTATATGATAAGAGAAATACTGCCTCCATCATTTCTTTTTCCATCTTTTCTTTTTGTGCACGATCCAAAACCATCTCCACCACCACACCTCCCGCCGCCGCATCGTGCTGCCGCCACCAACCGCACCTCCTGCCTACGCTCTCCCCCTCCTTCCCTCCTTTCTCACCTTCCTGACACTTAGAACCCATAAAATAAAAATACAAGCATATTGGCCTGGATTATTTCTGAGAAATTTTAGATCACATGACCGCGGCTATAGGAATCAATTATTAATCATGTTTCAGTCTTTTTAATTAAGTCTAATGTTATGAAATTTCTACTTGATATTGTTGGGATTTTTTTAGATTTGATGGAATTTGGAATGATTTTGGCGTTGCCAATATATTAATTGGTGTGGGCTTGTAGTTTTGCGTTTTTTAGATCTAATGAAATATGAGCATACAAAACTTGTGATTGAATTTTCAATTTAATGACTTTTGGTCCTCATGAATAGATATTACCGTAACGGGAAGGTAATCCAACTTGACTATACGTTTAATTTAATGACTTCGGCTTGACTTTAGTGATTTTGAGGAATGGACGAAATTTGTCGACTTTAGTTCCTAAAGATAAAAAACCATCCATACGTTTAATTTTGATTTGGTTGTGCTGGGTGGATAGGGTGATATTTTTCAGTCACCAGCTGTTAGAATTGGAGCTCCAAAAATTGATCAAAATTAATTGATAAGTCTTTAATACTGCATCAGATGATAATAAATTGTGAAGAAAAGATATAAAATAAAAAGGAACATAAAGATTTATTATTTGGTTGACCTACGTTTACAGATGAAGATGAGTAAAGCTTTGCTGCCACGAAAAAGAATATAAATTTAGAAGGATACTTTAAAAGCCCAAAAAGATAATACAAGACAAAAATACTCAAGATAACTTGAATTGCACAAACGTTTGAATACCTAAACAGAAATCTAAATGAGCTATTGAATTTTAAACTTCCGAACAAGTTCCCTATTTGTAGTTACCAAATTGAAAGAAAATTTCTTTCGGTTGGCAATGTGGAAGGGAATCATTTGACCCCACCGCATGGTGCTTACAAATCCCTAGCTTGACTTTCATCACAAATGTACAAATATTGTAGATATGCTCATATTCTTCATAATTATAAAAAATGAAGACCAATTAAGTCCAAGTCGTGCTAGAACTTAGCACCTGGAAGAGCTTTCATAAACCTGTTAGCACCGTTGATCTTTTGCACAGATACTTTTCCTCAAGCAAAAGTCTTACAAATGTAGTGATATTTTACATCAATGTATTTTGTCTTCTCGTCTGGTCTCTAGTCAAGTGAATAGCACTTTAATTATCATAAGAATTGGTAGTTACACCTTAACATAGGTTGAGCTCACCAAACAAACCTTTCGGCCACAAGGCTTTTTATTTGCCTCCGTTAGTAGACAATGCAATCACTTATTGTAAAATAGCCTTTTCCAACTAATAACACAGCTGTCAATGCAAAATACGTAACCTGGAAATGATGTTCTTCAGTTTAGTCCGCGTAGTTTGAGTCCATAAAAAACCAATGTGTTACCACTTCCAAACTCCTATTTGAGGTACCGTGCAATTATCTGAGAATCCACTTTGCAGCTTGCCAATGTGCTATCCCTAGATAGGTCATATAGCTATTTACCACACTGGCTGCTTGTGAAATGTCTAGACGTGTGCAAACCATCATATATGTAATATTGCTAGCTGCACTCGAACATGAAACTCATGCCATATACTTTTCTCGAGGTAATTTTTCTAGGGCAAGCACAATTTTCCAACTCTACTATCCCTCTTGCTTTTCAACCATGCACTCAAAATGTGAACTTTTGTCAAATCCTTGACAAGAATGAACACGTCATCAATATGTTATAACAAATAAATAAAAGAACAATCATTTAACTTATAGAAGACAATAGAGCTATCATACATGCTCTATAAATAGCCATGACCCAATATAAAGAAATCAAATCTCTTGTACCGCCATTTTCCTCTCCTTCAATTTCAAATCCCTTGAGCTTTTTCATATATATATATATATATATATATATATATATATATATATATTTGTTCTTCATGTTTTCCGTGTAAGAATGCTATCTTCATATCAAGCTGTTTCAATTCTGAATTATACATGACAACCAAAGCAAGCAAGACATGAATGGAACTATGTTTAGCGATAGGTGAGAACATACGTAAGTCAAGCAATTAATGCAAATGTCTCTTTGTATCTTTGTATCACGTAATCAGAGTGCATTTTGATTTTCTAGATCCATAGAGATTTCCTTACAACAAGATCAACCAGGACCTATGTGTTAGTCTTCTCAATTGCCTGCAATTATTCATACATAGATTGCTACCATCTAAGATTAGAATAGGCTTCTCTATAAGACGTAAATTCACGTAAGGGAATTCTGGTAGAGAAACAATCATGATCATGGAGATGGGCGAAAGATTCTCTTATCCAAGATGAACGACAAAGAAGTGAAGCAGATAGATCTTGAGATTTAGGTGAAGAGTAGCGGTAAGATTCTCAGTTTGTGGAACATGAGGAGGAGTACTAGGAAGAGTTACTTCGAATCTAAATTTTGAATTCGTATCAAGCTCGAGTTTGAATGTGAATTTGGTTCCAAAATTTCAAATCAAGCTCAACAGGTTTAAAGCTCGGTTCGAATTCGATCGTTTACAACCTTATACGAGAGGAGAACCATAAAGAAACTCGGATGACTGATTTTTGGTAACAGGAAAAGGGAATGAATTAATAGTGTACATAGCAATAAGATCAACTTCATCTCAAAAGCATTTAAGACGGGAAGTAGAAAGTGGAGAACGAGTTATGTCAAAGAAGTGACCTTACTTACGTTCACATGAACATTTTCCTGAGAGGTGCCTGGACAAGAATTATGAAAAATAGTGGTCATTCTAACGAATGAAATTTACAATAGAGGCTTCCTTATATTTTATAGTACTATCTATGTAAAGTATTTTAGTAGTATGAGAAAATTGAGCTTTGACCATAATGACAAAATCATGATATATGAGGTAATTGAGATTTTTTTTTTTATAACATAAAATCGTATAGAGCATGTCATCAACAAAAATGACAAAACACCTAAAGTGGGTTCTGGTGTGCAAATATAAGAATGAACTGATTCAGATAGTGCAGAAGAAACGGAATCACGCTTTGAAAGTGGAAAGGCATGATGATTTGTAAGTTAGCAAGAGAAACAATCAAAGGGTTCATTTTTAATAATGAGAAACTTGACCTAAACGAGAATGCTAAAGATGATATGAAGCAACAGTTTGAACCTGAGTATGGTACCCAGGCAGAAGAATTAGCTAATGTAACCAAGGATCTCCCTAATTTGTTGGTCCTGTAATTGACAACCAGAAATAGAGAATTGACATCAAGATAAAGTTCACCCAATTGACCAACGAAAAGATGATTCAAATTAAAGTCGTAAACATTGGGATAGTTGTAGAAGAGTTTGATACTGATCCTACAAGACTAATATGAATACTTGAACCGTTGGCAGTTTAAATAGGTGGAATTGACATAAGCATTTAGAAGTAAATAAATGCTGATTAGAAGCCATTTGATTACAAGAAGTAGAGTCAAGATGCCAAGAATTACCAAGCATAGTAGAAAGGGCAGTGGATCAAAGAAACTTAGATAAAACCTGGCTAATATTGATTAAAGTTTGTCGTGAGTGATGAGTGGCAAATGAAATTACTTCGAAACCAGGTTGTCTAGATGCTGAGGAAAATCACTAGAATAATGACATGAGCCTTGCTTGTGATAATACTGGAAAGCCCGTATAGGACAGTCTAAAATGAGATGGTCTATTTGGTAACAATACTTGCGGACCAAAGGATGACGACAATATCATAAACTGTATTTGGACGGTTATTTTTTAGTTTTTTTTTTTTTAGTTGGTTGAAGAATGTGTTTAAAATTAAAAAAAAAAACTATATATTTAAGAAACAAAATCAAACAAACACAGCCATCAGAACTACGAGTGAATTTATAAACGAAAGCTAAATTTGCACGGGTGAATTTATACGAAAGCAAAATTTGAGAAAACTGCAGCCAAAGATTGATTTAGAGGGCCAAAATAGCAAGGGATAAGGTTGAAGAAGAAGAAAATTGAACAAATCAGAGATTTCTGAACTAAGATACAGATAGAAACTGTGAATAGGATAAGATTCGATCAGTAAATCGGTAATTTGAAATTAATCAATTTGCTATTTTTATTCTAGAAAATTTTTTATCGAATTTGATTTCGATCAATTTCAATAAATACTGACATGAATTCGGATCGATTTATCGGTGTTCGAAATCCGTATCCGTAAAAATAAAATAAAAATAAAAAAAAAACTTGCAATGGCAGCAACAAAACTAAAAGATCTTGGGAAACAACGATGTTGGGAAGTTCATTTAGATCTTCTAATATCAAAACTGACATTTTGCAGCATGTAATCTTCAATATCCTAAGAGAACTAAAAGATCTTGGGAAACAACGGAAGATTGAAATTTAAAGCAAAAATTTGAATCTTCTAAACTTTTCCCAATCATCCACAATGAGATACCAATTGCTTGAATCAAGAAGATTACAACTTTACCCACTGGGTTACACAATTACACAACAAAATCCCACTAAAGATGTCAATTTCTCTAACTTGGAGAAATTAAACGGAGTGAAAAACACTTGGATAGGTAACGGTTTGCGATTTGCGGGAGGAGGAGAAAGTTTGTGAGGATGGAATGGGGCGGAGGAGGAGGAGGCTTAAGAGGCTGAGATGAATAGGTGATTTAGATTTTCAGTAAGTTGGGTTACCCTTCAATAATACGTCCATCTAAATGCCGACTTTATTTAAAAGCCCATCTTTACTAGCCCATCATATTGGGTTCTCTTAGTCCTTCAATCCCAGCCCAGTAAACTAGCATCTTGGCACAGGCTTCCCACAGAAATAAAAAAACATATTTTTTTAGGATTCCTTTGTTGATATGTTTGAATTCGTTAATTTGAATTCAGTACAACCGATTTAAAAAATGACATTTTCGAATATCGATTGAATTTAATTTTTATTTTTTTAATTTTTTGAATTACTGACTAAATTATAAAATTACAGAATTGGATTCACTGATTTGAATTGTATTTACCGAACTCACCCTATTATGTGAAGAATCAAATTGGACTAAACCAAAGAATGCATCAGATTAGACCTGAGCAGGTGGTGACAAGTGTAATGTTGTTGACGAGAATGCGTAGCATGAAATTATTGGATGACATGTCAAATAATGTCTGACATGTTGAAGTGACGTGAATGTTAGCAAGACAAGTGGGAAACAAGCTGATGTTGACAGCACGTGCATGTAACATGGTAGACATGTGCAGCATGACATATGTGACAGCCATGGACCAATTTGTTTACCTGGTGGAAGACGAGAAAGTATTGCTTGCTCCATATACACCACATCAGCAAATTACGTGGTGTGCAATTTTTGACCTCTTGTTGATCTCTTGGATGTGGCCCCATTGTCTTTCAAGATGATGACAGCATTCACGCGCTGCTAAATGGTAAAAACAAGCAATCAGCAATTTATATGATAAAGATGAGGGATCCACTAACTCTATGGCTCTATTCTTCAAAATAAAAATAAAAAGAAAGAAACGGATCTTCACAACAAAACAGATCACAACTTTAAAATTGATGAATTGCATATTGCAGAGGTTAGAAATTTTTTCTTCGTTTATTGTCAACATGTGTGTGGCCACTGGACGTGAACACCAGTGCAGTCTGCACCAATTGCAATTATTATAATTAACCAAATATTAATTTAAGGAAAAAAAAGAGGAAAATCATAATATATATTCCAAAACAGAGGGTAGTATATTTTAGCAAGGAAAATTGGAAATGGGAAGAGGAAAAAAAATTTAACTATTATATTGTCCATTGGCATAAATATGCGTATATGTTTATGTCCATTGGCATACATAAGTTCGATTCCTACTTAAAGACTTGCATTTGCTGTTTTTGTAGTTTTTTTTTTTCCTTTTAGGTTGATGTGATGTAGAGAGTGGCAAGAAATTGATGTGGGGCCTACAAAATTCTTTCGCGCTCGGCCTTGGAATAGTCGAGGATGATGATTTTCGGTAGGAGTGTTATTCGGTCGGTAATTTAGTAATTCGATAAAATAAATTCAGTGATGTCGGTATTTTTGCTAATTTAGTAATTAGATAAAATAAATTCAGTAATGTCGGTATTTTTGCTTTAAAAAATATCGATCGATTTCGATTTCAAATTCAAAATTACAAAATTCGATTTCATAGTTCGAATTCGGTATTTATCGAATTACTGATTTAAACTGTTGGATTGAACAAAGATGTAGCCCAACAATTATACTCTAATATCGAAAAAATATACATCAACCCCAATAAGTATTATCCAATTAAATAATTCACCAATCATTTGTCACTAATTAACAAATTATCTTTGATAAAAGATCAAAAAAGTAAAATTTATGATTACAAATTTTAAGTAGTTAATATAAAACATAATATAATTTTTTTTTCGATATACATTAAATAGTTGCAGTTGACAATTGATAATTTTGTAAATATTGTGTATTTATTCATAAATATAAATATAAGCTATTTATTAATATATATATTTTATACACTTGTAATTGTCTTTTGTAATCACAATAATTTATTATGCCCTGAATTTGTATATAATCCTTTATAATTAAAATTTAAAATAAGTTGAGCTTATGCGCGTGTGTGTATTTAATTATGCGAATTAGATCTCCTTAATTGTAATTAAAAGGTTCTAGTTGTATTAGATTTTTTAATTGTAAAGTTTATATTTAGTCATATTTAATTTTATATATTGAATTTATATATCTAATCAGATATATATATAAGAGAATATATATATTAAAAATAAAATATTATTAAATTGTATTCAAAATTGATAATACCGATTTTATAATTCTTTTATTTGAATACCGATTCGAATTTAACTTTTTAAATCCGAATATCGATCGATAAATCGATTTTTTTCGATTATGTTCACGCCTAATTTCCGGCTTTTCTACGGATAAATATCCTCCAAGGATAAAGTAAAGAAACAAGTTCTGCGAGGAAGAGATGAAGGCAACATAATCGGCCTAGTCGGAGAAATGGATGGCTTGGCTGGTGATGGAAATGGAGAAGAACTCAACCCGAAGAATGGAATGGGTAATTACTCCATTAAGGGTAGCGGGATTGACGTGTTTTCCACCCAGTACTCCCGGGTCTTGTATTGTAATGAAGCCTTGAAGATGTTTCAAATTTTGCATTGGGACTGCAAAAGTTAAAAAGCAAGAGGCATCTTGCTGGAAGATACAAAATGGAGCCACATCCACGTGTCAAAAGCAGGTTAGAATTTGCACATCACATAATTTGCTGATGTGGTGTGCATGGACCAAACAATACTTTCTCGGTGGAAGACGTCTTTGATGATGCGGTGGAGCACTGTTCTTTTTTTTTTTTATTAGATTAGTATTTATAAAAACTTGTATGTGGTGGTAAAGCGACTTCAATGCAACAAGTGATGGTATGCTGCACCAATAGAAAGTGGAAAGGAGCCAATGAAACGATGACAAGTTTCGAATGTAGTTTTGGAGGAAAGGAAAAAAAATGAAAATAACCTGCAACCAAAGGTTATTATAATCGGTTGGCATGTTAGAATTGTGCGACCCACCACAATGAGTTCTTTGTATGCTTATTTTAATTGAAATAAAGTAATTTTGGCATGTGAATAGTTAAATGCAATGAACAACAATTTTAGTTGATTTTATATATTAATATTATTAATAATGATCAAAATTCAACAATTAGAATGAATAAAAAAATATCTTAACGAATTTGTTTAGTAGTTATTAACCAAAGTAATGGCAAGACACAAATGTAAACATTTGTTTTATATATCACTATGTTTTTGTAATAAATTTTTACTTAGATTGTATATATAACTTTGTTGTTTAATAAATTTTCACTTAGACTCATATGATTCAAAATTTAGTTTCATTTTATGTAGTCAATTAAGAATTAACATTATGTTAGTAGTGAATACTATAATATGTCTTAATTAGAGCAAGTATTGTTTACTAAGTGGTATAACTTGATTGCACAATCATTAACACCGTTTTATGTATTCAATGAGAATTAACATTATGTTAGTAGTAAAGAATAATATGTCTTAATTAGAGCAATGGTATTGTTTACTAAGTGATACAATTTGATTGCACAATCATTAACACCAATGTTAAGATGTTTCGAAGAGAAAAGAATGTATTAGCAAGACTTACTAACTTAAATCAAATTAAAATTACCATTGTATTAATAGTTAAGAATATAATGAGTATTTTTGAAAAGAAAGTTTGATTATAATGTACTACTTCATTTCACAATGATTAATACCAATACCAAAATTGATTAAATTTAATGAAATAGTACAATTTTATCAGTGAATTCTGTTAGACTTAGAAATAACTAGGATGGTAGAAGGGATTAAACTTAGTATAATGAATCTTGATATAGTGAATTACACTTACAAATAACTATGAATGTATTAGAAAGAAAAGAATTAATAACATTAGTCAAGTTTGATATGGCAAAGTAGATTTTGTCTTGGGACTTTTGATATTGATATAGTGATTTGTCTCGACAATGTTATTCGATAACATTATTTGATATGGTGAATTGGGTTTTGTCTTAATAACCTTGAAGGACATTTTGATTTAACAACCTTGAAGGACATTTTGTCAATAATTAGAAGGAATAAGTAATGTTTTGTCGACATTTTGTCTTAATAACCTCAAAGGACATTTTATCAAAATAGCCTATTAATTTGTTATATTCATTTGCTGTTCAAATGTTTATTATAAAATACTATTTGATTGAAAACATTGCTAGTAAATAGAAAGTAAGTAATTGATTAGTGTATATTAGAATAAAAATAATCTCTTCTTAATAGCCTTGAAGTGCATGTTATTGAAACATTGATAGTAAATAAAAGGTACGAAATTAATTAGTGTATATTAGAATAAAATTTTGTCCATAACGTGGCTGGTAAATCAAAACTAGCCAATTGATATAGAGATTTGTCTTAACCATTTAATTAAACAGTATTCATCATTCAGATTTGTTCAAAACAAGAAGATCAATGATTATAATGAATAAGCAATATTTTGTAACATTATGAAAGAAACAAAAAATCTAATATTTTAAATATCAAAACTAATAAACTATAAAGAACCCAAATTGTCACATCAAATTGCTACATTCAATTGTGTTATAGTAATAGCTAGTTAACAAAATAACTTAAAAAAAATTAAAAAGCTTATACATAGTAGTGGCTCAAACACATTAAAAAGAAATATAATTTTATCTATAGCTGTTTGGTTCGCATTTAAAAATTAAAATCAAGATGGAATCATTAACTCTATTACTAAAACAGATTTATGTCATTCTCTTCCACACTTCTGGTTTTAAAACTAAAATAGGTTTCATCACATAATGAGTCAATCTTTTTAAAATCTAAGGTATAAGGGATTGATGAAGGGTAATTTTTGATACACTAATCCCAATAGAATGATTTCTATAGTGATTAACCAAACAACAATTATGGATATGTTTAGCTTTTATACTCATTCATCCCCTCTTATACGTCTGGTTCATAGGATAACACGGGATTGGATAACTAATCCCATGTTATTCAATGTTTGGTTCGGTTTTTTTAAGTAATATTAATAATCCTACTTAACTAACAATTATTTTTCCTACAACAATTATTTTTGTAAACAATTTTATTGTGATTGAATCATTTATTTGATTTTGTTCATATTATTATTTTTTGTCAGTTTTCAAAGTTTTCAAGAATTATCAAATGAAAATAATAATTCATCTATTTCCCATATTTATATTTTAGCATATTATAATTCTTGAAATATTATAATGAATATATATTGAATTGTCAAATAAAATTAACTATATAAATGTAGGGGTAATTTAGTCAATAAAATGATAATCTTATCTCCAACCAAACAGCAGATAGGACTATTTTCTAAAAATCCCATCAAATACACAACCAACCAAATGCTAGATAGATGGGATTGTGAATCCTAAGATGAGTTTCTCAGTAATCTATAATCTTGGGATAAGTCATCGCATCTCATCTTATCCAATCAAATGAACCCTTAATATATACTAGCATTTAAAGCACACATAATATGCATGCTATAAAAAAAAAAGAAATGAAAACAGAACAAAATATATCAGTAAGAAATATTATATTACTCAAAAGCCATTTGGTTCGAATTTGAAAATCATAAATTAAATTGGGAATTATCAACCTTCTCATTTGTATGAGTTTATATCATTTCCTCCACTATTTTTAGACAAATGGGTGAAATCAACCTAGATAAAAAAGAATATAATATTATTTAATGTACATATGCAATATTGAAATTTATGAGTAGGAAAAAAATGGCTCTAAAAATTGTCTAAATTTCCTTCCAAAGATTTCGAACAAAATTTAAACGTCCCTGTTCAAATACTTAACTAGTCAAGGAACGGATGCAAAATAACTAGTCAAGGAACCAAGGGGCTTCTTTTGTAGATTTTGATCTTCGTTTCAAGTGGCTGGTCACATTGACGTCAAATCACGTTTAGTCCACTTTGGCCTGTGTTCCTCCTTTCCATTTTTCAAGCGGGTAACCCTTATTCTTGCGATTTTATAATGGCCAAATCAATACCACTCATCTAACGGTCCTAAATGAATTTTTCCATTATCAACGACTGACATTAAATTTCTGCACTTGCAGAAAACGACTCCATTCTGCACTATAGTCATGTCCCATGGGCCTACATTTTCTATAGTACATATATTTCTTCTCACGAATTAATGTCATCAATTGACTGATGCAAAATTGCAAAGGCGACCTTGTTCAGTCAGACGTCTTTAGGGAAGACCTGTTTCTACTCGCCATCACATATACATTATCTATAGCCATTCTTGAATTATTACTGGGGTGACTAGCCGAAAGGAAAATTTGTGAATAGACCCAATCCACGACCTCACTCGTAACCTTGTAATTTAAAATAAAGCTATATAAGCATTCTTACATCATATTTTTATATCAGCATACATCAGTTTACTTACTTGACAGTCTTTTAAACTACAAGGTCTATAAGTAAGGTCGTGAACTCAATCCACCTAAAAATCTTTCCTGGGCGAAACTTGAACATTGAATTTTCGGCTATAGACAATGGTAAAAATGGACGAAAAATTGGCAGGAGAAAAGAGGGGGGCAGAATGAGATCCTCAGTGACATATTTCCCAGTACCAATCTAGTGCCACTCGTCAACAGTTGCTACATTGCATTCATACTATAGTAGTTATTTGATTTATCCTAACTGTGATAAGTGTGAATGCAAGATGACAACTGTTGACGATTGGCACTGGGAAATATGGCACTGAGGAACTGATTTCTGGAGAGGGAAGCTTTTAAGCCAAATGAATTCTTTTAATAAGAACTAACACTTGATTCTCGGATAAAATTTGACCATAGCTCTGATAACATAAAAGAAGAATTGAATAAGAACAAGGGTTTGAGAGAAGTTGCGTATGGTTTAGTTTAATAAACCAAAGAAGGAAAGTATATCATAGATATATATGTGTGTATTCTCAATAAAGACACTAATCAAAGCTAATTATATACACTTTATATACACATATATCAAATTTATCCATAATCCCAATGCAAACATTTAATTCTCAAATATATATATATATATGAAGAATTTCTTTTAAGTATAATATACCACAAAAGAATGTAATATAGTTTATATAAGAAATTACACAAGAAGTTACCTAAGAAATTGATTTCCTCGAAGGGTGCTTTTCGTGTGCTATGATTGTTTAAGACATGACTATAGCATAGAATGGGGCGGTTTTTTGCAAATGCAGATTTTCAATGTCAGCCGTTGATGATGGAAAATCCATTTAGGACCTTTAGGTATTTGACTATTAAACAATTACAACAATAAGGGTTACCTGCTTTGACTATAAAGGGGAAGGAAGGAAAAAATGCCAAAGTGCACTAAAAGGTGATTTGATGTTAATGTGACTAGCTGCCTGCAATAAACATCAATAGATCTGCAAAAGAAGCCCCCTTGTTCCTTGACTAGTTATTTTGCAGTCCTTCGTTCCTTGACTAGTTAACTCTTTGAATAGGGACGTTTAAATTTTGTTCAAAATTTTTGGGGGGAAAATTTAGACATTTTTTAAAGCCATTTTTTTTCTCACTCATAAATTTCAAGATAGCATATGTATATTAATATTATATTCTTTTTTATCTAGATTGATATCACCCATTTGTCTAAAAATGTGGAGGAAATGATATAAACTCATACAGATGAGAAAGTTGATAATTCCCAATCTAATTTCTGATTTTCAAATTCGAACCAATTGGTTTCTGAGTAATATAATATTTCTTATTGATATATTTTGTTTGTTTTCATTTTTTTTTTTTTTGCACACACATTAGGTGTGCTTTAAAGGCTAGTATATAAGGTTCGTTTGGTTCGTAGATAGGATGAAATAGGATGAATCATCTCGGGATTATAGATCCTGAAATAACTCATCTTAGGATTCAAAGTCTCATCTGTCCAGCACTTAGTTGGTTGTACACTTGATGGGATTTCTTAGAAAATAGTCCTGTTCGGTGTTTTTTTGGAGACAAGATTATCATTTTATTGATTAAATTACCTCTACATTTGTATAACTATTTTTACTTGGTAATTCAACATATATTCAAATCATATTCCAAGAATTATAATACGCTAAAATATAAATATGAAAAATAGATAAATTATTATTTTTATTTGACAATTCTTGAAAGCTTTGTAAACTGACAAAAAAATAATAATACGAACAAAATCAAATAAATGATTCCATCACAATAAAATTGTTTACAAAAATAATTGTTGTAGGAAAAATAATTGTTAGTTAAGTAGGATTATTAATATTACTTAAAAAAACCGAACCAAACATTGAATAACATGGGATTAGTTATCCAATCCCGTGTTATCCTATGAACCAGACGTATAAGAGGGGATGAATGAGTATAAAAGCTAAACATATCCATAATTGTTGTTTGGTTAATCACTATAGAAATCATTCTATTGGGATTAGTGTATCAAAATTACCTCTCATCAATCCCTTATACCTTAGATTTTAAAAAGATTGACTCATTAATGTGATGAAACCTATTTTAGTTTTAAAACCAAAAATGTGGAAGAGAATAACATAAATCTATCCCAATAATGGAGTTAATAATTCCATCCTGATTTTAATTTCTGAATATGAACCAAACAGCTATAAATAAAATTATATTGCTTTTTAATGTGTTTGAGCCGCAACTATGTATAAGCTTAGCAATGTTTTTTAAGTTATTTTGCTAACTAGCTATTACTATGACCCAATTGAATGTAGCAATTTTATGTGACAATTTTGGTTCATTATAGTTTATTAGCATTACTATTTAAAATATTAGTTTTTTGTTTGTTTCATAATATGACAAAATATTGCTTATTTCATTATAATCATTGATCTTCTTATTTTGAACAAATATGAATGATTAGTACTGTCCAGTTAAATGGTAAAGACAAATCTCTATATCAATTGGCTAGTTTTAATTTACCAGCCACATTATGGACAAAATTTTATTCTAATATACACTAATTAATTTCATTCCTTTTATTTACTATCAACGTTTTCTGTAACATGCCCTTGAAGGCTATTAAGAAGAGACTATTTTTATTCTAATATACACTAATCAATTACTTACTTTTTATTTACTAGCAATGTTTTTGATCAAATAATATTTTATAATAAACATTTGAATAGCGAATAAATATAACAGATTAATAGGCTATTTTGACATAACGTCCTTCAAGGTTATTAAGACAAAATGTCGGCCAAACATTTCTTATTCATTCTAATTATTGACAAAATGTCCTTCAAGGTTATTAAGACAAAATGTCGACAAAACATTTCTTATTCATTCTAATTATTGACAAAATGTCCTTCAAGGTCATTAAGCCAAAATCCAATTCACCATATCAAATAATGTTATCAAATAACATTGTCAAGACAAATCACTATATCAATATCAAAAGTCACAAGACAAAATGTACTTTGCTATATCAAACTTGACTAACGTTATTAATTCTTTCTAATACATTCATAGTTCTTTGCAAGTGTAATTCACTATATCTAGATTTACTAGACTAAGTTTAATCCCGTCTACCATCCTAATTATTTCTAGGTCTAACGGAATTCACTAATGAAATTGTACTATTTCATTAAATTTAATCAATTTTGGTATTGGTGTTAATCATTGTGAAATCAATAGTACATTATTATCAAACTTTCTTTAAAAAAAATACTCATAATATTCTTAACTATTAATACAATGGTAATTTTAATTTGATTTAAGTTAGTAAGTTTGGCTAATAGATTCCTTGCTCATGATAACATCTTAACAGTGGTGTTAATGATTGTGCAATCAGATTGTATCACTTAGTAAACAATACCTTTGCTCTAATTAAGAAATATTATTCTTTACTTCTAACATAATGTTAATTCTCAATTGAATACATAAAACAGTGTTAATGATTGTGCAATTAAGTTGTACCACTTAATAAACAATACTTTTGCTCTAATTAAGAGATATATATATATATATATTATATTCTTCACTACTAACATAATGTTAATTCTCAATTGAATACATAAAAGGAAACTAAATTTTGAATCTTATGAGTCTAAGTGAAAATTTATTACAACAACAAAGTTATATATACAATCTGAGTGAAAATTTATTACAAAAACATAGTGATATACAAAACAAATGTTTACATTTCTGTCTTGCCATAACTTTGGTTAATAACTACTAAACAAATTTGTTAGGATATTGCTTATTCATTCTAATTGTTAAATTTTGATCATTATTAATAATATTAACATCCTTAATCAACTAAAATTGTTATTCATTGCATTTAACTATTCACATGCCAAAATTACTTTATTTCAATTAAAATAATCATACAAAGAACTCATTGTGGTGGGTCCCACAATTCTAACATGCCAACCGGTTATAATAACCTTTGGTTGCAAGTTATTTCCATTTTTTTCTCTTCCTACAAAACCACATTGAAAACTATATTATCTACTTGTCATCATTTCTTTGGCTCCCTTCCACTTTCTATTGGTATAGAATACCGCCACTTTCTAGATTGAAGTCGCGTTCTGATTGTTTATACCTAGGCACATGAAAATCTTCTGTGCCATTTTTTTAGTGATAATTGAATACTATTTACAAATAATTGCTCCATTATATTTACGCTCTAATATTTATTTGACTGATTTAAGTGTGAACGTAAGGTGTAAATTCCTTGTGAATAGCACTAAATTAGTATTAGAAAAAGTAACACTGAGAATCTCAAACTAATACTTTAGGACATTTGAATAAATGAAACCTGAGCAATTATGAACGGTGGCAGAGTTCTTGGGTTTCGTTTGGTTAGCGCTTAAAATTTGGCACGAGTTACGGGCAAAGTACAATTATGATACATTTTGGTCCTACAGAGTGGACCACTATGAATGTGATTCCAAATACGATACATTTTAACCAAAGAGTAAGGAATACAAAAAGTTGTCTCATTGGTTCAAATTTTTTTTTTATTTCTTTTGATGTGTTTGGGCCGATTAAGGACAATTATTGGACCACTATGAACATGACTCCAAATATGATACATTTTAAATGAAAGACTAAGAAATATTTTGATGAGTTTGGGACGGTAAAGCAACTGGTATTCCATTGGTCGACGTTGCTTAAGCATAAGAAAATGTAAGCCGAATGGACAATTATGCATATAATTCCAGATATGATGCATTTTTAAATAAAGATTATGGAATACAAAAATTTGGCTTATTGGTTCAAAATTTTTTCTTCTTTGGACCCATAAAGCATAATTAATGGTATACCATTAGTCGAGGTTGCTTAAACACAAAAAATGTGCGTGGGATCAAGGTTCACACGATTTTTAAAATGCAAATTGTGAATGCAAAAATTGGCCATCGGATTCATTATTATATTAAACGTGCAAAATTCTTTTGTAAATATAAAAATAAAATTAAAAAATGTACAACTTGATTTAAATACATAATTTTGAGCGCCCGCGATTTTAACTCTTTGTGTTTTATTTATGATGAACAATTTAAACCAATCAAACAATAATTCATGAATTTTGGGAGAATGTTGTTCATTTTTTATCTAGTTCCAAAATTTCAATTTCTTGTGTACATTTGTAACTAAGGTTGTAAACGAATCGAGTTGTTCGCGAATGCGGCTCAACTCGGCTCGTGAAAGCTTGAGTTCGGCTCGTTTGTGAAGCTAAACGAGCCAAGCTCAAACACAAATTTTGGCTCATTTAATAAACAAACGAGCTCAAACTCGCTCGTTTAATAAACAAATAAGAGTTCAAATATGAGATATTTGGCTCGGCTCGGCTCGGCTCAAATAACACTTTTACACTTATTTGAACCGAGTTGCTTGTGAATAAAGCTCGAATCGGTTCGTGAAAACTTGAGTTTAACCTATTCGTATAACCAAATGAGCTGAGCTCGGCTTTTCTCGACTTGTTTATTAAATAAGCACGAGCTCGAACCGAGAATATTCGGCTCAGCTCGGCTCGGCTCATTTACAGCTCTATTTGCAACAAACCTTTTCTCCTTTTTTTTTTTTTTTTTTGGGCATCCAATGGAAACTTTTGAATATTATAAATTCTTTTGACCAAATTGTGTGCTCCCAATTCAAAAAGATGGAAAATACAATAGTGAAAGTGGAATTAATAAAAACAATAAAGAGCAAAAACCAAAAATTTTCCCATCACAAACTTAGAAATATAGAAAATGTTTGTGTTTTTCTTCCTCAAAGGAAAAGTATTAAATGCATCACATACATTGTCACGTGGTGTGCTAGAATCAATAATTTATCATCATGCGATGATGGTATGCCTCACTTTGTATTATTTGGTAATATGTAATTAGTTTTAATATAGTGCGAAGCATACCACACGACGTAAATAATGCATCTAAGATTTACTCATTGCTCGAATCAATACAATTGTAGCATTTAATCAGCATTCGAAACTGCACATTTTATCACCGAAAACAATAAATAAGTGACGTTTGGTAAGAGGTTATGAGAATCGAGAGTCAGAATCAATCCTATAGTTATTGTTTAGTAATTGGGAAATTAGAATCGGGAATCAAAATCAAGTCTCAAAAATTTTGGTTTCACCAAAACCCAACCAAATTGATGGATTTTGGTGAAAACCATACTAACGATTCCTGGGTGGATGTTTGGACAAGATGCGTGTGCATATCGTCTAGAACCTTGTCCGGATATTGTTTGCAGCAATTCCAGGGATGTGGACGTCCGTATACCTTGTTCGCATGCTCTCTGGAATCAATCGGATGTATGCTTCACAGTTACCGTGTCTGGATACTCGTCCGATTGACAATTTTTTAGTTGCAAATATGATTTTGATTTCCAGCAAAGCAAATAGCAATTATATTAATGATACCCAGCAAACGCATGTATTGGAATCAGTGGCTTTATTCCAAACTCAGAAGAATAATTCTGATTCCCAAGTGTGAACCAAATGTCTCCTAGTAACAACTACCCGTTGTGATGGTGACTCATCAAACTTGAGCTGTGTGGTCTCAATTCAAATGAAAGGAAAACACATTGCGTAATTATATACCAAAACTCATGTTTCACGTTTAAATTTGAACTTTCAATCCGAGGTAACTTAATATAAATCCATGTAAGTTTATACCTCATCTATCATTGATTTCAGCTTTAATTTAGAGAAGCCAAAAGGTATGATGCTTCTCATGAATCTTTCGTTTTTCTTTGTTCTTCCATCCATTTTGTTCTTTACCTTATTGTTCAAATGGCTCTACACTTTTTCTGCACCACTAAAAAAGCTACCCCCGTCTCCTCCCAAGTTTCCAATAATTGGAAATCTTCACCAGCTTGGGTTGTATCCCCATCGCTCACTCCATAAATTTTCTGAAAAATATGGTCCGCTAATGCTTCTACATTTGGGGAGCAAACCAGTGCTTGTTGCATCATCAGCTGATGCAGCTCTTGAGATCATGAAGAAAAATGATCTAGTCTTTTCAAACAGGCCAGAATTAAGCATCCCTGAAAGACTTGTCTATGGTTCTAAGGACGTTGCATTTGCGCCTTACAGCAAGTATTGGCGGCAAGCAAAAAGCGTATTTGTTCTTCAATTTTTAAGTAACAAAAGGGTTCAGTCATTTCGACGTGTCAGAGAAGAAGAGACTTCGCTTATGATCGAAATGATCAAGCAAAAATGCTTTTCTTCTCCTTCTTCGTCTTCGCCTTATGCCTTGGTAAATTTGAGTGATATATTTTTCAGTCTTACAAATGATGTACTTTGTAGAACTGCCTTGGGGAGGAAGTATGATAATCGAGAAAGTGGAGGAAAAATTATGGAAATTATGGAGGAGCTTACTAATTTATTAGGTGTTTTTGATATTAGGGATTATATCCCTCGGCTTGGATGGATAAATCGATTTAATGGTTTGGACTCTAGAGTGGAGCAAGCCTTTAAAGAGATTGATGATTTTTTGGAAAATGTTATTGAAGAGCGCGAGAATAGGAGGGAAGGATTAACGGATGAAGCTGCAAGAAGTTCAGACTTTGTGGATATTTTGCTCGAAATCGAAAATATGGAACGTGATACGCTGAAAGCACTCCTGGCAAGAACATTCTTATCCCTCTCGCTTTTACACGCATACAAATGCATACTATTAGTTATTAACTTATTCCATGCAAAAGTTAGAATGCAATTAGTGACACAAACAATAAGCATGATATAAAATGAAAACATTGATATAATGCACGTATGAACTAGAGTTATTGTATGGCTATGGTATGCTGGCAAATGATAAAGATATATGTTATAGGATAATTCATCTACGGTATTTATTAGAAAACCATTTAGTTCTTTATTTTTTTTACCTTTAAATTTGTTATCATGGATTATAGGTTTTTTGAATTTGTGCTTTTTTAATCAGGACATGTTTCTTGCTGGAAGTGAGACAACACATGCGCTTATGGTGTGGACAATGGCAGAACTTATAAGAAACCCCAAAATCTTGGAGAAATTGCAGACTGAGGCGAGGCAAGTAGCCCATGGGAAATCAGAAGTTACTGAGGATGACTTGGACAAAATGCAATATCTGAAATTAGTGATAAAGGAAACTTTACGACTTCATGCTCCTCTTCCATTACTGGTTCCTCAAGAATCAACTCAAAACATCAAAGTATGGGCTATGAGATATCCGCAGGCACACAAGTATTTGTTAATGCGTAGTCAATTGGAAGAGATCCACTGTTATGGGAGAATCCTGAGGAGTTTCGGCCAGAGAGGTTTTCGAATAGCACAATTCATTTTCGAGGTTTTAACTTCGAGTTAATTCCATTTGGCTCTGGTCGACGGAGTTGCCCGGGTGCGAGCTTTGCCGTGGCCATTAATGAGCTTGCATTAGCAAAATTACTACAGGAATTTAACTTTGCATTACCTAGTGGAGCAAAACCAGAGGAAATGGACATGACTGAAGCTCCTGGTCTGACAACCAATAAAAAACTTCCTCTTCTTCTGGTTGCCACCCCATATTTTGGCTAGTCTGTTGTACGAAGTCATTTTGTCTTTTTTGCCACTTTGCATATGCTGAAAATATCGTGAATCTTGTTATAGTTTGTCAGTTAATTTTAATAAAATTTTAAGACTCTGATCCTTACAAAATGGTATTAGAGCTTTGACCCAAGCTCAGGTGTTGACAGCCAATACGGAGTTTGTAACCAAGGCCTATGTTGAAAAGTTTGACTGGAGTGTCAAGTATGGTGCGTGGCAGCTCAAATGGAGGCCGTTTTAATCTAGGATGTAGTGGGTAAAATGTTGCTCAGAGGAGAAAGAACAAGAGAAAATGTCATATAAGGAATTTGCTGACCTTGACAAAAAGGCTAGATCAAGTATTATTCTAAGCCTCTCTGATGATGCTTTACGTGAAATTATTTCTAAAACCACAGTCAAAGACATGTGAAAAAAGTGTAAAAACTTTGTATATGAAGAAGTCAGTAGATAATATACTCTATTTAAAGCAAAATTTGTACATTCTTTGCATGTCTGAAAGGATGTCTATAATTTCACATTTCAAAAAATTTTATTATATTATTATGGATTTGGAAAATATAGACATTAAAATTGACAATGAAGATGAAGCCCTATTATTGTTTTGTTCCTTATCCTAATCATTTAAGTATTTTAGAGATACAATGTTGAAGAGAAAGAAACTATCTCTTACAAAGAAATTAGATCTATTTTGAAATTAAAAGATTAGATTGATAGAGATATTTTTGGGAAAATAATGGAAATCAGGTGGAAGGCTTGGTTGTTAGGGATAGATGATATGGACAATGGAAAATCTAAATCTAGATCTAAATCCGTACTCAAAATTTTGGCTTGCAATTTTTGGTCGCAAAAAAAGGCACATGAAATCTGAGTGTTTTAAATTGAAAAACGAAGAATACCATGAGTAAACTAAGCAGAAAAAATGAGAACCCCCAAGACTAGTGTTACAACTAATGAGATAGATGGATTTTTTTTTCATACGAAAGGATAATAATTTCCGATCCAACAACTTCTTTTGCCGCTTAAGGTGCTGATATGACGATTGCAGAGATTCTCCTAACTTCAGATGGATGACAGGTCCACACGTCTGAGCTAAGTTTCTAAGAGCGTGGTGTGGCAAAGAACCAGCCAGATAGAGTATATTTCCAATAACAGGAAACTTCCATGGCCCTGGTGGAAGTTTTGGACTAACAGTTCCCTTGGATCTTTCAATGGATTGCCCAGTCAACTTCAACAAGAGAAGAAGGAAGACGAATGCTGTGAGATAAAGGGGAAAAAGCATGCTACATTTCTGAAAGAGGATGTACAGGAAGGATTGAATGCTTCGCAATCCGTTTCAAAATTTATAATTGACAAGTTCTACTCTGAAATTTGTCTTGTGTTTCTCAACTTTTGGACCTTCTCTTGAGCAAAGACGTTTTTTAAAACTAAATTTTGTCATTCCTTTCAGATTCTCTCAGTATATTACTCAAGCATATGCTAAGTGTTTATAAAGCAAGACCGAAGTAATCGTAGTCGGACATTCACAAATCAAACAGACAAATTCTCTTGCATCAACAGAGTCTATTTGATTATTTTACATCTCATTAGTATTCTTCGTCATATTCATTTAATCAAGGTTGTTCAAGAACTGATGGC
>CM045566.1:7838965-7868741 GCA_024721245.1 Mitragyna speciosa | reverse complement strand
GTAAGTCGTGGGTGCGGTGAACCCAGCCGTGGCCACGGCTCAAGAAGCCTTCACCTGCGTCAATTCTCTGGAACTTGAGCCGTGGGTAACGACTACTGAGCCACGAGGTCTTGGTCGCGTCAAGTCTTTGCCTACCGAGTCGTGGGCAAAGCTTGAGCCAACTGCGGCAGTGGCCGGTAAAAGGAGGCCTGCGGATTGACCTCTGACCAGAGATCCGCAGGTAGAGGTTTAGCGATCCGCGGGCGCAGATCAGGGGATCCCACTTGCGGATCAGCTATGTGCTGCAGGGATTTGTTTCTTTTGTACATTGAGTATAGAATTGAGTTTGATTGTGTTTCTTTGATAGAATTAGAGCGTGATTGGGTGTTTATTGTGTATTATAGGCGATGAAGGAATTATCCCTACTCAGACTACCTAAACTAGTCTTTGGATTGAGGTAAGTAGTATTTGATTCTCTTTGCTTTTGAAATGCACTTTGATAATGATAAATATTTGAAATGTTAATTTCTATATAAGTGGGCTTAAGTTTGGTTATGTTTGATTTTACTATGAAATGAGTATTCGTGGTCTAAATAATCATTTGAATAAGTATGTGATTGAGCTCTTGTATGTGAAATAGATTGTGACGGAACTAGTTCCTTTAACTTTGGTATTTGTAGAAAAATCTTTGAACCGTACTAACCGGGTGATAGCTAGTTTTGAACTGGATCAACCGGGTGGTAGTTGGTTTTAAACCGCATGAACTGGGTCATAGTTAACAACTGGAATTTCAAGGTCATATGTCCACTAACTACTTGAGTTCTTTATTTGAATCGTATTATGTGATGTTTTGGAATTGTATAATTTATGAATTGATCACGTGTTATGAATGTTGATGACTTTGATTTTGAATTGGAAACTATCTATGTATGTGTAACAGGCTAAAGCCCCAAAGAGAACTTTTGCTACTTACTGGGTGATTTTATTACTCACCCCATTGTTGAACCTCGCAAGTGATGATTTTGTAGAAGGTGATTGAAATGACTTTTGAGCCTCATAGTCATAGTTAGTATAGATGGGAATGAGGTTATTTTTTAATGCATTGATGTATAGCCATACTTTTGGTATAGATTAGGTTATACATGTATTTCCCAACTATTTTTGTTACTGGTGAAAAGAAAATGTAATGGATAGTGTATATTTTGGTTATGAATAAAATGAACTTCTTTGGGCATCTTGAGTATTCTTTGAGCTTTATATTGTGTAGATGATATTTTGTATCAGTTTAGCCTTGTGTCCTAACTTAACTTAGGGCATGGTAGATGCCACATCTCGGGCACGAGGCGTGACAAAAGAGGTGCAACTAGCACATCAACTAGCCACCTCAACTAATGTATCATCTTTTATTTAATTTAATATGAAACTGCTTTATTTCAAAAAAAAAAAAAAAAGACTCCCATTATTTTGAGCATGCAAAGTGGCAATAGCTCAGAGAATACAAAATGACTTCACACAATACACTAGCTAAAATATGGAGATGCAACAACAAGAAGTGGAAGTTTTCTATTGATTGTGATGCCAGGAGCTTCAGTCATGTCCATTTCCTCAGGTTTTGCTCCACCAGGTAATGCAAAGTTAAATTTCTGCAGTAATTTTGCCAATGCAAGCTCATTAATGGCCATGGCAAAGTTGACACCGGGGCAAATCCTTCGACCAGAGCCAAATGGAATTAACTCAAAATTTAAACCTCGAAAATCAATTGTGCTATTCAAAAACCTTTCTGGGTGAAACTCCTCAGGATTCTCCCATAACAGTGGATCTCTTCCAATTGCCCAAGCATTGACAAATACTTGTGTGCCTGCGGATATCTCATGGCCCATTACTTTGATGTTTTGAGTTGATTCTCTAGGAACCAGTAATGGAAGAGGAGCATGAAGTCGTGAAGTTTCTTTTATCACTAATTTCAGATATTGCATTTTGTCTAAGTCATCCTCAGTAACTTTTGATTTCCCTTGAGCTACTTGCCTCACCTCAATCTGCAATTTCTCAAAGACTTTGGGGTTTTTTATAAGTTCTGCCATTGTCCACACCAAAAGCGTATGTGTTGTCTCACTTCCAGCAGCAAACATGTCCTGATTAGGCAAGCACAAATTAGAAGAGCATACAATCCATGATTGCAAAATTGAAAAGTAAAAAAAAAAGGAAAAAAATGGACAACTAAATGATTTTCTAATAAATACCATTGATGAATTATTCCATAATATATGTCTTTGTCATATGCCAGCATACCAGAGTTCTATCATAAATTAAAATTCATATGTATATCAATGATTTCATTTTATATATCATGCTTATTGTAACTTTCGTATGAATTTTTAACCAAAAAAAAAATAACTTTTGTATGAATAAGTTAATAGATAAAATAGTATGCATTTTTGTGCGCGTTAAAAGCGAGAGGGAAGAGAATATTCTTGCCAAGACGAGAGCTTTCAGAGTATCACGTTCAATATTTTCGATTTTTAGCAAAATATCCACAAAGTTTGAGTTTGTTGAAGCATCTTCCCCTGATCCTTCCTTTCTATTCTCGTGCTCTTCAATAACATTCTCCAAAAAATCATCAATCTCTTTAGAGGTTTTCTCCACCCTAGAGTCCAAACCATTAAGTCGATTTATCCAACCGAGCCAAGGAATATAATCCTTTATATCAAAAACACCTAATAAATTGATAAGCTCCTCCAAAATTGTCATAATCTTTCTTCCATTTTCTCGATTACCATACTTCCTCCCCAAGGCAGTTCTACAAAGTACATCATTTGTAAGACTGAAAAATACATCACTCAAATTTACCAAGGCATAAGGTGAAGCCAAAGAAGGAGAAGAGGAGCATTGTTGCATGATCCTTTTGATCACTATCGAAGTCTCTTCTTCTCTAACATGTCGAAATGACTGAACCCTTTTGTTACTTAAAAACTGAAGAACACATATGCTTTTTGCTTGCCTCCAATGCTCGCCGTAAGGTGCAAACCCTACGTCCTTAGAACCGTAGATAAGTCTATCAGCGATGCTTAAAATTGGCCTATTTGAAAAAACTAGATCATTTTTTTTCATGATCTCACGAGCTGCATCAGCTGATGATGCAACAAGCACTGGCTTGCTCCCCAAATGGAGAAGCATTAGGGAACCATATTTTTCAGAAAACTTTTGGAGTGAGCGGTGGGGATACAACCCCAGTTGGTGAAAATTTCCAATTATTGGAAACTTGGGAGGAGATGGTGGTATCTTTTTTAGCGGTATAGAAAAAGTATAGAGCCATTTGAACAATAAGGTGAAGAACAAAATGAATGCAAGAACAAAGAAAAATGAAAGACTCATGAGGAGCATCATATCTTTTGGTTTCTCTAAATTAAAGCTGAAATCAATGATTGATGAGGCATAAAATTACATGGATTTATACCACTACTTCGAATTGAAATTTCTAATTTAAACAAGAAAAACGAGTTTGGGTATATAATTACGTAATGTGGAGAAAAAAGAGTTTTGGACGTTTAGTCTAAGAAATTCTGATCCCCGTAAAAAAAGACAAACGCTACTCGTGCAATGTGTTTTCCCTTTAACAGCTCAAGTCTGATTAGTCACCATCAGAAGGATTAGGTGTTATTATCATTTTTGGGTTAAGCCTGGCAAACATTTTTTTGAGGAAGAAAAATACAAACTTCTCATCTCAATTTTCTATATTGCTAAGCATGTCTTGGGAAAATTGTGGCGTTTGGACTTTATGTTTTTGGATTAGTTCCTCTTTCACTATTGTCTATTCCATCTTTTCGAATTATAATATACAAAAGTTTCCATCAGGGTCCCGACAACCAAAAAATAAAATAAAATAAAAGGATGATGTTTGTTGAAAATGAACTACATTTTCCCCAAATACATGAAATATTGTTTAATTGGCTTAAATTATTCATGATAAATAAAAACATGAAGAGTTGTAATCTCAGGTGCTCAGAATTGTGTATTTGAATCAAGTTCTACATTTTTTTAATTTATTTGTATTACAAAATAAATTTGTAAGTGTAATATAATAATTGAATGATCGGCCAATTTGTTTTTCACGATTTTCATTTTGCAAATTATGTGGTCCTTGATACCATGTTTATTCTTTATGTTTAAGCAACCTCGACCAATGGTATACCATCAATTGTGCTTTAGTGGATCTATTTCAAAATTTTTATGCGGCCAAATACGTCAAAAGATAAGATAACCTCTTTCTTTCCTAATTCTTTGACCAAAATATGTAGTAATTTTTTTTAGGTAAATCATTTATTTTTATTGTCCACTCTCTTTAGAGTCATATATAGAAACGCAGGAAAATCGTATGTATCTTTTAGATATATTGACTACTGTTATTTGTTTTGTCTTTACAGCGTGAAACTCCTCGTGATAAAGCTTATGGATGCTTACCAAATGAAATCCAAGTAGAACTTTGCCACCGTTTACTTATGCCGGGTAACTTGGCGGGACAAGGAAGAACTTAAGAAAGTGACTTTGTTTCCCCTTCCTTTCATTACCTTTTGTGCGCGCATGCGTGTATATATTATCAAACATATACTATTACAATTGTGTGTATATATATTATCAAATCTATGTTATTACAATTGGAGAAAGGGTGTGGTGAGATTTGATCTCCCAACTTCTGGAATGGAATCGTAGAGCTCGTTCCCATTGCCTTGGATACCTAAACTTAGGATAAGATTTTTTTTTTCTCCCATTAAACTGAATTCACTTCAATATATATATATATATATATATATATATATAAACTTAGGATAAGATTTTTTTTTCTCCCATTAAACTGAATTCACTTCAATATATATATATATATATATATATATATATATATATATATATAAGTTAGAGCTTTTGTTTCATTGCACATTCCCAAATTTTATCGAAGCTGTTCATCTAGAGCTTGAAAAGTTCAAAATATTCGGTAACATTTGTTGGATCTTTTTATCAGAATGACAAAACTATATTGTATTTGCTCAGGGTTTTTGTTTCTTCAAGTATCTGAGTTATAAACAATCATAGTACATAAAAACAGCCCTTGAAAAAATCAGTGTCTTAGGTAATTTGTTATATAAACTATATTATATTCGTTTTGTGGTATATGATACTTAAAAGAAATTCTTGGAATTTATATATTTTTGGAAACTTGAATGTTCGAATAGAAATAATGCTTAAATTTGAATTACAATTATTTGTATGAGGGCTTACTAATTATAAAAGAATAAAGATCCGGAGAATAAAAAGAATAATGTATTTTACTGTTTAAGACACCTAGCACGAAAAACCGACTACTTCGCAAATTAAAAGAAACAGGGCAAGAAATGAAGTGCATTAAAGTGCAACTAGGCATGCTGCATCTTGCGTTTAATTTTAGAGTTAAAATTGGAGGCAGCTTCTTTTGAAAATTTAGGCATGAGCCAGCCCAAGTCTAAATTCAGACATGGATTCAATTGTCAAAGGGGGACACGGATTCAATTGTCAAAGGGGGGCACGGATAAAAATCCAATCCTTGTTCCCTGAACGTTCTTTTAACTCTACTAATACGTAAAAATTTAGGCATGGCCAAAATAGCCATAGATCAAAAGATCGTTGGTTCAAAATTAAGGTCACCTGTCTTCACTATACTTCAATGTTGATAGTCCTAAGTGGCAATCTATCTAAATCCACAAGACATCGTTGTTATGTATTGGATTTCTGTGCTAAAGGTTTGTTTTCAATAACTTCTGATTTTTATAAAAATTAATTTTAGAAAAACTAAAAATCAATTGCTCTTGATTTTATTTTAAAAAATCTAAAAAAAGTAAAAAAAAAAAAAAAACAGTTGAGAACATCACAAAATAGATTTTTCAAAAATTAGAACCTAAAATCAACTATAAAAAAGCTGTTGAGAACATTTCCTAAATATTACTTCCAAATAAAATGTGGTGTCCAATAAGTAGCTCAAGCTCCCTTCTATCGAAGCAAACATGTTGCAATATTATACGTGTGCAATCCGTACATTTCAAGGCACATATATATAGAGATTTACATATAATTTATTTTTGAGCAATCATTAATTAAACATCCAGTCCTAACTATTTATTAGATGGGTCAAAGTTTCAATTCCAGCTATTCATCTCCCCGGGTAGTCATAGGTTTAATAAAGAGGGGAAGGAGCTCCCACCAAAACTATCACAGTTAACCAAAGAGTAAACAATTTTTAATATCAAAATAGCAATTCACAAATGACACATTTGTAGGTACCTTCAAAGTTGCTACTTACGATAACCAATAGAAGATCGAACGGCTAGAGCTCTATAATTCCATCCTAAAGGTCAGGAATTTGAATTTCACCAATATTATTCTCCTCCGCAATATACTCCATCCTAAATATCAGATATTCGAATTCCACCAATACTATTCTCCTCCGCAATGTAGTAGTATAGATTTGGAAAAAAAAAAAAAAAGTTGCTACTCACATGCTTTTACAGTTCAAAACAATATTCTATTACTATATAATATATTCATGTTTCTTCCTTTTTTTGTAAATCCTAATTTGCCCTTACATAAATGTTAGCATAAATTATATCACGTAATACTACCCTACATATCCACATAAGACTGCCTAAACTCATGATAATGTTTATGCAAATCCTATAAAATTTTAATTATGCTACAACTCTAACAACAAAACACCAAATAAAGTCCTGACATAATTAAAAAACTATTATGGAAGACTACTCTACATAAGACTACCTAAAATCATGATAATATTTATATAAATCACATAAACTTTAAGAACAAAACACTAAATAAAGTCCTAACATAATTAAAAAAACTATTATGGCCGCATATTTGAAGCTCTACAAAAAAAACAAAGCATAGTTCCTTGACGACGGAGGCTTCTGGGTGGGTTCACGTACGTGGCCTAACCATAACAAACCCTCCTGATGTCTGGCTTCCCATACGTTACGTTTAGTGCACTTGCACTTGGATTTGTCTTGAAAATAATATATTGATGTCTATTTTTTTTTTTTTTTGGAAATTCACGTAGTTCTTGGGAAGAACATAATTGACAGCAACGCTTATAATTCATAAAAAATGCAATAACATATAGAATTTATAGTCAAAATTGAAACTAATTTATTCAAGCTATAAGGCCAAAAAGATGACAATCCGACTAACAATATTCTAACCATAATCACATTTTACCAAAATTGGATGAACAGAAAGGGGTCCTTGTACATCTTTGTTTCACAAATGAATTTTAAAAGGTACCAAAAGGAAAAGGAACAAAAGAACACTTTTAAGTGAGGAATAATATTTAAATTCAAAATTATAAACAAATTTTCATTTCAATATATATTGATCAAGAATTCTATATCCAAGAAGACAAAAGAAAGCATCTTCTATAAGTTTCTTAGGGATATCAATATAAGGTTAAAATAATCACAATACACTGAAAAAAATATATGCTAGGAATGATTGAGAATTAAAAATGAATAAGTGGAATAAGAACAAAACACAAAAAGGAATGGATAGAGTACTCATAGATATTTTTTGTAGTTATGTAGGAAAAAATTGAATGAAATACATTACCTCTTTATACTATCTTTTATCAATTTCTTTAAGATGTAAGAATTTATCAATTGAAATATTAACATATCAAAACTACATGTAAATAAAAAGAACAAAAGAATATTATATATGAAAAGTAGTAATCTCAAACATAACCGACCTATCAAATTCATTTCCTAAACTAATTAGTATGAGCCATGCGCATACTACAAAAAATCTTCAATTAGTCAAACATTTAACTTATGTAAAAATATCAATATTTAACTATACGATGATGATCATTTGAACAATCTAGCAGCAACAAAATAATTCAAGAACCAAAAAAATTCTAATGTGAAGCTCTTACTGGAAATTCTAATGTGAAGCTTTTAGTGGTACTACTATGAGTACATCGAGTATTACGTATAAGATTATTGAATAATTTTTTGTTTTTTGTATTTTCTCTCCTTTCAATGTCTTCTCTACTTCTTTCCAACTTTCTCAAGCATATGTCAAGTCAAAAGTTCTTTTTTCTTTACTATCTCTATTTTTGGTGTATTTCATATTTTGATTTGACTTTTACAAATTTGATATACATTTTGGAGCTCTAGATTTTTATATTTGCTTAATTAATTTGACATGGTGGTGAATCACCAATAGAGATAATACAAAAGGATTCTGGAGGATAAAATTGTTTCTTTTTTTTTTCATTTTCTTTCTATGCTAAGCCTCTTTTATGATTTTTCCTGTTTAGAAAGACTAATACAAAAAGCTCACTCTCAGTCTTTTTATTTTTTCGTGGTTGGGGGAAGGAGGGGGGAAGCTTTATATTCTATATTGTCATACAGTACTTAGTTAAAGATTTAAACATCCAAAACATAAATATGTTTTGAACAAAATTATGAAGAAACACATGCATATTTAATTGAATAACATAAATTGTAAAAGAAATTAGCATATAAGGGCAATGGCTTTATGTGGTAGAATATACTCAATCTAATGTCATTCATAAATATGTGGAAAGAAATTGAAGATAAAAAACTACAAGACAATAGTTTTCTTTGTTCACATAATTAAGCTCCACGGTAACAACTATTAACTATTATGTCAAATAACAGATATCTGACAATGCATCTAGCCTATGTCAAGTCAAAAGTTTTGTATTTTCTCTCCTTTCAATGTCTTCTGTACTTCTTTCCAACTTTCACATGCATATGTCAAGTCAAAAGTTCTTTTTTCTTTACTATCTCTATGTTTGGTGTATATCATATTTTGATTTGACTTTTACAAATGTGATATACATTTTGGAGCTCTAGATTTTTATATTTGCTTAATTAATTTGACATGGTGGTGAATCACCAATAGAGATAATACAAAAGGACTTTGGAGGATAAAATTGCTTTCTTTTTTTTTTCATTTTCTTTCTATGCTAACCTCTTTTATGATTTTTCCTGTTTAGAAAGACTAATACAAAAAGCTCACTCTCGGTCTTTTATTTTTTCGTGGTTGGGGGGGGAAGCTTTATATTCTATATTGTCATACAATACTTAGATAAAAATTTAAACATCCAAAACATAAATATGTTTTGAACAAAATTATGAAGAAACACATGCATATTTAATTGAATAACATAAATTGTAAAAAAAATTAGCATAAGGGCAATATCTTTATGTGGTAGAATATACTCAATCTAATGTCATTCATAAATATGTGGAAAGAAATTGAAGATAAAAAACTACAAGACAATAGTTTTCTTTGTTCACATAATTAAGCTCCACAGTAACAACTGTTACTACTATGTCAAATAACAGAGATCTGACAATGTATCTAGCCTAATATATTTTCATAATTTACATGTATAAACAAATTAACTAGAATGGGGATAAAAAAATTAATGAAAAAAAATCGTAATCAATCAATATTGATTTTATATTTTCTATACGAATTATTTACGAAAAAGTATCAAATTTAAATTTCCCACCAAATTTAGTTATATGAGTTGATAATTTGGTATAGCCAATTAAAAAAATTTGATTGTGAAAAAAGAGAGAAGACGGAACAAGGTGGTCTTTGAGGATATTTCATAAATGACAAGAACTTTTGACTATTTTGGGCATTTACAAACTTTGGAGCATATGAATATCAATCGAAGGTACTCTTAATGTGTTAAAAGTCTATAGCTTATATATTGTATTTTTTTGGGTCCTGCAAATTCTTATAAGTTAGGTAGATGCACTCACACATGTTAAAAAAAATGCGGAGACTAAAACAAATATAAAAAAGACCAAGTGAACATGTAAAATAGCATCCTTGGTAGTCATTCATAGCATATGCAATTAAATCACAATTTCCTTGACACTAATATAGATAAAGGAACCTAAAAATAGTAATGTAATTTGTTTTTCCTGAATAATATAAGATTGGAGTAATAGTTTAGAATTAGCCTACACAAAACCAAAAATTAATAATAGTTAGTTATTTATCATGCTTGTAGAAGTGAAATACTAATTAAAAAAGAGAAAATTATTCTTTATTGTAAAACAAGGAAATAAATTATATGCTAACACAAAAAAATAATGAATAATTAGTATTGATTATTAATTAATTAGAAAGTGATAAGAATACCAACAAAGTAGTAATTATTTAACAAGAGAAGAGCATAAAGATTGAATAAATATTCAAAGAACGGTTGCTATAGTATAAGAGAAACTCCACGCGATAAGTCATTATGCTTAATCATTATTGTTAAGATTAATCATTGGTTACATAAGTAAATCAATAATAGTTTACATATTTTACTTTGTTCAAACCAATATCTTTATTAGTCTAATCACCCCCAAGCTTTGTAGATTATTTATCAATTGGTCAATTAACCAAGAATTATTTTAAATGTTAATTAATTAAACCATGATTTATTGATTATAACTTTTTCTACAAATATATAATCTTGAATTAAATATTCTTCTTTTTTGAAAATATTGAGTATAATTACTTTTAAAATAAATGGGTATTAACTTAATAGGCAATTAGACAAAGAAATGTAGATTAAAAAATGAATTCTTAGAGATCGAACGAGAAATAGAAAGGAAAATGAATTGTTGATAAACATTTATCTTGCTTAAGCTAAATAATTCGTCTACAATTATTCTTAATCAATTTTGTATTACGATTCATTGGTTACATGTAATCTTACCTAAGGCAACACATAGAACAAATAAAGGAATCAAAACTAATTTGGCCATTCTGTCTTGTTGTTGTTAAAGTATATAATCGAAGCATTCTAATAAAAAGTTCTTTTTTTTTGGTTGTTGTCCAAGTTTACATACATTGAGAAGTACACTAAAAGTTTTTTAACATTAGTTTGGATTTAGTTGAAACAAAGACAAAGTTACTATCCTAAAACATACTTGCAACAATACAATATAAAAATCTTTACCAATTTGTATTACAATTTATTTTGGGTTAGATTTATGAGTTAGACAAAGACAGTTTGCTTTTATAAAATAAAAAGAAAATGATAATTGAGGAAAAATAAAAGAAGCCAAATAGCATTTAATTACCTTTAACATATAAAATAATAATATAAAAAATTATAAATTCTTATGAAGTATTAAAAAGACATAGAATAATGTATTAAAAAAGAAAAAAATAAAAAAAATTAACATCAACTAATAAAATTAAGAATTAAAAGAAAATTTGGGAGTTTACACTTATATAACTTTTGAAAATCAAAATAAAGTATATTCTGTGTGCTTTTATGGACATTATTGTAAGAACATTTCTTTTCTATTTTCAAATAATTGACTTTTTTTTTCAATGAACTAAGTTGATCAATTGAAGGTAGAAATAAAACCTAATATCACTAACGCTTCACTTAGTGCTTTTGTTTTAAAAATTTTGGCTTTCTCTTATATATATATATATATATATATATATATATATATATATAACTATGGATGTGTGTTTATTGATTAGTAGAAGAATGAGCACAAGTGTATTTGTATATGAAAAAATAAATTATTGTATATAGATAAATGCTAAATAAAATGCATCTAATAATTTATCCCAAATTTAGCAATTTAATAAATATTGTCATGGGAGGACAAATTATATATGTGCATAAAAATTTGAAGCTAAAATAATAGCTATAATGAGTACAATGAAACAAATTTTATTATTTTGTAAAGAAAGTGAAACATTGTCCTAAAATGAAACCATTGGCATTAAATCTATTAGCTTTAGTTTCAAATGATTAAGAGAAAATCAAAACAAAAATTATAAATCTAGATTACCATGATTGTTGATGGGCTTGAATAAAGATTTTCACTTGTGAGATTTGATATAATAAGGTAAATCTTCACTATTGTAGTAAATGAAATCGAATGTTTTATTCATTTCGTGATGTAAAGCAATGTGAAATTAATTGATTGTAAGAATTTAAAATTTTCTAACTAATGCTATTAATGATGCCAAGAACAAATTAAAGTCACAGTATGGATTCTATTAAAGCCTATTGATTCTAATGTCAAATAAAAAGGAAAAATATTTTATATTTATGGATTTCTTGCCATTGATTCTTCTGATGAAAATTAATTCGCTCACAAAAACTATAGCATTACAAATTTAAGGACAATTAACTCCAAACTCCATTAGAATGTCTTAAATTAATACATTTATAAACACCAGTTATGTAGCTCAATTCAAAATATCAATTTATAATTTCTAAAGAACATCCTCTATGCAATTTAAATAAAAGAGGACAAAAATATCTTGATTAGCTTGTAGAATGCAAATTTAAAATGGTAATGGTTGTTATCTATTGGAATTCCCTTAAATGAAATTAAAAAAGAGTTTTTTTTTTACGAGAATCAATATATGTGTTAAAACACAAAAAAAAAATGATGAAAACAAAAATTATATAATTAAATGGAAAGATCTAGAATTAACTAAAAAAAGTAGTAATATAAATAGAAAAAACAAAGACATGAATTAACAATCAAAAAACATGTTTTATAACAAGCAGTAATATATAAATTTTGTATATTTGACTAATTTTTTGGTTTCTTCTATTCTTTTCTATATACTTCTAATCTTTTATTCATGGAAAGACATGCAAAAATAAAACATGTATTTTATTTACATTTTTTATGATTCTTACACAATAAGAACAATAAAATTTCATAGGATGATACGAAATCAAGATACTGCATGAAATTGATCAAATTTAATAATCAAGAATGTAGTTTCTTAAACAAGATGAATGAAAATATTGAAATTACTAATGAAGCACTCAAACTTACAAAAGAGACAATAGAAAAATTTTAAAGCAACTGAAACCCAAAAAAGTATCCATTCACAATGAAAGAACACAAATTTCGACAAAACAGAAGCAAATATCTCTACCTCAAAAGAAGAGGTTCCAAGAGAAAGATTCGAACTTTTATTGATTCATTTAGATTGACTGAATGTCTAAAGGAACATGATGTCTTCCTATAAAAGGATTGGAGACTAGCTACCCATAAGAAACTAAGGCAAAAGCAAAAATAACATTAAAAAACTAAAACTATAGGTTTCAATAAGAATAAAAGAATCATCAAGAAAAGATGAAACAAAGAACAAATAAGAGGACTTGCAAACCACAAACGATGACAAGGAGGAGAAGATTATTAACTTGAAAAGAAGGTGAAAACTGAAAAGAAGAATACTTAGTAAAATTTTTGTATTTTTAAATTTCTCATTTTATATTCTATTCAATGCATATTTACATTCATAAATAACTAATTACAAAATTGGTTTTAAAAATTTTATACTGCAATTTATTTCCTTTTGATTCATATTTGAATTTTCAAAAATAATTTCTAACTAAATTTATTTGCTTTATTAACCAATATATACTTAAAGCATGTGCAACGCACATGCACATTCCTAGTATTTTAATATATGCCAGAACCAATTCTTCTACCAAACACATAATTTGTTAAAAAAATACATAGTTGTAAAAGAGTTTCCCAAAATGAAATAGAAGCTGAAATTGCAGACCATTATAAAGCTTTATTTGCTTCCACTGCGCTGTCCAGAATTGAGGAATTGCTTGAAGGGATGCCGTGTTGCATTAACACTCAAATGAACTCTAGTCTTACTAGGCCAATCACCGAAAAAGAGATTAAGGAAGCTATTTTCTCTATGAATCCTCGCAAGGCCCCGGTCCAGATGGGATGCTTCCTATCTTTTTTCACAAATTCTGGAGCATCATTAAAGATGATTTTTGTAAGGCCATAATGACTTTTTTTACGATGGACACCTTTTGAAAGCTGTTAATGAGACTTTAGTCACCCTCATTCCAAAAGTGGAGTCCCCCGTAAACCTTACCCAATTCCGGCCAATCAGCCTGTGTAATGTTATTGCTAAAACAATTTCGAAGATTCTTGTAAACAGGCTGAAACCTTTTTGAGCAAGTGCATCAGTCCCACACGGTCAGCCTTCGTCCCTGGTAGGCAGGCTTTGGACAACATTGTTGTAGTACATGAATTCATGCACGCTGTTAAAAATAAAAGAACTGGGAGGGTAGGTAACATGGTTATCAAATTAGACATGTCCAAGGCCTATGACCGAGTAGAGTGGCCTTTTCTAGATGCTATCATGAGAAAGATGAGTTTTTGTGATAAATGGGTAAAATGGGTCATGGCCTGTTTTACTTCTGTATCCTATGCATTCAATGTAAATGGTCAGAAAACTAGTTATGTTGTGCCTTAAAGAGGGATTAGACAAGGAGATTCTCTCTCTCCCTATCTCTTTATTTTGTGTGCTGAAGGCTTAAGTAACTTGATTAAACAAGCTTGTAATAGAGACGATCTAACTGGTCTCAGTATATATAGGCAAGGTCCAGTTGTCTCCCATTTGTTTTTGGCAGATGATACTCTCATCTTCTGTAAGGCTAAGAAAGCTCAAGCACTGGAATTGGTGAGGATTTTGAAACAATATGAAAAGATGTCTGGTCAACAAATCAACATGGACAAATCATCTGTCTTTTTCAGTGAAAACACTATTGAAAACACGAAGGAGGGGATACGTAGCAGTTTGGGTAACATCAAGGTAGTCTCCCAAGCATGGTTCAAAGACTCGGCCGAGTCGGAGATGACTCGGCCGAGTCATCACCGGATCGGAAGCTTCCGGTCCGAGTCCGCTCCGATACTACTCAGAGACGGGAGACTCGTCGAGAACTCGCCGAAAATCGATTGACTCGTACCGAGTTGTTCCCGAATCAAAGAAAATCGGCCGAGTCGAAGCCGAGTCGTCTGAGTCACAACCGAGTCGAATGAAACGCAACTCTAGCTATACATAGATCTTCAAAGCCCAGGTTGTTAACTCTCCTCAAGGCTTCTGGCCACCTACTTCAATTGACCTAACTAATCTGAGATGGTGAAGTAGTTTGAAGTTTAAGGATGGCTAGAAGAACTTGGGGAAGAACTAACTGAAAAAACTCCGCCTTAGTTCAATCAAGGAAGCCTTTGTTCTCTCTCCGTCAATGGCTTCCAAGCACTGCATACCTCTAGTGTGCAAAAGCCCGAGGCCTTTGGGTGGGGGTACAAGATTTGCCGTCTCCTTTTCAGGAAGATAGACCTTTAAGTAGAATATCTTAAGGGGAGAGACAGAGAGGAGAGGGAGGTGATGGGTGGTGGATGGTGGTTGGTGTGTGGGTGCTGGGTGGAGAGGAGAGGGAGAGAACAGGGAGGAGGGAGGGGCGGGAATTAGCATAAGAGAAAGGGAGGTGGTGGGCATTAGAGAAAAAAGAAGAAAAAGGAGGGTTTTCATTAAGAAAAAGAAATAGGAAATTAGTTTAGATTTGGAAATAAAAATAAAAAATTTAATTTTTTTTTAACAATCAACACACAAGATTTTTAGTCATATAAGATGGGCATGCTGCATCACAAAACAAAATGTCTCCTAACATTTTTATTTTCAATTCCTTTGAGAAACAATACAAATTTGTGAAATTTTTATTTTCAAATTTTCCAAGAAACAATTATAAAACATGGACATGTTTTAAAAAATTGTCTTTTAACTACTCTTCTATTTTACAATTTTTACTTTTAAAATTATGTTATGTACTTATTTTGATTTTATTTGTGATAGCATTACGTTGAATGCTTAAAGATATATACTTTTTTTATATCGATAAAAATAGTACATTTTAAAAAAATTTCTAGACTAATTTTTTTAGTTATTTTTGTTTAGTATGTTTTATATTTTGACTGATTATTATAATTTTAAAATAAAAATTATTTTAAAATATGCGTCTCGCCGAGACCGCGACCGATATCCCGAGTCCGATGTGGAACGGTACACGCCGCGACCGCGACCGAGTCCGCGACTTTGAACCATGCTCCCAAGCTAATTACTTGGGACTACCCATGGTGATTACCAGAACAAAACATCAACGGTTCAGCTTTGTCAAAGACAGGGTCATTCAAAGGCTACAAGGATGGAGATCCAGATTGTTAAGTACTGCTGGAAAGGAAGTTCTGCTCAAATCCATAGCAATGGTCCTCCCTGTATATACAATGGCATGTTTCAAGATTCCAAAAAGCTTATGCAAGCAGTTGAGCTCCCCATGGCAAAGTTTTGGTGGGGCAACACGGATTCTGGAAAGAAAATGCAGGTCATAAGTTGGAAAAAGTTTACTCAATCACAAGAGAATGGTGGATTAGGATATAGAAGTCTGTATTACCAGAACAGTGCTTTGTTGGCAAAACAGCTTTAGAGGATGATCACTTCTCCAAATCTAATTAGTCAATAAAGTGTTGAAATGCAAGTATTTTCCCAAATCGTCCCCACTGGATGTACGGGGAAGGATAGTGACTCGTGGTTCTGGTAGAGTGTTTTGAGTGCAAAATCTCTACTGCAGCAGGGTTTGTGAAGGAGAGCGGGAGATGGATCCTTAATTAACATATGGGAGGAGAGCTGGTTGGGTGAAGGTAGGACTGGAAGAGTAACTTCTGAAATGCCACAAGGATGTGAGTTTCAAAAAGTGAGCCAGTTAATGCGTGATTTTAACTGGAACAGAAGCTTGATCAATAACTTATTCAATCCTGAGGATGAAAGAAAATTTTAAACACTCCCATCAGTCTAAGCAGGAAGCCTGACTGATATTTTTGGAAATTTGATTCTTCTGATATATACACAGTGAAATCTGGGTATGATGAAGCCAAGAGGTTGGAAGCTGCGCAGAATTGTTTGGATGTGGATAAAGCTGAGAGCAGTAGAGAGAGTCAAGCTCCTAAGTGTTTGAATTTTCTGTGGAAAATGCAGATCAAGCATAAAGTGAAACACTTTATTTGGAAGTTTCTTTAACAGATCACTTCCAGTGAATGAACTTTTGGTCAACTGAACAAGGGCAGGTGATCCAAATTGTCATAGGTGTGGGGAGGAAATTGAGTCTATCGAGCATTTGTTTCTCTTTTGCAGGACGAGAAAAGAAGGGAAGCAACATATTGAGGTGACCTGTTATTTGTTGGGGCATATATGGAAATCAAGGAACAAGTGGCAATTTCAGCAAGACAGATCACAGGAGTACCAGGTCGTCCAAAGAGCAGTTAGGGAGTGGTGTGAATTTGACCAGCAGCATTCACAGCAGGTGGAGCAGTGCAGCATTGCAACAAGGAACATAACGCAAGGAGAAAATGATAGCCAACCTTCATATTCAGTCACACTCTCGGTAGCCTCTGCAATTAACCATTGTAAGAAACGAACTGGTTATGGTCTCATTGCGAGAAATGCGGAGGGAAGTGTCAAGGCTGTGTGGGCATTAAGGGATGACAAGGATAGTGCTAAACCTTTGGCTGATGCTGAGGCAATTATGTATGCACTAATCGGGGCTAATATGGAATGATGGAGAAATGTCTGTATCGAAGACAGCTTTTCACCCATCGTTGAGAAGATAAGAATGAATAACACCAAGTCCATGCAGCTGTCGTATTAGAGGCTATCAAAGCTCTACAGTTTATGTTTGATGCCTGCTCATTTCATTTTGTGAGTAAAGATCAAATTGGTATTACTACTAGAATAGCAAAGTGTGCTATTGATCTTCAATTAGATGTTGAATGGAAAGATTGCTTTCCAGCATGGATTCTTCGAAATCCATGAATTGTAAAGGGTAGTTGCCCTAAGCTGTAAATAAATTTTGTATATTTCTTTCACTCAATGCAAATACAAGTTGACTGTTTGGAAAAAATAAAGTAAAAGAGTTACCCAAAATATAGAAGAGAAAAAGAACCACTTACGTGAACCAAAGATTCCGAGGAATATCACTTAATTCAGATGGTCTTGACTCAAGATACAGTTGTCGCCTATAAAATACCATAATAAACATAATTTTAAACTTAAAGCAATTATACATATTCTAAATTGACTGGTATCTAATATCCACGCGAGAGCCGGACAAAAAATTACTCTAACTGGCTCCAAATAATAATTTGGCTCGATTCTAAATGTTCAGCCTGAACCCAGCCCGCATGTCAATGCTAAGAAGTCAATTATCCAGCATGGACAAAGCTCCCGGCCAATGCAATCTCGTCTAGGACGTTTGACTATGGCTATAAACGAATCGACCCTTGGCAATTGAACTCCAACAAAAAGTAGAATTTACTTATATTGCCGAATTGAAATCGAACTTATATATATTCAACTCAAGTTGGGCATGATAAGGCTCGAATAATATTTTAATATTTTATTTAATATACAATATTATTTTATATAAAATAATATTTTTTTAACAAAATAATTATATTTTATATAAAAATACATATATTATTAATAAAATAATATAAAAAAACTCAAGGTTTTGAATCAAACTCAATACCATCGAAAGTAAACTTTAATCAAACTTGAACTCAAATTTTAATCTCGTATGAAGTTCAAGTTCAAGTTCGAATTCGATTTCAAGTTCAAAATTTCGATTCGAGTCCCAACAGCTTTAAAGTTTAGTTTGATTCGAGTCCAACAGCTTTAAAGTTTAGTTTGATTCAATTCATTTATAACACTACGTTTGGCATCTTTTTTTTTTTCGTTTTCCCTTTATTTCATTTTTTGTTAATCAACCATCTAATAACATGACTAATTTATATTGCAACTATTGTCGCCGGATAATTTTGAGCTTGAACACAATTATCATCAGAATGTTGAACATTAAATCCAACTCTTTATAATAAATCAAATTTAATCAAACTTCAATAAAACTTCCAAACCCTAAATCCCCAAATACTCAATAGATTCATATATCCAATATAATTTTCATCCAAGAATACTATAAAAAAACCGTAAACATAAACTCTACCCAAAATCAGATGCTATGACCCATTAATTGAGATTTAATATTGTTATTTTTACTCCCACGATGCTTAAGGTTGACATTCTCTCTTTCAACCTTTGGCTCCCTTTGAATTCTCTCGTCTTGCTCTTGCTCTAGTTTCAACAACGTGACATAAAAATAAGAACATAAATCTAAAGGGTTTATATTATGGCTTATATCCGGAGCAATTTTGCTCAATATGACAAAAATATCTCTAATGGTTAAACTCTCTCACTAAATGCAAGATATACTTTCCCAACTTCATCATCCCCACAAACCCATTTATAATTTTGTATTCCCATCTCTTTCTCCCCCTTCTTTTCACTTTTCCTCGCATATTATCCCCCAATTTCATCATCCTTACAAATTCCCCTTACCTTTCGTCATAAATACATGCAATAGGCTAACAGTAACATTAATAGATTACTAGGCCTAACAAACACGTGGAAATACTTCTGTCCTTCAATCAGACGTTCATGTAAATGGAAGACAATATTCTCTCCAGCCTTAGTAATTTATCAACTAGTTCCTTTCAAATTCTCTAGGCTTCTCTTAATCCATCGCAGCATGTGACTTTAAGAAAACAAATATCGAATAGAAAAGTAGAACAATAATAGTTGCCTAATAGATCCAAAACATTAGTATTCATTTGTGACAAGTTGGTCGCCAGGCGGGAATTTGGGTTGCATCTTCACGGTGTAGCGCTATCAAGCAAGTTATGGTTGCCAGGAAAGAAAGATTAATGGCAACTAACATAGGCGAGAGGTAATTTGTGAAAGAAAAGTGAAAAAAACAAGGGGAAAATACCAAATTGTAAATGAGCTTGTGAGGATGATAAAATTGGGGGATTAAAAAGGAGAGAGGTAATTCGTGATGGAAAGCAAAAACAAGAGAAGATAGAGACAGAAAATTGTAAATGGGATTGTGGAGATGATGAGGGATATTTTTGTTATGTGGAGCAAACTTTCCATGGCATCTAAGCGAAGTGGCCCTTGCACCATAGGTGGTAAAACAACCATTGGCTGAGTAGATCGCGGACGATTTGGTTTCTCAGTCCTTCAATTGTTTAAATATTTTGTTTGATTCCAAAATAAAACAGAACCGGGCATGGTTTTATTCCAGTACTACTTTGCTATTCATGGTTTTTCGACTATTTGCACCCTAAAATTTCTACGTGCGAGAGGTTCTATATCTAAATTTCTATTAAATAGTTAGACCACTTTGGTCTAATTAGAAGTTGAATGCTAATTCTTGCACTAAATAATTAAATTGTCTTTTAATCATTATGTAAGATTAATGTGTTGCTCAAGTGCTCAATTTATGTTGACGAATTACCGTTTAGCTAGTAATCAGGTGAAGTGGCAAGAAATAGAAGCTTTGGTGCTAGAAGTATAACAAGTTTAAGGCTGATGAGGCGAGACAACCAAAGGAGAGAAACCATCTCTTCGGTAAGTAAGGATCTGTTCTCAATAACTTTATTCTACTTGATTTTAACTTCTGATTTTTTTAAAATTTAATTTGTGATTTTCTCAACTGCTTTTTTTTTTTTACTATATCTTTAAATTTTTTAAGCTAAAATTATGAGAAACTGATTTTCAACTTTTCTCGAATCAGTTTTTATAAAAATCAGAAACTATTATAAACAAGTCATAAATCTCAGAGAAATTTGAGAAATTTAAGCTCACTTAAGAACAAATTAAATATTATTATTTGAACTGAATAAAGTTTGACACCAAGATATTCTCAAATTCCAAGACACCCATTATTTTGAGCATGCAAAGTGGCAATAACTCAGAGAATACACAATGACTCCACACAACATACTAGATATGGAGATGCAACAAGAAGAAGAGGAAGTTTTCTATTGATTGTGATACCGGGAGCTTCAGTCGTGTCCATTTCCTCGGGTTTTGCTCCACCAGGTAATGCAAAGTTAAATTTCTGTAGTAATTTTGCTAATGCAAGCTCATTAATGGCCATGGCAAAGCTGACACCCGGGCAACTCCGTCGACCAGAGCCAAATGGAATTAACTCAAAGTTCAAACCTCGAAAATCAATTGTGCTATTCAAAAACCTCTCTGGCCGGAACTCCTCAGGATTCTCCATAACAGTGGATCTCTTCCAATTGCCCAAGCATTGACGAATACTTGTGTGCCTTTCGATATCTCATAGCCCATTACTTTGATGTTTTGAGTTGATTCTCAAGGAACAAGTAATGGAACAAGAGCATGAAGTCGTAAAGTTTCAGTTATCACCAATTTCAGATATTGCATTTTGACTAAATCATCCTCAGTAACTTCTGATTTCCCTAGGGCTACTTGCCTCACCTCAATCTGCAATTTCTCCAAGATTTTGGGGTTTTTTATAAGTTCTGCCATTGTCCACACCATGAGCGTATGTGTTGTCTCGCTTCCAGCAGCAAACATGTCCTAATTAAGGAAGCACAAATTAAAAGAGCATATAATCCATGATAGCAAAATTGAAAAGTAAAAAAAATGAAGAACTAAATGGTTTTCTAATAAATACCATAGATGAATTATTCTATAATATTTTTCTTTAACATATGCTAGCATACCATAGTCATATCATAAATTAAAATTCATACATGCAGTTCATCAATGTTTTCACTTTATATCATGCTTATTGTTGTCACTAAAATGCAATTCTAACTTTTGCATGAAATAAGTTAACAGTTACTACTGTGTGTTTGTGCGCACGTAAAAGGGAAAGGGATAAAAATATTCTTACCAGCATGAGAGCTTTCAAAATATCCTTCAATATTTTCAATTTCGAGCAAAATATCCACAAAGTCTGAGTTTCTTGGAGTTTCATCCCTTGATCCTTTCCTTCTTTTCTCGTGCTCTTCAATAACATTCTCCAAAAAATCATCAATCTCTTTAAATGCCCTCTCCACTCTAGAGTCCAAACCATAAAGTCGATTTATCCATCCAAGACAAGGAATATAATCCCTGTATCAAAAACACCCATTAAATTGATAAGCTCCTCAAGAATTGTCATAATCTTTCTTCCATTTTCTAGATTACCATACTTCCTCCCCAAGGCAGTTCTACAAATTACATCATTTGTAAGAGTGAAAAATATATCATTCAAATTTATCAAGGAATAAGATGAAGAAGAAGAAGGAGAAGGAGCGCAATTTTGTTTGATCATTAATGAAGTCTCTTCTTCTCTAACACATCAAAAAGACTGAACCCGTTTGTTACTCAAAAGCTGAAGAACGCATATGCTTTTTGCTTGCCTCCAATGCTCGCTGTAAGGTGCAAACCCTACGTCTTTAGAGCCATAGAGCAGTCTATCAGGGATGCTTAATTTTGGCCTGTTTGAAAAGACTAGATTATTGGTTTTCATGATCTCCGGAGCTGCATCAACTGTTGATGCAACAAGCATTGGCTTGCTCCCCAAATGGAGAAGCATTAGCGGACCATATTTTTCAGAAAATTTTTGGAGTGAGCGGTGGGGATACAACCCAAGTTGGTGAAGATTTCCAATTATTGGAAGCTTTGGAGGAGATGGTGGTACCTTTTTTAGCGTTATAGAAAAAGAATATAGCCATTTGAACAATAAGATAAAGAACAAAATGGATGCAAGAATAAAGAAAACTGAAAGATTCATGAGGAGCATCATATCTTTTTGCTTCTCTAAGTTAAAGCTGAAATCAATGATGGAGAAGGTATAAAGTTACATGTATTTATACTAGTACTTCGAATTGAAAGTTCAAATTTAAACATGAATAATGAGTTTGGATATATAATTACGTAATGTGAAGAAAAAGAGTTTCTGACGTTTAGCCTGAGAAATTTCTCATAAAAAAAAAAAAAGACAAACTCTACCCCATGACGTGTTTTACTTTTATTTGGATTGAGACCACACGGCTCAAGTTTGATAAGTCAGTTGTTGTTGTTATTATTATTTTTGGGAAGAAAATGTGCAGCTTGGACTACTGATTAAATCCTACAATTATGTTGGCATCAGGAAGAAAAATATAAACTTCTTGTCTATATTGCTAAAGCTTGTGTTGGGAAAATTTTGGCTTTTGCTCTTTATGTTTTAGGATTGGTGCCTCTTTCACTGCTGTATTTTCTATCTTTTCGAATTGGAGGCACAAAATTTGGTCCAAGAAAAGAAAAAAAAAAGGTAGAAAATGTTTGTTACAGATGTAAGAGAGCTAAAAATGGGGAACTAGGTTAAAAATGAACTAGACTTTCCTGAAATACATGAAATTTTGTTTGATTGGTTCAAATTGTTCATGATAAATAAAAGGGATGACTTCAAAAACCTTCATGAGGTTTCTAACAATTTCATTTATCACTCTTGAGGTTTCAAAATTTACATTGACCTCCCCTATTGTTAGCCCCTTGACCGATGTCCCTGAACGACAGTGAACGACTGTGGCCGTTCGGCCTGGCCACGAGTCAAGTATGAAGGCCGGAGGTACAAGTTACCAAGAACATGCCGAAAGACACTTAGAAGAATGCCCGTAAGGATTGCTTGAGTGAAGCTAGGCAATCTGGCATTTGGCAGTCACAGTGTAGTCGCACTGCCTTGCTGGACAGTCGCGCGGAACGGAGGGCCGATCTCGTGCGAAAGTGTGCGATGCCGGAACGGACTCGTGCAAATCGAGCTAAAAGGATTTGGATCCTTGGGTAATCTGGTAAACATCCATGCTGTGCAAAATGAGCCCGAGAAGTGAAGGCTAAGGTGGCCTATGGGTTTTCCCTTTCGTAGAGAAAAAGTGTGTCTACTGCTGTCACTTGGGGTGTTTTTGCCAGGACTACTATAGGGGGGAAGGACTGGCCGAGTGCTACAGTGACTGACTTCGGGGTTGGCACGGGAGCTTCCAACCACGGTGCTAGGCAACCGAAGTTGGCTATACTAAGTCCCGAACGAGGTGTCCCTATAGAGTTATGTTGTGCATTACCCGTATGCGATGAAGCTGGCCGTCGGTGAACGGAAGACAGCCATGCACGGATCGAGTGGGATGTGACCGAGTAAGCTGTGTCCCTGGTCGGTATGTTGAGCTGTGGGTTTCGAGTGGCTTGAGACCTGAAGGCACGTTCGTTATGAGCTGGTGACGAACGATGCCCGGACAATGGAAACCGGATGGAACGATGCCGTGCGGACGTGCTGGGCGTTCGCTGGTCAGTGACGGACAAGGCTGGCAGGCAGCGAGATGCTCCAGCTGAGTGGGAACGACGCGTACGAGTGTTGCTGAGGCAGTGACGATAATGCGCGCAAAGCTGGGCAACAGTGCGCAGACAGACAGAGCCTTGGTAGACGGTTGTGGCAGTTGTTGGCGATTCCTGGAAATCTGGCAACCACCTTGCCAACTAGGACCGGCAGTTATCCTAGTCACTGATTTCCTATTCGTCTACATAGGCTAGCGGTTGGGCTTGTCAGCTGCAATGTTTGTTATAAATAGACTAGATAGACAGAGAAATTGAGGGAAGAGAGAGAATCCTTGGTGAATCTACACACCATCTGTTTGTAAAAATTCCCTGTACGATTCTTGGTGAATAATATACAAGGTTGGCATTGTTTGACCGTATCTCTCTGTGTTATTTACTTTACCTGTGAACTAAGTGTTCTGTGCCTTCGTTTGTCTGTGTGATTGTGTGGGCTAACTAGCAAAGTGCGTTGTTAGTGCCATTACTTGTGTGTGCCTTGTGCGAAACGTACACCTTGTAACAGTGTGGTATCAGAGCAAGTTAAGACCCTCGATTCAGTGATCTTGTTGTCCTATCTTTGCGTGTAATGATGGTTGGACATGGTAATTCCGTCCAAGAACGCTTGCAGCGAACTGAGCATGCGTTTGATGATCTGGTGACTCGGTTGGGAGATATACCAGAAGGATTCAACTTGATCCAAGTTCTGATGAACATCAGAGACACGGTTAATGCTTCAACCGTCCAGATCGAGGAGTTGTCTCAACGATTGACCCCTAAAAGTACTAATTCGTTGAAGGAAGAAGTGGATTCTTCCAAGACCGAGATAGACAATCTGAAGGCTGAGATTGTTATGCTGAAAAAGGCAGTGGGTTCTTCGAATGCAGAGGGTGTCCTAAAGGCTTCAAAGGGGAAAGTTAAAGTCCCAGAACCGAAATCTTTCCAAGGAACAAGGAGTTCCAAAGAGTTGGAGAACTTCCTTTAGGACTTGGAATAGTATTTCGTGGCAGTTGATATCCCAGAGATGGAGAAAGTCTCCACTGCATCCATGTACCTTGCTGGGGATGCGAAATTGTGGTGGAGAACCACCCAGTCTGATGTGAACAGACCAAAAATCGAGACTTGGGTGGTGTTGAAGGAGGAACTGAAGAAGCAATTCCTCCCCACCAACATTTCATGCAAAGTACGCGATGCTTTGTGGAATCTGAAGCATACTAAGAGTGCCCACAAGTATGTCTCAGAATTTTAGACATTTATACTAGACGTACGGAAAATGTCAGAGGAAGACGGGTTGTATACATTCATGCATGGACTTCAACCGTAGGCTCAAACTAAATTGAGACATCAAAATGTTCATACCATCTCTCAGGCCCTTGCTGTTGCCGGAAGATGGTGGATTTCAAGTCCATGAGATCCACCAACGATAAGAAGAAGGATAAAAGTAAGGACAAAAGCAAGGATTAGAAGGGTGGAAAGTTTGCTAAGAAGACGTAGAAGAAGCAACAGACTGTGGTTACCACTGAATCAAGTGGAGCTTTGACTTCAAAGAAGAAGTAGATTTCCAACCTTAAGAAAGAGGGCTGTTTCATATGCCGCAGTCCTCATTTGGCCCGAAATTGTCCCAAGAAAGAACAAAACATTGGTGCTGCGGTCACTAAGAACACTGGCAACCAACAAGTGTGCCTAGATGCAAGAGTCAACCCTATGTAGTTCCTGAATGCAATCACAGGAACGGATGCCCAAGTGTTTTATAACAGTTTGCTTTATGTGCAGGTTGCTGTGAATGGCAACCAGATGCTGGCGATAATGGATACGGGAGGATCGCACAGTTGTATGACCGAAAGACTGGCAAATCGTCTTCGGCTGGAACTTAAGGATATGGGCTTCAAGTTGAAGGCAGTCAACTCTGAAGCAAAACCTTGTGTGGGAATGGCTACGGTGAAGTTGGAACTGGGGCCATGGAAGGGAGAGTGCAACCTGATGGCCAGCCCCTTGGATGACTTCGAATTGATCCTTGGCAAGGATTTCATGGCAGCAAACCGGATATATCCAATTCCCCACTTGGACGGAGTCATAGTGGATGATGTCCGCTACCTTGGGTTCGTGCCGGCAGCCAAGTCGCCAAAACAAAACGGGAACAAGTCCAGTAACGTGATGTTCGCAATGCAAGTGGAATTCCTGTCACGCCCCGTGCCCGAGACGTGGCACCCGCCATGCCCTAGGTTAAGTTAGGACACAAGGCTAAATCAAAACAATTATCGTCTAATCATAACATAAGGCTCCAAAATACCAAGATGTCCAAAAGAATTCATTTCATTCATCATCAAAAGATATACAATATTCATTACAATTCTCTTCCCCTAATAACAAAAATAATTGGGAAGATATGTATAACCTAATCCATACAAAAAATATGGCTATACATCAATGCTATAAAAAATAACCTCATTCATGTCTATCCCTAACTAAGACTATGAGGCCCAAAAATCATTCAGTCACCTTCAATAAATTCATCACCTGTGGGGTTAAACAAAAAGGGTGAGTGATACAATCACCCAGTAAGTAGTAAAGGGTTCTCTTTGGAGCTTTAAGTTTGTTATTCATACATAGGTACATTTCCAAATCAAAATCAAAGTCATAGCCATCATAACATGTGGTCACGTTATAAATCATACATATTCAAACGTCACATAATGCAATTCAAAGAAAAAGAGAGCTCAAGTAGTTAGTGGACACATGACCCTGGAATTCAGTTGTTAACTATAACCCGGTTAACGCGGTTCAAAACCAACTACAACCCGGTTGGTCCGGTTCAAAACTAACTATAACCCGGTTAGCACGGTTCAAATTTATTTGCTACAATTACTAATTTAAGGAACTAGTCCCGTCATAGCCATTTCACATACAAGAGCTCAAGCGTATACTCATTCAAACGATTATTTAGACCACATATACTCATTTCATAACAAAACCAATGTAACCAAACATAAGCCCATTTATATAGAGAAAATATCCTTCAAATCATTTATTATCATCAAAGTGCATTTTCAAAAGCAAAGAGGATCAAATACTACTTACCTCACTCCAAGACTAATTTAGGTAGTCCGAGTAGGGATAAAGTCCTTCGTCGCCTATAACACACAATAAACACCCAAATTATACTCTAATTCTATCAAAGAGACATAACCAAACTCAAATTCTACTCAAAAGACAAAAGAACAACTTCCCTAGAAAACAAAATGATCCGCGCTCGCGGGTCGAGGAGCGTCCACCCGCGGCTCACAACAGGAAGTGAGCCGCGGGTGAACAGTGCTGAGCCGTGGCCGCGGCTTAGCCTGCGGCTTGATCCGCGGCGCGGATCGTGCCGCGGATCAGCCCAGAAAGTTGGCTCGATCATCCGCGGTTCCATCTGCGGTGCGGATGGGGCCGCGGATGGCACCAGAAACGAGCCAAAAACGACCTGCAACTGCTTCAAAAACACCTCCAACACTATTTATCATCTTCTCACTCGATCCAAACAACAAGACAACCTCAAAATGACATAATAAGATAAGAAAACACTATCTTAACATCATAAGCAACATATTTCATGAATCATTCTCAAAATCACACAAGATCTCCAAAAGTCTCATACCCAATTCTTCAAATCTCTAACTCACCCACCTCACACATCCATTATAACTCACAAGCACTTACACTACCACAACCAAGCATCAAGTTAAAGGATAAAACCATCTAATGGTATCCAACCAAGAAACATTAACTACTCACTCTACCACCACATCACATAGCAAAACTAAGAAAAGAAATTAGCTTTGAGAAAAGAAATACCTTGGTTGAAAGAATCAAAGGGATTGTTGCTTGCTTCCTTTGGAGAATGGTGGCCTTCAATGTTCTCTTCAATGGGAGGGATGGAAAGATCTTTAGAGAGTGAAAGAAAGAAGCCAAGGAGAAGAAGAATAGAAAATGGTGAGAAACCTAATTCATTTGGGGATAAAATCAAAATCATGGAATTTGCTAATTAGTCCTTTAACTTTCTACATATTACACAATCTCCCACTAAGGCCATTGACCAAAAGGTCCCTGGTATCACAAATCCAGCATGTGGGATGGCGAACTTATCTACCTTGCAGCTTTGGTAGAGATCAAGTCGGACGTGTACCAAGAAATCCCTGATGAGATTGGGAAAGTGTTGGAAGAGTTCGCAGACGTGATGCCTGCGGGGTTGCCAAAAAGACTACCTCCAAGAAGAGCTGTGGATCATAAGATCGAGTTAGTCCCAGGAGCTAAACCACCGGCTCAGGCTCCTTACTAGATGTCCCCAATAAAGTTGGCAGAGTTGAGACGCCAATTGGACGAGCTGGTGGAAAGCAAGTCGCTAAGGCCGTCAAAGGCTCCGTTTGGTGCCCCGGGCCTATTCCAGAGGAAAGCTGATGGGTCATTGAGATTCTGTGTGGACTATCGGGCTCTAAACAAACTAACTATCAAGAACAAGTACCCAATTCTTAATGTGTACGACTTGTTCGATAGGTTGGTAAAAGCCCGTTTTTACACCAAGATTGACTTGAGGTCCGGCTACTGGCAAGTCCGAATTGCTGAGGGGGATGAGGAGAAGACTACTGTTGTAACTCGGTACGGATCCTTTGAATTTTTTGTAATGCCGTTTGGTCTAACAAACGTGCCTGCTACATTTTGTAGGTTGATGAACGATGTTTTGTACGACTTCTTGGATAAGTTTATTGTTGTGTACCTGGACGACATCGTTGTATACTCAGAGTCCCTAACTGATCACGTTGTGCATCTGAGGGCCGTGTTCAGCCGATTGAGGGAACACAAATTATTCGTGAAGAAGGAGAAGTGCGAGTTCTGCAAGGAGCAGATCACGTTCCTTGGCCATGTTGTTAGTAATGGCAGAATTTTGATAGATCAGAAGAAAATCTCGGCTATCATTGACTGGAACGCACCTCAGAAGGTTGCTGAGTTGAGATCGTTCCTAAGCTTGACGAATTACTACAGGCGGTTCATAAAGGGCTATTCTAAGCTGGTCACCTCGTTAACAGACCTGCTGAAGAAAGACAAGACATGGGCATGGGACCAAGACTGTGAAGAGGTCTTTGCTAAGTTGAAAGAAGCTATGGCTTTAGCGCCTGTGTTGCAACTTCTAGACTTCGCAAAGCCATTCAAAGTATATACAGATGCTTCTGACCGGGCAATTGGAAGTGTTTTGGCTCAACATAGGCACTCTATTTCCTTTGAAAGCCTAAAATTGAAGGACTGCGAGCAGAGGTATAGCACGCATGAGAAGGAAATGACTAGCTGTTGTCCACTGTTTGAAAACGTGGAAGCACTATCTTCTGGGAACCAAGTTTGTGGTTGTGACCAATAATGTAGGCAAATACGTACTTCAAAACTCAGAAGAAGCTCACACCTAAACAGGCTCGGTGGCAGGAGTTCCTAGCGGAGTTTGACTTCGAATGGATGCACAAGCTGGGAAAGGAAAATGCTGTGGCTGATGACCTGAGTCGGAAACAGGTGGAGACGTACGTAGCTACTATTGAGTCAGTAGTATCTGACTTCAGGGATCGAATCAAACTGTATGCCCGAACGACCCTTATATACCAAAGTCTGGTTGCCCAAGTGAGTGAGGGCAAAGTCCGTAGATACTGGC
>CM045566.1:7639124-7838865 GCA_024721245.1 Mitragyna speciosa | reverse complement strand
GTATCAAGATTTGAAAAAAATATATTGGTGGAATGGGATGAAGAGATATTTCAGAATTTCTGGCTAAGTGCCTAGTGTGTCAACAGGTGAAATTTGAACACAAAAAATCTTCGGGTTTATTTCAAAAACTTCTTTTGCCAGAATGGAAGTGGGAGAGGGTGACGATGGATTTCGTAGTCGGATTGCCCCGTAGGAGAAAGGGTTATGATTCAATATGAGTAATTGTAGAACAGGTTGACGAAGCCAACTCAATTTATTCTAGTAAAGACTACCTATACAGTAGCTCAGTATGCTCAATTGTATATTGACAAGATAGTGAGTCTTCACGGGGTACCAGTATCTATAGTGTTAAATAGGGGTACTCAATTCACATCATAGTTTTGGAGGAAACTTCAGGAGGCCTTGAGAACTCAACTCGATTTTAGTACAGTTTTCCATTCACAAACCGATGGTCAGTCAAAGCGTACAATTCAAACGTTAGAGGATATATTGAGAGCATGTGTTATGAATTTCGGAAGTGATTGGGAGTAACAGTTACCATTAATTGAGTTTTTCTACAATAACAGTTACCAATCAAGCATTGAGATGGCTCCATATAAAGCGTTATATGGTAGGAAATGTCGATCTCCTATTTGTTGAGAAGAAGTAGGAGATAGAAAGCTATTGGGGCTCGATATTGTATAATTGACGACTGAAGAAAGTGGTAGTTATAGAGAGCGTCTTAAGGCAGCTCATAGTAGGCAAAAGAGTTATAGCGGATGTGAGAAAGAAACATCTTGAAATTTAGTGTTAGGGATCATGTGTTTTTTAAAGTATCACCTATGAGAGGGATTATGAGATTTGGAAAGAAAGGAAAATTGTCTCCTAAGCACATTGGACCATTTGAGATACTTGAGAGGATAGGAGTAGTGGCGTACAGGTTGGCTTTTTCATCGGATTTTTTAGGAGTTCATCTAGTATTTCATGTGTCTATGTTGAGGAAATACATAGCAGATCCTTCGCATGTCATTGAACCACAAACAATTGAGTTGAGTGAAGATTTGAATTATATAGAGCAACCAATTGTAATCGCGGATCGTCAAATTAAGAAGTTCAGGCATAAAGAGATTGCTTTGGTTAGAGTACAATAAAGAAATCATTCTGTCAAGGAGAGCATATGAGAGAGGATGAGATGCGAGACAAGTATCTAAATTTATTTTCACATCCAGGTATGTAGTTATTTCAAAATTCGAGGACAAATTTTTTTATTAGGGGGAGAGAATGTAATACCCAACATAAGTGTGGGCTTTTTGGAGACAAATTTCATAGGTGAAGGGTAAAAAGGTCATTGGACCATAACTTATAAAAAAAACAAAAACAAAAGAAAAGCTAGCCATCGGGAGAAGTTTATTCCCAAAGAAACCTAGCTACATTTCTGTAGAAAAATAGAAAGGGAACAAGAAAAAAATGAAAGGGAATTGTGTGAAGAAAGAAGGAAGGAAGGAAAGAGAAGAGGGTGGGTCTCCAGTGAGGGGACAAATTTCATAAGTAAGGGGCAAAAATGTCATTTGACCATAACTTAAAAAAAAATAGAAACAAAAGAAAAGCTGACCATCGGGAGGGGTTTATTCCCAAAAAAAAAAAGCCAATTGCATTTCTGCAAAAAAATAGAAAGGTAACTAGACAAAAAAGGAAAGGGGGCTGCGTGAAGAAAAGAGGAAGGAAGGAGAAGAAGGTGGGTCTCTGGTGAGTCAATTCACGCCGGTAAGAAGCTGGACATCAAGGGAAAGAGAGGAAAGGGAGAGAGAAAAGAGAAGAGAAGAGAGAAAGAAAGAAAATAGAAAAATAGAATAAAGCTCAAGGAAGGTATTAAAGGTTAGATGTTGTTTTATTATGATAATTATAGTGATTTTTATGCTAGTCTAATGAAAATTTTAACATGCATGGTGAAATTTGAATAGATGAAATTTTAGGATTTATGTAATTTTAAGAAATTAGAGAAAAATAGTTTCTTTATATTATTTAGAGTTAATAATCTTTATTATGATATGGATTAACCAAATTAGAAGAGGAAAGTTGATTTGGAAAAATTAAAATTGAGATTTGACCGTAGCATAGGCCATGCAAGATGATTAAATGAGTGAGCTAAGTCTTGGGGCCTAGATTAACGTTAGATTATTATTTTTTATGCATTTTTTAGTTATTTAATTTTAATCATAATGTTATATGATAGATTCAAGAGAGCATTTGGATGGAAGAAGCTGCCTAAGAGGGTGATCAAGTCCGAGATTTTTGTACATAACCTATTTTGAAGGTGAGTATAATACATATTATAGATCAATAGTATTATATATTGCGTGTAAAGTGAATGGACATATTTTAAAGTATGTTATATGTATAAATTGAGATTGACATACATATATGTTGATAAATGGATGCATGTTAATAAAATGCATACAAAGTTGTTTATTTTATACATGAAAGTTTAAATGAGCTTGCAAAGTATTTAAAAGTGGATGATTTATGTTGAGTTTATGAGATAAGACATTTGGCATATTTCGAAATATATTTTTATACATTGTTGATTTTGACATCAAAAACTGAGAAAGTGAATGAATGCTTTGTGACAGTGATTTTTTTAAAGTAAGATCTAAAAATTTAGTTGTGGGAATGATTTGAAAATAACTTTATGTAGAGCTAATTAAAACTAACAGAGTTATTGTTAGTTTGGGTGCACCTAGTATATGCCGGCTAAGAAATGTCCACAGTGATTCCCTTCCTTCGTGGGATAATATACCCTTCGGGGGACAACTCTTTGGGAATAGATTATCCTTCGAGGAACAAGAGACATATTATCCTTCGGGGGACAGATTACCCTTCAAGGATAGCCCTTCGGGGATAGATTATTCTTCGCGGGATAATTACTTTTCGGAGGATAGTATGTTTTGCATAGTTGTGACTCCGAGAAATAATCAAAGTATCAAAATTATTTACAAAAATCAAGAATGTGATTTTATTGATTGTTTTGTGTCATATATGATGAATACTCAGATTTTACACTAAAATGGTGATTTTAAGTGATTGTTTTAAAAAGTAAAAATGGTATTTAGTTGTTTCAATTATAAAGTATTAATGGTGGTTGTTTATTGATTGTATGACTGCATGTATAATGGTATATAATATGTATTATGCTTACTGAGTGTGGAAAACTCACCCTTCAAATTTTTCAGTGTCTGTAGATAGTGCAGGAGTTAGAATCAAGGGGAAAATTGCATAGCCATTCAATTTGGAGGTAGTACCCGGTTATTTTTGTTCTTCTGGGTATAGAGTAGTATAATTATTGATAAGTACTAAAGTACATTAGTTTTTAGTAGGTTTTTAGGGTAAGTTTTTAGGATTTTTCTATGAGTTTTCCTCTGTTTCTTAGCTATTTCTTCTCATTTGTGATTTGAATGCCAAATTGTGTAAAGGTGTGATTTACATGTGATTTTGTGTTATTTTTGTAGGGTTTGTACATTTCATCACCAATTTGGAACAATTTGGATAGCAATTGGATAATATTTTCAGATGATTTAAAATTGGTAAAAGTCAAGAAATCCTTAAAGTGGTGCAAAGAAGCAATAGGCAAAGAAGAATTGGAAAAGAAACGGTTTAGCAGCCTGGACATATTTCAGTGATTTGATGATAACTTGAGCTAGAGATATTGGATTAAAGTGATTCATAAAGCATTTTGAATTTAAGACAATGATATATAATTCATATGAGATATCAAAGTCCAGTTCACACGTTTCGATGGTCAAAATTCCATGTAACTGAAGCACATTTGTACTGCAAAGCTGTTCCGACTAGTTCTTAGTATTTCAGCTATATCTCAGCCTACAAACCTTCAAATGACGTGATTCTTGTTTTTTTTGAAAGCTTATTCAAAGGGTTAAAACTTTTATGTTTTGAGGAAAAGCCAGTTCAACCGTCTTCAAGGTGAAATATTGCATGGAAGAGAAGTAAAATATTCTGACCAAGGCCGCAGGCAAGGCCTGGAGTGCGGCCTTGGTCAGAAAGGGAGAACACAAGGCCGTGAGTAAGGCCTTGCCACGGTCTAGTTACAGAAAGTTACATTTTTAAGTACTTTGGGGTGAATTTTTTGAGGGAAGAACCCTACCTCTTTGGAGAAGGGAAGAGGTAGTTTCTTTGGGTTCTAGGACACAAGAAATGTAATTATTAGGTTTAGTTTCTAAAGCATGTAATTTGCTTTTGCTTTTTATTTGGGAAAAAAAAATTAGGCCCTTTATGCATTAAATTTAGAGTTAAAAATGGACCAAGTTTAGTCATTTATATGTAAAGAGTGATTGAGATAAACATAAAATGACTTCACAAAAAACAAAAAAGAGAAAAATTCCCTAGTTTTAACCCAGTACATACCCGACTGGCTTCTATTCTTATAATTTTTAAAAATTCTAAATCAGCCAAGTACAGCAGATACCATATACAAATAGAAAACAATATAAATTTTCAATAATATAGCAATTGATATTATAACTAATGCAAAATAAAAGGTTATTTTTCAATCTTGCGTTGGAAATCCCATTTTGATTTTATTCATGAGTGGTTTTATTCCTTTTCTATCTTATCCGTGTATTTTTTGTAATTTGTATTGATTTTAATTTAAATTAAATTGTATTGGAAAAGACTTGAAAGACTTTTGAAGGAATGTTGAGTTCCATTACAACCTATTAATCTAACTCTTTATGGGTACGTTAATGTTCATACTTAATATGATTACAACTTAAAAAATACGACTATTTTAATATTTGAATAAATATTTGAAATTAAAATTAAATTTAAAATATAAAATTAATTCTTATTGCAAAATATTTGAAAAATGATTTCTCTCTCGGTGTTTTGATTATTTTTATTTATTTATTTTGCTAAAAATGATTTTTTTAAATGGATTTTTTGTTTTGGATTTTGTGTATAGTACAATTTAAATTAATAGACTGACCAATTGAAAATATTCTAAATAAATTTTACACTAACAAATAAATACATTTTTCAGGAGATAAAAAAAGAATCAAGCCGTTCAGTTGGACAGTTTCACTTCGATCACAGTTACTTGCACTTAAGTATTCGTTTCAGTGTGTTTCTTTTGGATTTCAAACCGTAACTTCCCTAGTTGGGCTTTGCCCATGTTCACTTATCAAACCCAACCCAGATAGGAATCTAGCAAAGTTAATGGATCAATTGGTTGCTAGTTCAACCAATTAATAAGGTAGATTAATCGATAGGTCACTAAAATAATTTTTTGTAAAGAAAATTTACTATTTCAGGTATTCAATATTTGAATTTAATATAAAAACTAATAAAACTAAAAAAAATAATAAAGAAAATATTAATAATAGTGACAAACATAGCCTCGTAGTAATTGTAGAAGGTTTAAAAGGAAGGTTGAATTTGATTAGAATTAGACCAATCTAACTTCTATATGTTTCCATAAATATCCTTTTTTAATAATATGATTACCACTTAAAAAAATAAGAGTATTTTAGGAAATACATTATTAAATCACTCAAGATCCTACATGCTTTTATATATACTAAAAATGTGGCACGTGCTTTGCATGTTTAATAGTTGTTTAATAACTGATATAATAAAAGGCCAAAAAAAGATATTAATTTTGGTTTCTTATTTTTTAAAGCCATGTCTAAAAACTATGTGAGATTCAAGTTAATTATGTCCTTAAAAACAAAATAAAGGATAACCACCTATTATTAAAAATGTACATTTCAAGTATCACAATACTACTAACTTTACTTTAATAGTTTCACATTTATCTTTTCTTAACTTCATGCATTATTTTCTTTTCTAAAAGAATTTGAATAGAATATATGAATATCTCTAATAGCATTTGGAATAATGTTAGTTTCTTTAAAATATCTTTGTGAAAGAAATTATGAAATTTTTAAAAAAAATTTAAATTGTTATCATATAAATGGTAACCCGTTCTTGTATAAAAATATGTAATTATGCTTGAAATCCCTAAACTTTTGATAAGTTGCTAATAAATTTGCATATATCTATTATATCGATGAAATATCAAATTAGACTTGAATATAATTGTACCACAATTAATATTTCTAAATGACTTATTTAAAATTTTTTTTGATACTTTTACCAATTTTAAATTTGTCTATTATGATTACTATTTTTAACGAATCTAAGATGTATATAAGAATGATGATAACTTTGTCATTTGGGTATCTCAAATAAATACAATTTACAAAGACACTTGTAAGTCTAGTGATTCTAACTTTCAAATAATGAATTATTTCAAAGGTAGCACTTATTTGTTGCATACAAACATAATGCTACTATTGTGCAAAATTAAGTTATATCGTTTGTTTTGATTGATTATGCAATAAAAAATGTACAATTATTTTTTGAACATGTCATTTGTAATCTTGTGATGACATATCTTATTTAGTTAGGTATTTTTTTACTATTTTAATTCTATTTTATTATAATTTTTATCTTGTTTATGCATAATTGGTAATATTCTTCTTCTTCCTGTATACTTTACCCATAAACAATTGTAAACCTAAACATTCTAAAATATATTTTATGTTTTATTTTCTTTACCCAAAATAAACATAATTTTATAATGAAACTCCATAATGTATACCATTCACTTGAAAATTAATATGATTTTGTTTTGTACTATTTAAATATATATTAAAAAACTAATAGTCCAATTCTTTCTTTCATATATTTCCTTTAATGACAGAGCTTAGACTTGTATTGTCATAAATAATAAAATTTCTATGGTATGATGTATCTGAATGATACACTTCCAATATATTTATAATAAATTCTTTTTAAGTATATGAATTCCTTTTCCTAAAAAAAAAGCATATGAATTCCTTAAATTTATCTCATTTTAATGATATTAATCAATTGATAGATAAATTTTACAAAATTCTAATTTTATGAATTAATATTATTAAATATTTGGCCTTTTCATGGATGCTGACCTATAATTGATCACTCAGTAGAATCAATTAATATTAGTTTTCAAACTCAAAAATTTATGTAATAAATATATAAACTTTTAGTGTCAATTAAAATATCATATATTATGAGAATGATAAGTTTTAAAATTTGTTAATAACTATAGCCACAAAAAATGAGCAAAATCTTATATTTTATATCTAGTGCAAAAATTAATGCATTTGTAGGTATTGAACTTCTCAAGTCCATTTTTTATCAATTTGGTTTTTCATTTTTCCTCTCGCTACTATAAGAGTCCAAGAAATAAGATATGACTTGATTTTGTGTTATATGAAATTTTAAAACTACAAAAATTTAGTTTATAATGCAAGAAATTATAAGAGTCCAAGAAATTATCTATTAAATTGAAAAGAAAAAGCTAGATAGGAAATATTTAAATGTTCCTTTCTAGTATTTTTTTATTAATATCTAATTTTATACTCGTAGTATGTAATTTGTATTCTTTTTAATTTGTGCATGAAAAGCTGGATTTTTGTGAGTGAATTTAAAGCTAAAGATGTGTAAAGTTTAGTCATTCACATGTAAATAATGATTGAGATAAACATAAAAATAATTTCACCAATAAAAGAAGAAAATTTTCCACTTTCTCACCCACTACATACATGGTTGTCTCCTACTCCTATAACTTTTAAAAATTCTGAATCATCCATGTATAATTATTATTACATATAATATTCTTTCAGACAACGTAAAGTTTTATTATTACAAACTGATGCAAAATAGGTAGTTTTTCAATTTTGCATTAAATTCCTTTCTAATCTTACTCGTGAGGAGGACTTTTATTCCTTTTTAATTTTTTTGTTTTATATTTTAAAACTAAATTAATTTAATTGTGAAAGACTTGAAAAATTATTGAAGGAATGTTGAGTTTCATTAGAACCCTAATAATCTAAGTCTTTATGTTTTCATAAATGTCCATTTTTAACGTGATTAGACTTTAAAAAAATGCCTTTCTAAAAAAATATTAAATACTAAAAAACCAATGACACTTAGAATTAAATAAAATGTTGCAATTAAATTAAATTTAAAAATATAAAATTATAAATATTTACATATTCATTTCTCTTTCTGTGTTTTGGTTATTTATTTATTTATTTTTGCTAAATGACTTTTTTGGTTTAATTTTGTTGTAGATTTTGAAACTTAAATTTATATATAGATTAATTAAAAGTATTAAAGAGGAAAATATATTTTTTTATACTAATAGATAAGTATATATTTTTGTAGTATCTAATTTAAAATTGTCCCTATAAAAGATTTGAAAGACTTTTGAAGAGGTTGAGTTTGATTAGGATTTAATTAATTAACTTTTTGTAGTTCCATTAATATCCTTTTTTGTAATATGACTATAACTTAAAAAATAAGGGTACTTTTAGAAATACATTAATTGTTAAATCACTTAAGGTCCTACATGCTTTTATATATAATAAATAAATAAATAAATAAATAAATAAATAAATAAATATATATATATATATATATAGATAGATAGATATAGATATAGATGTTTTCCATGTTTCAATTCTGTTCATTTTTATTTAGTTGATAACTTCACACAGAAGACAAAGAACGATCTAAATTATACATAGACATTGACCTCATGTTTTGAAGTCAATAAAGAGTGAGATTGTGATGATTGTAATTGGTCAAACTCTAAATTCTTGTTCCCAAAATCAATTGCAACAGGAAAGACTAGGAAAATTAACAGAGAACAATAATTGGAAAAATGGTGATGCATTGATACCAGTGAAGATTGATCAATTATGTATCAGAAACTAAAATAAAATCATTAACCTTGTAACAAAATCTGAAAAGGAGTGGATGAGATTCGTGTATATAACTAAGCGCCGGATTATCTAATTAGCATGATTTCAGGTTTCAAGCTATATTATCTAATTAAAGTCAAGGAAATTCCAATAACTGAAGTGACTTTTTTTCTTCACTCCGAATCCAACATGCCTTTTTTCTTTTTCCACTGTACATGGACTTTCTTTTTCCATGAGGATTGGATAACATTAAACCATATGTGTACCTTCTATATTTAACTAACAACTAATTAACGTTGATTTGAGCAATCTGCAATCCTAGAAATCAAGTTCAAGAAAAAATACGTTTAAATGGCAAAGGGTATTGCTTGCAAAAAAGCACTTTCAATACGATATTTTACTGTTAGAATTTTGTGCTTTTTTTTTTTGTTTTTTGGAAGATATTGTATCTTTTAGAAACCATGAAGATAATACTCAGTATCCATGAGTCAATCATTTCAAAATTATTCATACTGCTCTTGTCATATGCGGTACCAGTGGGTTTACGTGACTTCGTATCCTATCGTTTCCATCCTCGTGTCACGTTCATGCATGCTTATCCATACAAATATAAGGTTCTCTATTCTCTTCAAACTTGCAATTTTAAGCAAATTATCTACTGTTATTACTTGATTTCTATTTTGGACTACACACAGTGTCTTATACAGTGAGCAAAATACAGGGGAATAGCCATGGCAAGTTCATCAAGTCTAATATCCGAGCTGAAAATTGATGCATTTCTAGTGCATCCAATTTATTTATCAATATTTGTTGCATTTCTTGTCACGTCTCGTACTCGGGACATAACACTACCGTGATTAGGCTAAGCTGAGTCACAAGACTCATAAAGTCAAAGCATCTAACATAAATACCCCAAATATTACACATACAAAGCCATTAGCAATATCCCAAGTCAAGTAATAACATTAGGTATAAGTACATTGTCATCCACTACCATAACCTTCAAATCTTTACATACACAATTCCAAATGTCTATCATATTAACTAAGGTCTTAACCTAACATAAGAGAGTACAAACATAGTGTAAGAGCATAAATACAAACCATTTCTAGCTTACTAACATCTAATCACCTTGTATACTCCGAGTGTCAGCACACTCTCCAACTACACAACTATCAAGCACTGCATATCAATAATGAAAGAGTGAGTGACAAAATCACTCAGGAAGTGACAAAAGTATCGCCTTGCGGCTTGATAGTATCGTACATATACTTACGTTCAAATCACATAGTTAGTAGTTCACATAATACCATATAGACTAGACAAATTCTCATTCAATCACAATTCGAATAACAAACATGAAAACCAAACGAAGCACTTCAAACAAAGCATCATTACATTCATACAAAGCATCATTGCATTCAAACAAAGCTCTGGATATCTAGTCATTCACTGTAACTTGGTTGCCCGGTCATATTGACATTTACCCGGTCAATTCGGTCAGACTGACTTCAACCCGGTCAGCTCGGTCGTATTGACTTTTACCTGGTCAGTTCGGTCCTACTGACTATCACTTGATCAGTTCGGTCCTACTAACTATCACCCGATAAGTTCGGTCCTACTGACTATCACCCGATCAATACGATCACTTATATAACATCAGACATACCTTACTTCATTGTGCAAACAATTCGTTATTCAATAATTCATTTGTATCACATATATCATCAAGTCATAGAAAATGAGAACATAATCACAACCAAGCCATTTAATATAGCAAATAGGGTTTCAAAGCAATTATACTTGGTAATTACTCATTTCCAAAATCCAAGGGATACAAGTCTCACTTGCCTCGGTCCGAGCAAACTCAATACTCCACAAAGGGTTGATCACGTTCTTCGCCTAAAACATATAATTAAACATCCGATTATACACTAACTCTACCAAAAAATCATAATTGAAACTTAAACTGGAACTTAGAACGTAAAACGAAGCAAAACAGTCAACACTGGGGTGATCCGTGAGTGGGAGTGACTGATCTGCGCTTGCGGATCCCAAAACCTGGCTCGCAGCTTCCCTTGGTAGAGGTGAGCCGTGGGCACATCCTTAGTAGCTGCAACCGTGGCTAGGCTTAGACCTGGTTGCGGCTCAACAGGAAGAAGCTAGCCGTGGTCTACCTCCAAGTGAGCCACGGTTGCGGTTTAGCTAGGCCTCACCAGCGGCTCAAAGTTAGTGACTTGCCGCAGGTCAAAGCCAGTTGAGCCCTACCCATGGCTTGGCTCCCTCGACCCACGTCTCACCTGCGAAATCCTGCAATTCTAACTGTTAACTCCTCCAAACTTCACCCTACACCCCACACACTCAAATCCAACTCCAAAATGGCAAGAATAGGCAGTATTTCTTCACATTAAGCTCAATGCACTACAAAGTCATAAGCCACAAGTTATAAACACATTAACTCTCCAAGTTCCTCATAATCAACCACTCAATTCACATCTTCCTACACTACCCATACATAGCACAAGACCATAAAGCATAATCCACTCTAAAACTCCCATTAATCACCCATTAAACACTACTCACATTATAAGCCAAGACCCAAGAAATATGAAATAAGGTTTGGGAATATTACCTTGGGTAGTAGGGGGGTTTGAAGCCTTAAGATGTCCTCTTCTTGTTCCTCTTAAAGAAGGAGTTCCTTTACTTCCTTCTTCAACAAAGAGTAGGGAGAGATTTAGACAAGGAAGACAAGAGAGTTTTCAAGGAAGAAGAAGAAGAGAAAATGAGAAAAGAGAGTGAGAGCCCTAGTCTTTTGGGGTAAAGAAAACAAATTATCAAAATTGCAATCAAATCCCTCATGGTTTTCAATTTACCATTTCACCCAAATTATGCCAAAATTACAAGAATACCCCTGAAGGTCATTGGTATTGCACTTCTTATATGGTTTCTCTTCAAAATTTTCTCGACTGTGAGAAAAAATTAGCTACTATCACTACCAGCGCTGCCAATTATTGGAAATCTTCATCAGCTGAACTCACTACCTCACCGTCCTTTCCAAGCTTTGGCCAAAAAGTATGGTCCAATCATGCTTCTCAATTTTGGAAGTATACCAACAATCGTAATTTCATCAGCTGATACAGCTAGCCAAATCATGAAAACCCATGATCTAGTTTTCTCCGATAGGTCTTTTTCCAGCACTTCTAATCGACTTCTGTACAACGTGAAGGATATTTCAGTTGCCCCTTATGATGAATATTGGAGACAGTTAAAAAGCATTTGTGTTCTTCAGCTCCTAAGCAATAAAAAAGTTCAGGCGTTTCAGAATATAAGGGAAGAGGAAACTGGGCTCATGATGGAGAAGATTAAAGAGTCTTCTTTGAATTCGATGCTTGTGAATTTGAGCGAAATGTTTGTCTCTGTAAAGAATAATACCGTGTGTATATCAGCTTTCGGAAAAAAAATATGGAGAAGGAGAAGCTAGGAAAAAATTTAAGCTGCTGTTGGTTGAATTTTTGCAGTTGTTGAATAGTGGTACAAGTATAACTGAATTTGTTCCATGGCTTGGATGGATTAATCGAGTTAATAGTTTCGATGCTAGAGTGGATCTGGAGCTAAAGAAATCTATGACTTCCTAGAAAGCGTGCTCCAGGAGCGCTTAGATAGTTCAATGGAAAATCCCAAGTCCAGTGGTGAGGCGATTGATGGTGAAAGTAGAGAAGATTTTCTCGATATTTTGCTCAGAATCTACAAGGGAAATGAGACAGGTGTTGCCATGAATAGGAATAGCATCAAGGCCATAATATTGGTGAGCATAATTTTCTCTAGTCTGTTAATTGCATAAACAATGAGACATCAGTGAGAATTTCTGAAATTAATGTGAAGAAAACCAATCATATCATTCATTTGCATAGGGAAGGCGTGTTGACAGCCGCCAAAATATTAAACATCTTTCAATTAATTAATATGAGATCTCCCCAAAGTCCTTATTAAAAATTATGAAAGTTTGTGATGAGGTTGTCAAGAACAACCCTTCAAAGCATCCACAAAATTCTTTACAGTTTAGGGTGGTAAATTTCTTGGAAGTTCCAAGAAAAAAATAGTCAATTTATCTCCAGCATCTAGACTATAATATAGCCACTATTAGAAGATATTTGTAAATTTGTTTCTCGAACTTTTTGGACTATTCTACAACTAACTTACCATGTTATAGTTGTAACTTTGCCTCTAAAAAATTTTTCTTGAGTGTTTTTTGTTAATAAATTTTAAATGTTTAAATTATGTACTTTTCTAGTCATTATTTATTAGGTCAATCTTGTCCACGATTTAAAAAATTTCCTAATACTTTGCATCTTTAAATTTGGATTAACCTTGTGTGAAAACGGGAGCGTTAAGATTTTAGTCACATGTGCAATAAGAAGCCACACAATTTAATATGCACCTATGAAAACGGGAGTCATCGATGTAAATACTCGTATATGTATAAGATTTACCCTAAACTTTAAGAAAATTTTTGTATTGGACATCTATAAGTTAGCCTTGATTTTCAAAATAGAAGTCCTAAGGCTACCAATATATTTCATTTTTTCTACTTGAAAATCTCTAATATGGTCAATTATTTCATGCAATTCAATCTAGTTGAATTCTACATTTTAGGCTTTAAGGAAAACCACAAAGAATAATGAACTTTTTCTTGTATTTTTCTCATTGTAGGATGTATTTTCCGGTGGAACTGATACGATTGTCACAGTGTCAGAATGGAAAATGACAGAGATCCTAAGACACCCTATTGAGATGAAGAAATTGCAAAATGAAATTAGAGGGTCCTTGGTTGCAAACAAAGCACAACTGAGAATGACTTGGAAAAGATGCATTATTTAAAGGCAGTGATCAAAGAAACTCTTCATTTACACCCTCCAATTCTATTGCCGGTTCCAAGGGTAGCAAGAGAAGATGTCAGAGTAATGGGATATGATGTTGCTGCTGGGACAATGGTGATCATCAATGCATGGGCAATTGGTAGAGATCTTGCATATTGGGATGAACCTGAGAAGTTTAAGCCAGAGAGATTTATGAATTCTTCTATAGATTTTAATGGGAATGATTTCCAGTTGATCCCATTTGGTGCTGGTAGGAGAGGATGCCCTGGAATTGCTTTTGCAATGGCAAGTAATGAACTCATGTTAGCAAATCTGATAAACAAGTTTAATTGGAAATTGCCCAATGGTGCAAAGGGGGAGGAGTTCGATATGAATGAATTCCCTGAAGTTTCAATCCACAGAAAGTTCCCACTTCTTGCTGTTGCAACTCCATTTCCTTGAAAATCATATACTGCCTTGTGGCGAAATAGTTGTACTTTTGACCTATTTTTGTGGTGTTGTATCTATGTTTTGATAATGGATAACTTGCCGTAGTTTTGTCCTACTTTTGCATTTTGCATCTGTATTTCGAATAGTGCACTCATTTTCAGTCTCAACACGTCAGGAGTAATGGTATTCTTTCCAATTTCCACGCACACTATAGAGAGATACTATTTTAGGGTATCATCAAAACACTAGAGAACATAAAATGATGAGGTTTTGCTATTTAGAAAGGGAGTAATGGGAAGAAAAGAAGCAAGAACATGGAATATTGGAGATAATGGGACCGGAGCCTCACAATTTTCCACTTTTTAGTTCCCGCAAATTGAATACGATATAACTGTTCACTGTAATCATTGAATGGGATAACCTGCAATTTTGGTTATCGATTGAGTTGCGTTAAAAGATGAAAATTGTGGTCTTCGTTTCATCAATTGTATTCTCGCCAAAGCAGGCGCAGATGCGAGGAAGTGCCATAGATGATTCCAAATTTGATGCCAACATCAGGATTGAAACTAGTGATGCCCATTATACATTGTCCCGACTTGGTGTAGAGAACATATCTTAATCTGATTTGATGTGACTTTTTATAATATATCAATACATAATTACACCGACCATGCTTTTTTATAGTTGTTTTCTTTGGATTCTGATCGTAGCTCTATTATTTGAGTTCTTACTAGGCCTCATTTATGTGTCATTGCTACAGACATCAAAATTTTATCAATTTATTTGTAATGAGTGTTGATAAACTTTTAATATACATAGCAACGCCACATGAATGGGGCCTAATTAGGGCTCAATTAATAGGGTTGATAGAAGTGGCAGTGCCACATGAATGGGGTTCGGTGAGAGTTAAATTAATAGAGTTAATACATGTGGCAGCGCTACATAAATAGGGCATGGTAGGAGCGCAATTCATGGGATCCTCAATCCCATTAATTGAGCCCCTACTAGGCCTCATTCATGTGACGCTGTTACGTGTATCAAAAGTTTATCTTGAATCATTTTTATTTGTAACGATTATTGATAAACTTTTGATACACGTAACAGCGCCAAATGAATGAGACCTAGTAGGGGCTCAATTAATGGGATTGATGATCAAATTTGATTCTGATTCTTAGCCCCATTAATTAAACCCCTACCAAATCCTATTCATGCAGCGTTGCCACGTGTATGAATAGGAGTCCAGGCTACTGTGTATACCCTATCAAGAGATTTGAATACAAGACAAAAATAATTGTAGGTTACAAATTTTCGAACCCTGTAAATCATTCGTGATGGAGAGTAAATCACCACATACAACTTATGAACTGCACTTTAAGGAAATTGTATAAATGATGTATTACTTCTTGTGAATAATACATGGCAGTAAATCGAGATTTTAAATGACAAAGAACCCTTGCAGATTTCTTCATGAGACTATGGCCTTTCTATTTTTGTGTTGTCATTTTTCCCAAATGAATTGGCACTTGTACCGGAAGCCTAAATGTTTGTGGACCTCATTTGTATGTGGCGTCAAATCGTCTGCTGTTCATAACCTGGGGAGAGGATCGTCGGAAATTATAGGTGCAATTACATCATCTAATTCGTGGTTGAAATTGATGATAAAGATTGAAAGTTTTTTTGGACAATTGAATATATTACACGTAGTAGGTTATAGAGTAAACAATTTTGTAGCTTATTTATATTTATTAGTTAGTGTTTATACTTATTCTATATGTGTGTGTGTGTGTGTGTATATATATATATATATAATTATCAGAGTTCAATTCTCGTTGCCTCTTCTAGCTTTGTTATCATCTGCTCCTCTTACCATTTTAAAATAAAAACATAAATAAAAATGACCAGAAGTTTGTGCTAGGCTATTCCTCCTTTGTCTAGTTAAATTACAATAGCAAGTCATGTCTGGTCAGGGCTAATTTCAAAAACTCCGCTTAACATTTAGTCAAAGTTGTAGTTTATTTCTAACTTTTGATTCTTCTTAACATTTAAAATATTGTGAATTGAAAAAAACACCACCTCCTAAACAATTTTTCAAATTAAAAATTATTTTCCACTTTCATCTTTGCGGCTTTATAGTTGAAAAAAGAAATTGTTCAAAAAACTGGTAAAGCTCATCATCCATAGATTTATTTGATAAGCCTTAAATTGTTATCATACACTAAGAGCCTGGCAACTTGTGTTTGATTAATACTATAAAATTTTCAAAGATCAAATCATCTAAGAACTTGTGACTTTTTCTTTTTTTTTTTTTTTTTTGCTAAAGAATTTTAACTTTTATGGCTAGTTTTTGGACCTTTGGGTAGTAAAAAAAAAAGATAAAGAAAAATACTTAAAGAAAAGAAAATGTGTTGTTTAGGAGTATAGAGAAACTGAAGCGAATAAATTTGGATATGTATTTTCGTTTTAGAGTATTTGGAAAAAATTCATAATTTCAAAAATTATTTAGGATATGGCATTTTTATCAATTCACAATATTTTAAAGTTTAAATTGATAAGGTGGACTGAAATTGGAAAAAAAATGAGAAGAATTAAAGGTTAGGGGATAAATTGCAACTTTGATCAAACGTTAAGTGGAGTTGAGATTAACCCTATCTCGTCATGAAGCTTTCTACAAGTCTTAAGGCTTTAAAACAATAAACAGTTAAAAAGAACTTGGCCGTGCAAAAGTGACGAAAATCTTTCAATTCATCAACTTTAACATAGACAACTAGGACTCTGGAATACTTGTAGCGTTGAGTTCTAAATTTTTGTATTTCTTTCTAATTACATTTTTTTTATGGGAAAAAAGATTCTAGCAGTTTTTCAAATTTTAAAAGAAAGAAACATTGCCACTCTATCCCAGAAGACATTTTGTGGAAAAGAGAACTTAGACGTTTTCAGGAAAATCTATAAACATTTAGATGTATATAATTATGAGAAAATTGCAGTTTTTGTACCCAATGTTTTGAACATCAATAGTTTTGTCAATTGCAGTTTTAGTGCCAAATGTTTTGGACATCAATATTTTTAGTCACTAAACTTTGAAAGAAAGCAAATCTAGTACCAAAGGTTTTAATTTTTCAGCACATTTAGTCCTATTGAGGTCTTTTTAATCCTTAAAGTTTGGATAAAAACAAATCTAGTATCAAATATTTTAATTTTTCTACAAATTTAGTCCAATTTACTAGTTTTGTCAAAATCTTATTAAAATTAGGTCACATAATACTCATGTGATAGTAACCAAATTTGAAAAATAAAAAAGAAAAAAAATTAATTGCTATAATTTGTAATTAAAGGCTCTAATTTAAGTAATTAGTCTTTACTCAAAAACAAATTAGAAAATAAAAAAAGCTAATACACTTGGAAAAAGTTCAAATCTTCAAACTGGCAATCAACATGACCCTCTCTCTCTTCACTCCCACTCTCTCTTCCTCTTTTCAATCTTAAAAGAAAACCCTAAAACTGTACTTTGAAGAGAAAATTTTGCTCTTCAGTGTCTCTGAAAGATTTATTTAAAAAACATTTGACTATTTGTAATTTTTATTCATGACAAAAGAGATCAAATAAGTAGCAAATCAAAGAGTATTTTTAATTTTTTTAAATTTGGTAATTGGCACGTGAATATCAAGTAACTAGATTCTGATAAGATTTTGGCAAACTGATTAATAAAATTGAATGTCTAAAAAATTGAAACACTTGACACTAGATTTACTTTCATGCAAACTTTAGGGACTAAAATTGTTTCAATAGGACTAAATGTGCTAAAAATTTGAAAACTAAAACTACTAATGTCTAAATTCAATACCTAAGCTGCAAAGTTCTTAATAATTAAATCCATAAAATTGTTGAAGTTCTATAAGTGATATGCATTTTTCGACTTTAAATTCCTCAGAGTTTTATCAGGTGTTTACATTTTCCAAATGGACACTCATTTATTCATCTAGGCAGGGACTAGAAATTGAGAGATAGCTGTACACTCTGAAATGGTGACATTATATAAAGGTGTACACCCAGTACACGCGTTGCTCTCAACTAGCGCAAAAGCTGGATGTTAATTTAAAGATGCTATTGCACCTTGCCTCTCTTTGCTAGGTTTGAATAGTACACGATAATTTGGTAATGACGATTCCAGAAAATGAATGTCACGAAAATGCTAGAATTCAATAAAATTTTGATACACTAGGATGATGTGAGTACACGTTTGAAAATTCAAACAGAAGATAGTGAGCGCGTGCGCGAATATTGTTACTCTATTACGTGTGTAAGACACTTGGATGCTATGTTGGAAACTTTAGCAAATCGTTCAAAAGATCCAGGTCTTACAATTTGAAAATTTTATACGTGTCTAATTCTACTACCTTGTTAATTCAATCTGTACTATCTATTGTCAAAACATTTGAGTCTTTAGTCTACAACTATAGGATGGAGGGAATATTAGAGAATCTAGAATACGATCGAAAATATGGACAGCACTGCATTTACGGCAAGTAGTTTTGCATTTACTACTTTCATGTGCAGGAGTTTTAGTTTGTTTTTGTTTGTTTGTGGCTGTAAATTTTGACATTTCCACCAGCCAAAGAAATCAAAATTGTCAGCAAGTTTTATGGGAAAAAGTTGCCTTCGTTTGTTTCGGCTACAAAAGTCTGAAATTGCAACTTGAGCGTGCCGAGTTTTTGGGCATGCGACATTTAACGAGAAGAGCAAAATTGGAGTGAATTGTTGGGAAAACACTAGTATAAATAGGGGTGTGTTTCTTCAGTCGTTTGCATCAAGAGCTGAACCAGTAAAACAGATAAACAAAGAGCTCTGAGTATTAGTCAGTTTCTAGTGTGTGATTTTGAAACTCAACTAAAGGAGTTCTCCAATTAATATTAAGTGTTGTGTGTTCTTGTATTTTGAGAGTTATTCTCTAGTTGTTTAATAAACAATTGTTCTACTATTAATAAATATTGTTATAAATTGTTTATTCGTCTCCTTAAATTGTGGATTTAATCTAACATTATTTGGGTTTTTTGACGTTGGGGAGTATATTCCTTGGCTTGCCTGGATGAATCGTTTCAATGGTTCAAATGCAAAAGTGGAGAGAGTAGCCAAAAGTGCCGAAGAATTTCCTGGGGTTGTAATCGAAGAGCATAGGAATAAAGCAAATATTGATGAAAATTCCAATGAACCAAGACACTCAGACTTAGTGGATGTCTTGCTTGAAATTCAAAGGGAAAATTTGATTGGCTTTTCTAATGACCTTGACGCCTTGAAAGCTGTCATTATCATGGTTCAAAGTTGTGGTAGCATTTGCACTCGTAGCGTGTATTACATCGATCTAGGCACAACAGTTATGGTCTCGGCGAGACGAATATTTTAGAATAATTTTTATTTTAAATATTATAAACAATCATTCAAGATATAGAAAATATGCCAAACAAAAATAATTAAAAAACTAAAAAAATTTCTAGAATGTACTATCCTTACATTAAAAAAATTATGTGGGAACTTTAATGGAAATATAAATTTTGGGCAGAACAATATATTTGACCAAATGTTTGGGATGTTTGTAAAATTTTATAATAATATTGGGGGCATGTTGAAAAAGGAACTTTTTCTAAACCCTACTAGACATTCTATCTTCACAAGCCGTCAACCATTATCCATCTTCTATCCAAAACTTCCAATAGATTTCTGTCTCTCTTCCATCGATGCTTGTTCTCTCTTCCGTCGACCATTTTAACATCATTCTTTATGTTTGACTGCATGGATTTGCATGGATCTGGTCAAAACTTGAGCAATTCTCATCTTTTCCTTGCCATAGATCATCTTCTTCGTCTTCTCTTTCTTCACTCCGACGTTTACAGCGATGTCGAACCAGTGTCCCACACCTGGATCCGCGTCGTGTCACGACAACATGTGTACACTGGTTGTGAGAGGCGAGTCCAGATAACATAGCTCACAGGCATGGCTGACAATTTCACTTTGAGAAATGGTTCTCTAGCTATTGATAAAATTGGTCATGCTTTTTCGTCTGCATTCATCTTTTGGGGCTCCCTTATCTGCAGCCTCATCTCTCTGCATGCATTGAGGTTGTCTAAGCTAAAAAGTGTGTGAGATGTTGTTTGTCGTACAATTGAATATTGTTTGAGAGTAAAATTTGACCCGTGATGGGCATGGCACGAATGCTCTTTCTATAACCAAAAAAAAAAAAAAAGAAAAAAAAAAATGTGAACGACTTGGTACCTTGAAAGAGTCATTTAGGCATCTCATGTCGGAGTTGACCTAATCCGAGCGAGTGCTCGGCGAGTTTACCGTCTCCGAATATGATTGGAACGGTCTCGGACCGAAATCCTCCATTCTAATGATGACATGATCGAGCCTACGAACCATGGTCATTATGGTAAGACTATTGGTTTCTTTTCTCTACCAAATCTTTCTTAGGAATTATTTTCCAAATATAATCTATTCCAAATTTTCATTGATGAGAATATAGCATGTATTGTTCGTTTGTAAATGGTTAAGTTAGTTGACAAAATATAGGAGATTCTACAATTCCGGTATAAAAAAAAAAGTTGTTGCACTTGTTTAATCGTACCACTGAATTAATAATTTTAATGCAATTATGTTTTTATGAATCAGGACATGTTTGCTGGTGGAACTGATACAACACACACAATTATGCAGTGGACAATGGCTGAACTGTTAAGGCATCCAAAGATCTTGAATAAGTTACAGACTGAGGTGAGACTAATAGCCCAAGGAAAATCAGGAATTGCTGAGGACGATCTAGACAAAATGCATTATCTAAAAGCAACAATAAAGGAAGCTTTGCGACTCCATGCCCCTATTCCATTACTAGTTCCTCGAGAATCAACTCAAAACGTCAGAGTAATGGGACATGATATATACTATGAATGCTTGGGCAATCGGTAGAGACCCCGGGTTGTGGAACAACCATGAAGAATTTCAACCTGAGAGATTCTTGGATAGTAATATAGATTTTCGAGGTTTCAACTTCGAATTAATCCCATTTGGTTCAGGAAGAAGGAGTTGCCCAGGTATCAGGTTTGCCATGGCTGTTAATGAGCTTGCACTAGCGAAATTAATGCATAAAATTGACTTTGCATTGCCTGATGGAGATAAACCTGAGGATTTGGACATGTCTCAAATCAACGGTATTGCTGTTCAAAAAAAAATTACTCTCCATGCAGTTGCAATTCTACATGCGTATTAGTACTGCCATTTTTCATTATAGTTCCATTTCCTTCGGCCTTAATAAATGTAGTTGTCTTGGTATCGATATTAGGAAGTCCCTTTGCACTTATTCTTTGTCAAATGAGACCCAGTAAGGATAATTTTCGAAAGATTAATTAATTTTTTCTGTTTTTCCTTTTCTTTTCTTTGACAAAGAAAAGAGATTTGGGTGCAATCTTTGGCCATTTGCATCAGAACAAAATAAAATTAGTCAATAATAAAATCCCAAAATAACTGTAATTTGTTTACATGACACGAGTTTCCAGAAGCAATTCTGGGGGCAAGTTGAAGTTTCTTTAATTTTTTTCCCCTGGACTTTCCTCAAAAAGTTGCGGAAGGTTAATTACCCGTGAGGATTGCAATTCATATCCACAGTGCCAACTCCAATGTCACTAATCAAGAGTTGCTACATTACATTTGCGCTTATCATTGTTAAGATAAATCAGATACCTACATACATGTAAATACAAGGTGGCAACCCCTGATTGGTGGTGCTGGAGTTGACACTAGAAAAGATGGCATTGAGAATTTGATCTTGTGGAAATTGTCCTGTACAATGTGCAAAATGCTCAAGGTATTCTAAATACTAATTGACAATTTATACTAACCAACGAATATAGTATAAAATTGGAATACTTGATTAACCTAGTACCCTATGTGAAAAGTTGAACGCAATTACCAAATTATAACTAGGACTGTCAATAGGTCCAAGTCGGCCCGAAAAAAGCCCACGAATTTAACCTTATATTGAGCCAAGTCAAGCTTGGGCCAAAATATTTCTGAGTCGAACTTGAGGCTCAGGCTCATTATAGGCCCGACTCATATATGTGTGTGTGTGTGTGTGTAATATTGCGCACGCGCACACATACAAATATTATATATTATACTATATTATACATATTATATATTATAGTATTCTTTTGGTGTTTATAAGCCTAATAAATTACTGTGAGTGAAGCTTTTGTACCATAAATGTAATGCATTTAACCAGTTTGACAGAATACTCTAGAAGATGATACACTTTTGTATCATAAAGTTTTTCGTTTATTTTTTAGTTAAATATGTACATTAATATGTTAATAAGGTATTTATGCTTGTCGTAATAGGTTGCAGATGTATTTTGTGAATTTTTTACTTGGATACCTGTTAGTACACATTTTGAGACAGTTATTTTTTACTTAATCACTTCAAAAAAACTTTGCTTCGCTTTTCATAAATAATTTTATACTAGAGGATCTTACTTGTACACAATAATATTAGTTTACTAATTAGTCAGTCTCTATTCATCATTTCTATGAGAATATTGAATTTTAGGAATATTTTAATAGTTTTAGGCTCGTAGGCTCGTGAGCTTAGGCTCATAACCCGAATATTTTGTGAGCCGAGTATGAGCTTCACATTTATAAGCTCGAATTTTATAGCCCGAAACTCATAACCAGATTAATTGTATGAGCTGAATCTGAGCTTGTTAAATCTCGGTTCATAGGGCCCAATTGATAACCCTAATTATAACTGCACATCACAAAATGAAAAAAAGAAATGGACATTAAAGGTCTTGTCCTTAATAGATTTTGATTTTTATAAAAATTGATTTTAGAAAAGCTGAAAATCAGTTGCTCCTAATTTTAGCCTAAAAAATCCAAAAACATAATTAAAAAACGGTTGAGAACATCATAAAATAGATTTTTCAAAGATTAGAAGCTAAAATCAGGTGAAAAATGCTATTGAGAACATGCCCAAACTATTGTTATAGTCCACTTTTATTCACTAAACTTTTTTAAGTTTAGTCATTAACTCTATTATGTTCCTTCAAAATTTAGGGGCATTCATGCTAACAAAATTTATTTGACCTTGGGTCCATTTGTTTGGACTGAAAATATTTTTCTCAAAAATATTTTTTAAAATTTTCCTTGGTGCCAAACACCAAAAAATATTTTCCTGTGTAAAATATTTTCTAATTTTTCTTCCTTTGGCTGAAAATAACTTGCATACTTAATGAATGTAAATTATTTTCCATAGAGCTCAAGAATGCTATTAAACCTTAAACACTTACTTTTATAACTTCAATTACCCAACTAATTTTTGTTTTTAATTCTTATCAACCAATTTTTTCATATTATTGGGTTCCCAATAATATAATTATAGTTGTGTATATTTTACCATTATATTATTTGAAGATTAATTATAAACAAAATAATCTCTAGTTAGGTCTGATTACATGTCAAACATATATTACAACTGTTATTCGTCTATTTAATTCATATTAACAGTAAAAAATAAAAAAATCTAAAAAACTATTTTTCAAATGATTTCCACATTGTCATCCAAACACCAGAAAATTGTAAGGAAAATGACTTTTTTCATGTAAAATGTTTTCTTGGAAAAATAATTTTCTTAGGAAATATTTTACATCTAACCAAACAGACCGCTTATCTTTTTTCCTTCCTTTTCTTTTCCTTTTTCCTTCCTTTTCTTTTCCTTTTCTATTTTTTGTTATCAGAATGCCACCCGTCAATAGAAGGAAGTCCAGAAGCTCTATTACAAAAAAATGGTAGAATTGAACTAAGAAGCCTGGCAAATGATTACAAAATAGCCAAACAATATTTAATATTTCAAAATTGTCAAATCGATTGCAAAATAACCTTAATTTAAAAAAAATTAAAACCAATATCCACCACAAGGACTTATTAAATCACATGAATTGGAGAGCCCAAACACCCAATATAAACTCTTAATCACAAGCTTATGGGAAAAAAAGGGAAGAAAGGTGGTAGGCAGTAACAGTGTTTAAGTGGTCTGATCTTGAGAGAGAAAGAGTGAAAGAGAGAGAGAGAGAGAGGAGAGATGAGACAAATGAGTTGGAGAATGTATGGAAGAAACTGGGTGTCTTTTCTAGGTCGGGGTTGAGTAGGCTGGCTAGTTGTAGGTGGAGAGATTAAGGCCTATGTAAGGACGACGACTTAGAATTAGGGCAAAGAGAAAGGACAGCCATTCTTAACTTCCACCCCATGTTTGGCACAAAGAATTAATAGTTTGAAATAAATATTGTCATTACATTATTTAGTAATCTAATTCAATATGAAATGTGTTTTTTTATTTTATTTCGTGTAGTTATTTTTAAATTCAAAATGGAATAGAATTTATGCTAATTTGGCTTAATTGCTCATGCTCGTTATAGAAACATAATATGTTTTTGATACTATGTACTATTTCTATATGTATAAGAAAATTAAATAAATACTTTTAACAATAAAAAACATAATTGCAAAACAAATTGGTTTTTTGTTCAACATTTAATTACATTATTTAGTTAAGTATGCAATGTATATTTATTTTGAAAAGTTTTGCACCCATTAGCAGTAAGCTTAAATTGTAATTGGAATAACAATTCATATTTGACTAACTGTTTAAAAGTTCATTAAATTCTTTTTTTTTCAGTCAAAAGAAAAAATTATGTGAAATATACTATACACATTGAGATTTTGCAATAGCCAAGAATTTTGGGCCAAGAGAGAAAAATTCACTTAATATAGATGTGAATCCATTAAGATGTCTTAAATGATATCTATAGGCTAAGCAATATTGTATATCTACTAATGGATGACTTAAATACGTAGTAACATATTAAGGTGGTAGGAACTCATAAATATACAATTTATCTATAAATAGAGTGCACGCTACTTATGCGACAAGGAATTTCGCTACCTACCTTAGGACAGTTAGTCATCAAATCTTCGAAATTTTTCATAGATCTCAAGTCATCAAATCTTTGAAATTCTTCTTAGGTATCAAGTCATCAACTCCTCGAAATTCTTTGTAAAGGTCAAATTATCAAGTCCTCAAAGTTTCTCGTAGAACTTAAATAACCAACTCTACTCAAGTCTAAAAGTTCTTCAAGTATTTCAAGTTGTTCGACTTATTCACATCATCAAATCCCTAAAATTCTTGAAATCTTTTAAGTGCTATATGTTCTTTGAATTTTAGGCACTCAAAGTTCTGTCAGATCTTTAGGTTTTAAAAGCTTCTGTACGGACACTCATTTCTTCATCTAGGCAGGGATCAGAAGCTGAGAGATAGGCCGTACACTCTGAAGTGGTGACTTTATTTAAAGGCGTACATCCAGTCCAAGCAGTTGCTCCCAGCTGGTGGAAAAGGTGAATATGAATTCAAAGATGTTATTGCACCTTTTTTTTTTTGCACTGAAAAAGTAACCTTGGAAATTGTCATAGACCCAGATGAATATCTATTTAGATTTGAATCCGGTAGAAAGAAAAATCCTACCTCTTGTGGTGAGAAGAGAATGAAAATTGCTATTTAGAAGCTTTATTTATCCACGGTTTGAGCTATGTTAGTGTTGACATGAGAAGTTATTCACTTCAGAGTTTTTTTTTGTTAGGAGTGTTCATCCCGTAATAAACTGAACCAATCACTTTTTTCTACAAATCGGGTTTCTACCTTCCGTTGAGTGTAACACAAAATTGATCGATTTGAAAAGATTTACTACTAGCACGTCGTGCAGGTCCTTCTGTTGAGTACATGAGGGTTGTCTATATTTTGTCGCAGCTTTCATTCTTGTTCTCCAAGATGTAGCTAATTTGATCTAAGAAGATGATAATGACCGCGTAGTGAAATGGATGGGAACGCATGCTACAAAAGAGGAGGTTGAGTTTGATACATCGACCGTCTACTCAATATCCTTGTATGAGTTCATAATCACAACATGAGGTGAATCTCAATTGGTGAGTTGAAGTTGGCCCTAAGTCAAATATGTAACGTCTAGCACTTAGTGTAGTGCTCGTGTCAGATTATTTAAATAGTGTAGTGTTAGTATAATTTTGATTATTTAATTGTTTAATTATTTTGTTTCATGTTTATACTATTATTAGTGTTATTTGGAGTAGTTGAAGATAATAAACCAATTTGTAAGCCCAGTAATTATAAATCCATTATCTGTGAAACCTTAAGTCAAAATAATGACAAGGTAATACCTTACCAAAACTTTGGTTGTTAGGTACCTAAACACTTGTTGTACACCTCTTGAGTTTAACTCATAGGTATTAATAAGAGTACTTGAGTTAAGAATTTAGTTCTTAATCTTTAGGCATAGTTGGAAATTTTAAGAGCAAGAAATATTAGTGTAATTTGCTTTTGTTGTACAGTTATGTGTATATCATGCATAATACTTTAAATTAGTGTAATTGATCAACTAATCAATGCTTGAACTAATCTTCGCTCAACAAGCTTTTAATCTAAAACTAAAGAAAACAAAGCAAAAAGGAAGAAAAGCAATGCGCAGTTGGTTGGTCAAACAAGAGTTGAGCATGAGGTGGGGGCTTTACAAGAATTGGTAAGTGAATTTTTAAAACCCAATTAGTAAATGACTACTCTTGGACACGTAGTGATACTACACCTTAGATTACCGTGCATAACTAATCAAAATAATTAAGTACCTAAAGAATTAGTAATCAAACATGCTTGGGTAAATTAAAGAAATCAAAATAAAGGTTACAGAAAAAAAAAAAAAGGAAAGAAAAGGGCGGCTGGTTGGAGCGAAAGAAACAAAACCAAGCACGTAGTGGCAAGAGATTGAGGATGCAATTTGGTCAACTCTCACCATACAAACCTGTAAATTAAGTTGGTACTAATTAAATAAAACAAACTAAAAAAAAAAACCAACACTAGTAGAATAAGGCATTACACAACCGGATGATAAGCTTGCAATAGCATGCTGGAGGTGGCAAGCAAGCAAGGGCCCCAGCAATGAATCACAAAGATGAAACAAACACCTCTCACCCAAAGCTGAATTAGGTCGTCCAAGTATAGGAAAAGGAGAGAACAAATATCAAAGAAACGGCAAGGAATCTGGAGATAACCGAGCCAAAGAGAGAAACAAGAAGATTGAGTGGAAGCTGGAAATTTTAGATATGAGTGGAAACTGGAACTTTAGTTGGTAACTGGGCTTGGTACACTAATTAATTGAAAGGAGTTATAGCCACATTTTAACAGATTAAATCAACACTTTGACACTCAAAGTTAGCATGGGAATTAACAGTAGAGCAGGCTGAAAAACAAGAGAAGAACAAGCTGGTGGAAGCTGGAATTTGGAAGCTCTAGCTAAAACTCTTGAGTTTGAAGAAACTAAAGGTTAAGTTGCTTCCCCTCTTAATTTATATTACACAATAGTGACTTGGCATGACTTTTATTGTTGATTTGAGATTGAAACATAACCTGGAAACCAGAAGAAACCAAGATTAGAAGGGATTAAATTTTAATAAATTCGGATGCGTAGTTAGGGTCTTGAGTTGACTAAGTTGTGGTGAAATTTTAACAAGGTTACGATTGAAGGAAGGACTTGATGCCTATAGTAACTTGTTATATATTGAATCTAGTTTTCAATACTGCAAAATAATGATTTTTCGGTGGGCATACCTTTGAGATATGCTGATTTGATTAAACCATGGTTGAGAAACTCGTGATGCAGTCTTGCTGGACCAGTTTTAGTAGATCAATCATAACTTTGTGTAGGAAACTTGGATTTGAATGATTCTTGTTGATTTAGAAACTATATTCATAGGGATTTGAAAAGGTATGAATCATGCACCAAATTTTTTTATAGATTAATCGCAGAAATTATGCAAAGTGGGCTGAAAATTTGATTCTGCATGAACAGGTTGGATGAAAGGCTATATTTAGGCGAGCTTTTGAACTTGTTCTTGTTGGATTTTAGGTTCGTGTTCTTCACAAAATTTGTAGATTATATAATGGAGTTTTCAACCAAGTAAACTATACAATCTGGTTCTCTGTGTATTAACTCCATCAATGACACGAACTTGGTTGAAAATCCAACCTGCATGAGCAGGATTGGTGCAACACCAATTTGTAGACTAATTTGGAACTTGTTCCTGTTAGAATTTGACCTTATGCTCTTCACAAAAGTTTTACCCCTTAAAATGAAGTTTTTAACCATATAACCCTCATGTCCTACTTCTTGGTGGATTAATCCCAGAATTCGTAGAAACCAGACTGAATGCCCAACCTTGCACAATCAAGGTTGATGATTTGTCAAATTGGGATGCGATTTTGAACCTGTTCCAGTTAAGATATGAAATTATGACCTTTATGATAGTTGTAGTACATCAATTGTAGTTTCCAAATATGTAAATATTGTACCCATGTGATTTAACTACTGAAAGTTATGCAATATTGAAAACTGACACTTGGTTAGACTAAAAGTATGTTCTTGATAGTAATTGAACTGAGTTGTGGCGTAAATTAAGTTGGGTTATGAGGAGAATTGGAACTTATTTTCTCCATGAAAAATGTTTTAAATTGAGTCTAGTTTACATAGGTATTGAGCTTGTGAAATTTGGTGAAGTGAAAATAGCATTAAACTTGTGAGTACAAGCTCCTCTTTCAAGATACCCTAATTTTCATTATTTCATTCATTCACCTTGATTTGATAATTAATTAATTTATCTATAGTTAATCGGTGATTTGAACAATTCAAGGAGCGAGCATTGAAAGAACCCTTAAACCTTAATCAATTAGTGAGTGTCCATTAACTTATTATGTTTTCAAAACCAAAGAATTCTTTGTTTTACCATATTTCCCATGTTTATGTGACATTTGATTATCTATAGATCTAAGATCTAAAATTTGATTGTTTTCAAACATGCTTAACACGTCATTATTGTGTAATGGGTATGAATTTGATCAATATGCTCGTGTATGTGTTATGAACCTGAGATGTACTTTATCGCACCAAAAAAATTTGCTATATCTTGGAATGTACTTGTGCATGCTGTGAACCCGGTCGTCATACTGGGGAGGCTTGGGCCTACCTTGAGCATGTCCATCTTTGGTTTGAGCTGGCAAAGGGTCTGGTCATCCAAATTCTGGCTGCCTTGGCTTCTTGGCACTTCCTAACTTGCGAGGAGGTTTCATAAGCTTTGGGGTGTTTGAGAGAAATATGTGGGAAATACTCGAGTTTATCAACCGGTGGGATGTGGCCACGAAGATAATGTGTTAATGGTGCAAAGAAGGGTTCTGTATGGATCATATATGCAAGGCCATGGCAATTGATTCGACATGATAAGCTCATGAATAAGGCGACATGATTTTGAACAGTACTTGACTAGACTTTGAGTGGTATATTTTGGGGTTGATCTTGAACGGTATTGGACACGATCTTGAGCTTGGCTCGATCTTGAACAGTGCTTGGCATGATCTTGAGCGGTACTTGACTCGGTTCTGAATGGTACTTGACAGGATCATTCTGTATCCTTTTTGGTTATATGTTTGCTTCATTGAATATTTGTTCCTATGTGCCATTTATTTGAGTATATCCACTTTTAAGCAAATATGTTATAAAAGATTCTTTACAAACTAAATTTTTTAAAAAAGGGACCTCACTGGGCTTTAAGCTCACCTTTGTTCAAATTTGTTTTCCTTACAGCTATCTAACCACGGGAAGGGGAAGAGAGTGTGCAGAAAAAGAGTTTCCTAGAATAGTACTGGTAAATAGGTAGATCTATTTTGAAGACTAAGTGGCTCAAACGATGTAATAATTTGAAGATATATGTAAATTTTAGGATTTAATTATGTTTTTGGCATATGACTGCTTGTGTTTGAGACCTGGCGCAAGCCAAACAAGCGTCTCGATCAGAGTATCGGGGTAGGCCCTGGTTCAGGGCGTCACAAAATAGGGCTCTCAGTTACTCTGCATAATCATTAACCGAGGTGCCCTCACCAATTTGTTGAACTAACAAACTATTCTAGTGCCAAAACTTCAAAGTTCAACATAGCTCAAGAGACATACTTCCTCGATATCTACTCAAGCATAAGGGTGTAAATGAATAGAGCTATCTGTAAGCAACTCAATCAAAGGCTCGATTTGAAATTAGAGTTAGCTAAATTTGAGTCGAACTCAAGCAGTCCAGCTCAATTCTAGTCAAATTACATCTTTCTATCTTTCTTAGTTTTGAACAGTATGGGATAATTTGATAAAATTGTATTAATATAAAACAAAAAATAAAAAAAATACAAATTTTCTTCTATTTTCTATCACATATTTCTAGCTAATTCTTCCCCTAATTCTCTTTGCCTCTCTTTGCTTCACACACAACACATGCACAGATACTCACACAAAGTAGCTGATGCAATTTTTATTTTGTGTTGGTGGTATCTTTGTAGTATCATTATCAAACTGAAAACTATGACTTTTTGAAGATCCAATTTGTGCAATTTTGATTTTGTTTGTATGTAGTTGTTGATGAAATCTTCTTCTACAAGTTATCTCGGCATAAAAATTATGTCAGATTGAAGGTGTTGACTCGACCGTGATTTTTTTTCCCCTTAGATGTGTAATTTGAACAAGTTTGGTTCAAAATATAAACTTAGATATGTAACCTACACCCAAAAAAAAAAAAAATCTGGTGATATAATTTGAAAGCAAAAAATCATCAGTTGTAACCATTCGAAAAGACCGAGGATTCTCTATTTAGCTTGGACTAAGAACTTGTTTATTGAAAAGTAGATAATTTCAAGGACCTATGCACAATAGGTAAAATATATAACTTTGTATTCTTTGTATTTCCTTATAATTTTTTTAGGGTTAATTACACTTTGCCCCCCGAAAGTGGGGGTAATAGATGCTTTGTCCCCCTGAATACAAACAATATACACTTTGCACCAAGGACTTTTGGTTATTTTTTTTTTATTAACTTCAATTTTTTAAAAGACTAAACTGCCATTATAATTACATGTCTATTGACAAACATACCCATAGGCATTAAAACATACTTTTTTTTCTATTTTATTTAATGCATGTCTATCATGTGCGTAGAATAAAAGTTTCTATATATAATTTAAAAAAGTAAATATTTTGAAAGAATTTGCACATGCATTCTACCTAACCATATAAAATGCATAAAAGTTTTGTCATATAATGCTTTATGTATAATATTTCAATTTGCGAAAAAGTTCTAAAATTTGCATAATGGCAATGATGTATCTTTCGCGTTATATTCAAAACATTAAAGCTTTATATCCAAATTTTTACACATGCATACATATAAGACCAATAAAATGATAGAATTTTAATTAATGTGATATCTAATACACAAACGAAAGAGTTAAAATTGATATTAATGTGCATAATATATTAAAACGTAATGTAAAGAAAAAAGAGTTAAAATTGATATTAATGTAGCATAATATATAAAATATAATATAATAGTCTCATATACAAAGAAAAGAGTTAAAATTGATACTAAGGTCATATAATATATTAAAGGGTTAATTTCACATTCCTTCCCTGAGGTTTGTCATAACTGTATCTACCTCCTCTCAGGCTTTCAAAATTATACTTAGACACCTTGTTTATATTTTTTATAACAAGATTTTTGATAATGTAATCTAAAAACACTAACCAAATACCCTTAATACTCTCAATTGCTTTAAAAAAATAATAAACCTTAAAAAATGAATTATTTAATCCATGAAAATGTCAAAGTAGCTAATACTGTCATACCAAATTTTCAATCTCCATCAGATTTTATTTTCAAAATCCAATTATCTTATTAAATCTAAATAAATAATTTTATCTATCAAAATCTTATAAATAAATATATTAGTAAGAAAGAGATAACCAATTTAATAACAAAGAAACATCCGTAAATAACTTGAGAGACCTTATTAGAAGGTCGAAAAACTTAAAGTTTAGGGTCTTTTTTTTTTAAACTTATTTGTTGTTTTTAAAAGCAATTAAGGGTATTTTAGAATACTTGAGTGGCATTTTTAGTTTAAACCATCAAAACTAATTATAAGGGCAATTTAGACCTTTAACAATTTATACAAATTGAAGCTAATAAAAAAAATTTAACCAAAAGTTTTTGGTATAAAGTGCATATTTTTTGTATTAAGGGGGAATAAAGTGTCTTTACCCCCACTTTCAGGGGCCAAAGTGTAATTAACCCTTTTTTTTTATAGTTTATAGATTGGTCACCAAAATTTGTAAGGGTATTGAATTCAAGCTCGAATATGCCTTGAGCTGAGCTTGAGCTCTGAAATTGTTTATTCAACAAGCTCGAATTCAAGCTCAAGTTAGTGTATAGTTATTTAGAATTTGAGTTGAGCTCGAGCACATGATGTTTGAGTTTGGCTCAAATCTTTTACACCCTTAGTCTGATATTCTATTTCATAATTTAGAATATCTTCTTTCCATTATCAAAACATTGCTAGAAAATTCATTATCTAAAGATCTACAAAAAAAGGAGCAATAATCGAGGGAGTATTTTTTTAAATTTCAAAATTCAAAGTTGTCTGCCTTTCTAAAATTAAAATTAATAGAAGTGATATTTTGATCACTTGTTCTCGATTTTTAGTATCATTTTCATACTCGAAATTTGTGTGAACAATAACTAATATTGGTTGTGATAAAAATTACATGAATTATTATTAATTAAAGTAGTAAAAAATACTTTGAAATCCATCAATTACACATAAAAATAGAATAAGGAGCAAAACAGGAGAGAGAATTGTGAGGATAAATTTGACTACTATTTTGGCCTTTCCAAATTAAAGTCGAAAAGAAATTTGACTAAATTTCTTGAGGAAAAGGAAAAGAGGTTTTTCCAGGGGAAGATATCACTTGAAAAGTTCAAAAGTAACCTGAGAATTGAATGGATTAATTAGAAAAACTATTCTATTTCAAAGTAATTTCACGTACCAAACATAGGTTCAAGATAATTTAGGTGTTTTTCTAAAGCGAAAATGTAACTTTGCAGTTGCTTATTATTGGCACTAAAATTGGTGCCGGAGTCATGGTATCTAGGATCCTAACTTCTCTGTTTGTGTGATATATCAAATGCATTCTGGATCTAATGATGTTTCATGTTTTAATTTCATTTTCTTTCCTCCATTTTCCACGTTTCCATTTTGTTCATATCTAATTAACTAATTACCTTTATTAAACGAAAGAACCATCTAAATTCTACATCGACACGAACCTCATGTTTAGAAGCAAATAAAGAATAAGATTATGGGATTTAGCTGAAGTTCGCTTAACATGATTATATCTTGAGTATTGACATTAACACTGAATGATAGATGTACACCATTTGGAGTTGGATTAGCTACATGGGCATAAAGATTTACAAGTTTTGCTTGAAGATTGTAACTAGAAGATTTGAAAACTCATGTTTAATTTTTGCATAGTTATTAGACTTTGTTTTGTTGGAAAATTCTAAATTCAAGTTGCCTTTTTTACTTTCTAAATATTTTATGTATTATGTTTAAAAAATTAAAAAATTTTAATTTGAGGTAAATGATTTAATCTTACAAATAAATTTGTTTATTTTACAAGTTTTTATTATGATGTAAATTATTTAATGAGTTATCTTGGTTAGGGTTGAGATTTTTATCACAAATACGACAAAAACATAACACGACAATGACGCAACATGACAGTTGCCACCCCACCACAAGATCTCGGCTTTTTATTTGGCAGATAAATTAAGACAAATCAACGAAGACCAAACCATAAGAAACAATAGAAACTATCACCGATTTTGTCCAATAAAAAAAGCAGAACTTTGTGGACTTATCGTGAATAAAAGGACCTTTCATCTCTTTGGTCCATGTCCACGAGATTTTGACCTTGAAGTCTTATATTACATTTCTACGAAAAAGACAAAAGATTCCTGTATTTCTAGAAAAATAAAAGAGAGAGACGAAAATATGAACAAAATGATAGAAGATATTTTGTGGAAACAGAGGCAAGATGAATCACCTAGGAAAGAAAAATCAAGTGTCATCAAGAAAATATGCAAGGGATTTGATGGATTTTAATTTGCTGAGTTCTTTAGTTACCTATTTGTTTTCCCAAAGATTAGGTTGTAAATCACTTTCTTGGGTTTCTTATGACGCCAAACAAGACTTTTATGTCTTCCACTTAAACAGTTAAAGGCGGTAGAAATATTGCCTCATTTGTCACAGTCACTGACCAGAAGTAATGAACATGCTTCAATAAACGTGGCATTTTTTTGTTTCTTATAGTTCTCCGTCAGGAATGGATGAGTTTATATATATATATATATATATATATATATATATATATATAGACACACACACACATACACACATATAAATGTGTGTGTGTGTGTGTGCACTTTTCTGGAAATGTTTTATATGTTATATAAAAAGTTTAGTTAAGGACATAAAAAGGTGTTTAGAGAATATAGATTAAAAAAATTCCAAATACTATTATGAAAATTACTTTTTCCAAACAAAACCCATTGCTTTGGAATTCAACTTTTTGATAAGTGTTTATCTAACATATGTCCCGTAATAGGAATTCTGTCTCACTTTGTTTTCTGTAAAAATTTTATCATCACTTTGACACTAAAGGCATGATTAGTTTTATAGTTAGTCAAATTGACAAAATGACTAAAAATTTACTTGATACAATTATTTTAAATTTTTATGCCTAAAGAAACATATATACTTCATTATTCCTTTTTTAATTCCCATTCATGTTCTATTGTTATACTTTTATTAGGGAAAAATATCACATATGCATAGCACGTATGTACATTGTTAATGCGGATGGATTAGCATATATGAAGATATATGGGTGGATTGTTAGAGAACATATTCATTGGATTGATCCGCTTAGAGATTTTCATAAGGTTAATTGTTTGAGTGCCAATGGTATAATCTCTACATGACAGTAGTGTAAGTGATCCTTTGACTTGAGATCATAAGAGTATCTTTTGTGTGGATTGTTGTACTTTAACTCTATTAGCCCATAATCTATAATTGGTTATGTGTACGATAGAAGTTGGGTATAATAAGAAACACGAATTGATAGTTTATGATCAATATAGGATTCACCACTTCTAATAGTGGGAGAGCATATCCCTATTGTGGCCACATTTGTTGAAATATCAACTCAAGAATGTTTGCAAACTAGTCAATAATTTAGAAAAGTTCTAAATTTATTGAAAAATGGAGTTGAATTTCGGGAACAAGAAAGAATAATAATTAGTACATTAAGAGTTGGCACCTATACCTTACTCTTGTCCTAATTTAGGATATAGTATGGTGAAAGGATGATAATTACACAGAATCTGATTCATGGATAAGTGAAGTCAATCACTTGACTTTCCTGACACTTGGGTGGTCATGATGCTTGGCTAGAGGCTAATCTTGATCTATAAATATAAATTAATTAATTTTGATTAATGATAAATTAAAGTTGTTTAATTTATCCAATCTTAGAATCCTTATGACTAAATTGACTTCAGTCCAAGTGGGAGTTTGTTAGTTTTGTACTAAAGCCAATTAATTCTAAGATTATAATTTATATTTATTGCCAAGTGATTAGGAACCTAAAGGGTCACACGCAATAGAACTAATTCTTGGGTTAAATTGATTTAAATAATTATGTGATAATTATGGCATTAATTTGTGAGATAATTAATCCTAAAGACTTATTGATGAAATAGAGTAATTATAGCAGTGGAAGAATTTCCTTTTTAAGGAAATTAAAACATACTAAATATCTTATTTGGTAAGACTATCTTAATAGGTAAGGGTTACCTATTACCGAATTCTTGTTGGACAAGATAACTTAATTATTACTCTATAAATAAGTCCTAAACACCAAGATTTGACACGACATACAATATAACATTAGAAAATTAGAGAGAGAAAAAATAGTTTTTCTTTATCAATTTTCTTCACGTTAGGGACGTGTCAAGTGGATCTAGCATATTCACTTGGTGTTGATCAATCCTGAAGAGGATCCCAAGAAGGTGTTCATGTGGATACCTTAGAGGCCGGACACTTGTGCGGCTTGTGGTTGATATCGCGTTTCTTTGACCAGGTTAATTCGTTTAATTGCGTCATTAAAATGTACGTGCTCGTTTTTCTATAGATAATCAATGATTTTGGTTAGAAATCAATTTTATATTCCGCTGCGTCAATTGTTTATTGGCATGTTGATTTCCTCACAATCTGTTAAAAAAATATATAACTTTTCTATTTCAAAGTATTTCCACGTACTTGTTGCGCCCCATTTTTCGAAAGGGAAATAATAAAGTGTAAGTGAGGTCGAGAAAAAAGAAAAGGAAGAATTAAATGTGATTTTGTTTATTGGAAAAAGAAGTGTAATGTTTTGTAAAAAATAATTTTTTAGAAAATACTTTCTAAAAGATAATTCGATAAAATGTGACAAACAAATGCTTTATTTTGAAAAACAAAAGAAAAGGGCCTAAAATGGGACTTTGAAAATGCGACGGTTTTTGGGCCCGAAAAATAGAGTCTAAATAGGGCTTTTTTAGTGAAAAAAGGAGTCGCCACTTGGTATTGAGTTTTGGTGTACCAAGTCACCCGAAAATATTTTATAAAAGATAAGAAAATTAAGAATGATTTATTTAAAGAAATGATTTTTGGAAAAATATAGAAACAACAAGAAAAACCCTTTTAGACGACTCCAAGGTCTTTGAAAACAAGAGAAAAAGGTTCGGGAGTCACAGTTGAAGAAAGGGAAGGCAAAGGCTCGTGCCTAAGGCACCCTTTCAACCTAGCCGAAACTAGTTGCGAGGTTTAGTCTAAATTTTCCTAATAGTAACCCTAAGATTTTATCGCATTTGGATGCAATTATATGAATGCAAATCTAATCCTAAAAATGAATATCGTTAAGGGACAAAATGTTCCATTGAGGTTTAGTCAGGAATTACCGCATTAATTGCGAAAACCCGAGTCTAGACCTCGATGGAGTCACGAGTGTAGATGCAAAATGGAATGCAAAAGAAAAGAAAAATAGTAATATAGATAGTAAGTGAACAAAGAAAATGGGAATGCAACATAACTGGGTACGGGAGACGAAGTGGACTCGTGACTAACTGTTCCTACTCACGGAGGGGGGAACGACATGTACGCCATCGCTTCCCACGTGAGTAGATGACTATTTCTAGTCAAATCACACAAATGACCTAAAATTCTATGTGTAGTGGAATCTAAATGTTATGCACTAAACATATGTTTAAAAATAGATAGTAGATGATAGAGTATATATATAAAATCATTCTAAAATGGAAAAAGGCCTAAAAAAAAATGTGTGTGAAATAGGCATGGAATGAACACGCGAGAAATGATCCTAATACTAAAATGACCTAAAGGCCTAGCATTGGACTAGCCTATTTTTCTATAAATTCTCCGCTAGCGTTGGACTAGCGAAGAAACCGAAATTGGCCACAACTAGCGTTGGACTAGTGTGGTGACGGTACACACATATATAATAATAAAGCAAATAAATAAATAAAGCATAGATTGAAGCAATAATCACATAAAAGTACATAATAGCACATAGGAGCACATAACATATAAGCATGATATTCTAGATGCAAAGTCCTAAAGAAAAGCAAATAAAACACATAAGCACATAGCACACATAGCACACAAAGCCTAACTATTACACCGGAGAAGCCTACTTACAATCTAAAGTGGAAAAGATAATCAAAGTAGCCTATCTAACCTATCTATTACATTTTCTAACTAAAATACAAAAGTTTTTGTTAACTAGATATAAACTATCTATTACATTAACTATCTAAATACAAAAATTTTACTAAATATAATATTTCCTATCTATTACATCTCTTTGAATAATAAAAATTAAATTCAAATAAACAACATGGCATAAATGAATAAACACTCACATATGAAAAAAAAAACTATAAGTACAAAGATATATGTAAACACATAGAAAAACACATTGGAGCACATAGGAGCACACAAAAAGAAATTAAAAAGGGTAATCGAGGTACCTCCCATTCGTAAACTCGGTACAAAACGCTACTAACATGAACAAACATGTCAAAAATATCACTATTTAATAAATAAACTACTAATTAAATAATTTCATACCAATCACTATGAACATGCTATGATAATTCAAACAACAAAATGAGAAAAAGAAAAATAATGATAATAATAATTAATCATTTGGGAGGAAAATGAAAATTGTTTAAGTAAAAATAAATAAGTAAATAGATAAATAAAGCAAAACAACGAAATAAATAAAAATAAAATAATAATAATAATAATAGAAGACAAAATACAATAATACATACATTGAACTTTTAACACCTCAAATAAGAATTATTAAATAACTAAATGGAAAATAAAGAAACTAATTTGAACATTAATTAGACTAACAAGACCCGATTTTAGAACATTAATCATAAATTTGATAAAAATAAATAAAGAAAAATGTGAAAAGAAATAATTTAAAGCTTTGAGGACTTAACTAATTTTTATTAATATGTTTTTTTGCAAAAATAAAATATTATAAGATGTGGATTAAAAGAGAAATTTGGGCAATATTCTAGAGTAAAAAAATGTAATTTATAACAAACTAAAGGGTAAAATTATAATTTCAAACCATAGTTAAGATAATAATATAATTTACCACAAATTTAAAGTCTAAAATACAATTTCCAGCAAGTATAATGCCAAAAAATAAAAAATTTCCAGCAACATTTAAGGCCAAGAATATAATTTCAGCAAGGTCATTAAATGATACATAATTTACAGCAATATATAGGGTCAAATTGTAATTTTCAGCTATATAAAAGAGTTAAAAATAAAAATTTCAGCAACTATAAGTTTTAAAATACAAATTCCAACAACAAATAAAAGACTAAAATACAATTTCTAACAATTAATGGAGGTATTAAAACAAATTCCAGCAACATAAAAGACCAAAATATAAATTCCAGCAACAATAGGGGGCCAAAAATAAAATTCCAGCAAGTATAATGACTCAAATAAAATTCCAGCAAGGTGGGGAGGGATAAAAATGAAATTCCAGCAAGTATTCTAAGGCTAAAATAGAATTTCCAGCAATGTATAAGGGCCAAGATGCAATTTTCAGCAACATTTAAAGCCTAAAGTACAATAACAGCAAGCTTGGGAGGCAAAATTGCAATTTCCATAAATATCAGAAGATAAAAATGCAATTCCAGCAAAATCTAGGGGTCAGAATGTAATTACCGAGAAATGTAGGGGTCAAAAATAGAAATTGAAAAGTGCAGGGGCAAAAATTATAAATATCTAAAAGTTGGGAGACCTAAATGCAATTAATCGGGACCTAATTGCAAAGAAAATTAAATTATAGGGGTCAATCTATAATAAACAGAAACTTAAATGCACAAATTATAAATGCCCAGGGCCATAGTGACATTAATGAAAGTATAAGGACTATAAAATAAATTTCTATTATTAATTAAAAAAAAATCTAGAAAAACTAAATCCTAAACGACGTAGTTTTGAGTGAAACTACGTCAAAACGACGTAGTTTCACTAAAACTTTTTTTTTTTTTTACCCGGTTTTCTTCTTCCTTTTTTTTTCTTTTTTTTTTTTTAGTTTTCCAGATTTTTCTTTTTTTCTCTCTTTTTTCTTTTCCTTTTCCTTCTCTCCTTTCTTCTTTCTTTCTTTTCTTCTTTTTCCTCCTTCTTCTTTTCTCTCTTCTCCCCTTTTCTTCTTCCCCTCCCCCTCTTCTTCTTTCTTCTTTTTCCTCTTCTTCTTTTCTTCTCTTCTCCCCTTTTCTTCTTCCCCCTCCCCAATTCTGTTCTCTCTTCCCCCCCGGTTCTATTCTCTCCTCTCTCTCTCGCCGGAATCTCTCTCCATCCCTCTCGCCGGTCTCTCTTTATCTCTCGGCCGGATTTCTCTTTCTCTCTTCCTATTTGTTTTCTTTCTTTCTCCCAACCGAAAATCCCAAAAAAAAAATTTTTTTTCTCTCACCCCAAATTTCCAATTCTGAGATTTAAACTTCTTAATCCCTAATTTCTAACCTTATACTCAAATCCATCTACTCTTTGTTTAAATTACACAATAATCAAACAAGACAACCACCAAATGAAAAAAAAAGGAAATGGGTTTACCTGGTTCGAGATGGGAGGCGGTGGAAACGAACTGTTTGTGGTTGTTCGGTGGTCCGTGGGTGATGGGGTGGCGCCACTGACGTTGTTGTTGTTGTTGTTTCTTTTTTTTTTTCAGGTGTGTGTTGTGTGTGTTTTCGCAGGTTTATGCTTGAATTGAATGCGTGGTGTATGCTATGTGTGAACTGGCGTGTATTTGATGCGTGTTTGTAATGCTTGTGCAGATGTGTGTAGTGTGTGTGTTTGTGCGTATGTGTGTGTTTTGTTTGTGTGTTGTGTGTGTGCTAGAATTGTGTTTATTGGCATGAAAGTGCAGGTGTGTAGTGTGTGTAATGTGTGTTGTGTTCTTTGCAGGTGTATGCCATTGTGAATGTGTGTGCCTCTGTGAATGGATAGTTAGTGTGTATGTGTGTGTATGAGGTGCAGATGAGCTGGACGTTTGGTGTGTGAATGTGTTTCTGGTGAAGTGAGGTGAGTGTTTGTGTGCTTGTGCTGCTAAACTGAGTGCAGGGAAGTGAGGTGTCTTGTGATTTTTGTGCAGGTTGTGTATTGTGTGTGTGTGCCGTGTGTCGTGTGTTGTGTGTGTTGGTGAGAGTGGATGAAAGGGAGGTGTATTGTGAGGGGAAGTGAGGGAAGAACCAGTGCAGAGAGTGATAGTGAGGTGTCTGCAGGTTTTGTGTGTGTGTGTTTGGTGAGACAGCCGAGAGTGATGGAGAGTGCAGGTGAGTTGTGTGTAGTTTTTGTGTGTTGTGGGTGAGTGCAATGTGTGAGAGGGAGAGGTCTGTGAAGTGTGTGTTTCTGTGAGTGTGGTGAAGCAGAGGGAGTTCGAGAGAGAAGAGTGAGTGAAGTGAGCTGAGTGTGCCTGGTTGTGTGTGATGTGCGTGAAGTGTGTGTTTTCAGGGGGAGGGGAAGCCGAGAGTAGAATGAGAAGGAGAGGGAGATGTGTGTTTCTGTGAGTGCAGAGGATGGGTGAAAGAAGGAAAGAAATCCTCCCAAAATCCCTTCAAATCTGGTTTAGGTGGTGATTGATTTTTCATCTTTTGTTGCAACTGCGTGCAGCAGCTGCAGCTGCTATAGTAGCTGCTTACTCTTTTTTTTTTTTTTTTTTAGGAGGAAAATAAAGGAAAACAAAAATGAAATAGAATAAAATAAAAGACATTGGGATCTCTAAAATCACTAAGAAAAATACTAAAATTTATAGTTATAAAAACGAATAAATAAAATTTACCGCAAAAATTCAAAAATTAACATAACATTAAAAATGTGCGATTAATAGAAAAATAATAATAACAAATAATAATAATAATAAAGTATTAAAATAAATATTAAAAATTTCTAGAAAATTCATGAATATATGAGATATGCATAGAAAAAATTTCACTTGAAAAAATTCTCATAAAAAGAATGCATTGGGAAACGTGCTATTAATAAACAAAAAAGACAAAAAATAAATAAACACCAAATGACTTCTAAAAATTATGTAATTTTTACAAAAGATTTATAAATATACAAAATACATATATAAAATTTTTCATTGGAAAATTCTCGTAAAAAAAGTGCATTGAAAAACGTGCCATTAAGTTTAAAATACTAAAATTTTAAATAAATAATAAATGACTCCTAAAAATTATTAAAATTATAAATAATGATAAAAATAGTAAAATTGTATACTTTAGGAAATAAAATAAAATAAAATAATATTTACATGGTAAAATTACCATTTTGCCCCTAATGTGACGAATTAGACATAATATGCACGAAAATTGTAATCGACCCCCGAAAAATGAAAAAATGTCCCCTAAAATAAAGTAACACACATATTTTACAAAAGGTGTGTCAAAATTTGGTCTCTACAGTACCAAACATAGGTTCAAGATAATTTAGGTGTTTTTCTGAAGCGAAAATGTAACTTTGCAGTTGCTTATTATTGGCACTAAAATTGGTGCCGAAGTCATGGCATCTAGGATCCTAACTTCTCTATTTGTGTGATATATCAAATACATTCTAGATCTAATGATGTTTCATGTTTTAATTCCATTTTCTTTGCTTTGTTTTCCATGTTTCCATTTTGTTCATTTCTAATTAACTAATTACTTTTAAAATACTAAAGAACTATCTAAATTCTACATCGACACGAACCTGATGTTTAGAAGCAAATAAAGAATAAGATTATGGGATTTAGCTGAAGTTTGTTTAACAAGATTGTAAATTTTATCCTGAATACTGACATCCACACTAAATAATAGATGTACACAGTTTGGAGTTGGATTAGCTATATGGACAAAAAGATTTACAAGTTTGGCTTGAAGATTGCAACTAGAAGATTTGAAAACTCATGTTTTGCGTAGTTATTAGACTTTGTTTTGGTTGAAAATTCTAAATTCAAGTTACCTTTTTACTTTGAAAATATTTTTATGTATTATGTTTAAAAAATTAAAAACTTTTAATTTGAGTTTAATGATTTGATCCTACAAATAAGTTTGTTTATATCACAAATTATTATTATGATATAAATTATTTAATGGGTTAACCCGTTAATAACAAGTCATGACACGACATAACATAAAAGTTTAGTGGGTTAAGTAAGAGTTGAAATTTTTTATCACAGAGACGACAATAACCCAACACAACAATAACACAACGGTTGCCACCCTAGAACAAGATCTCGGCTTTTTATTTGAAAGATAACTTAAGTATATGGACCCGCAAGTTCCTAGGAGGAAATTTTATCTGGCATCAACGAAGACAAAACCAGTGTTTTTAAACCCTGACCGGCCGGTCGAACCGCGAACCGGCCTTATGTCTGGTCCGGTTTTCTAGAAAATACTGTAGATCTAACAAATCGTTGAGAACCGGTTGAACCGTACAAACCGAATCAAACTGTTAAACCGTTGAACCGCCGATTTTTTGACATTTGGACTTTTCAAAAATTTTTTTGGCTTCCGCGGGAGTCGAACCTGCAACCTTCCTTTGGCCTTTGCTGCACGTGAACCACCATGCCAAGTGTGCGTTTGTTGGTTTAGTATTAGGAATCTTTTTATTTGTTCTTTCTTTAGTTTTTTTTTTTTACTTTAATCATTTTAATAAAGTTAATTGATTATTACATTTTTAGTTTCTTTGTTTTCTTTAATCATGTTTAATGAATTTAATTGATTCTTACTTTTTTAATTTATTTGTTTGTTTTATTAATTATATTTAATGAAATTAATTGATTCTTACCTTTTTATCTTGGCATCCAAATTCATTATATTAAAGAAATCTTGAATTTACTTTTACCAAAATCTCTCCTACTAAGATTAATTTTTTAATCTAAATTGCTTAATTATTCATTTATGCCTAAAACATTCTCATAATTAAAAGTTTAAATTGGTATTTTTGTACAACATTTGTGTAAATTTTTAAATTATGGTTAACCATTATTCAATAATAAGCACCTATGACATCTTGAAAGTAAGTGGATCGAAAGTTATTTTCTTTATTAAAAAAATTAAAAATCAGTTCAGATTATTAAAATCATATTATTATAGCATCACATATCCACCTTTTCTTGACATACAAAAAGAAAATGTGTAAATTAAACTAAATTGATTAAATTAAGAACTACTGAGCAAATAGACACTACAAGAAAAAAGATTATTAGTGACGACTTTTTTTAGTGACAATAAAATCTTGTCACTAACGAATAATTTCAGTGACAAAATTGCACTTGACACAATTGGGCGGCAACTTTAGTGACAACTACAAAAATGTTGTCACTGATTTTTACCCGCCCAATGGCGCCAACTTAATTACTGACAAGAGAAAAATGTCGTCACTAAATATATGCTTTATAGTGACAACATTCTCCAAGTTGTCACTAAAATATATTTGGGATATTAGTGACAACGAATGTTGTCACTGACACTATGTCTTATTCTGACAACTAAACACGTTGTCACTAAATCATGCCTCTTTTATGACAACTTTCCTAGGTTGTCACTAAAATGTATCTCAGACATTAGTGACAACTAGTGTCGTCACTAAACATAAACCTTTTTTTGACAACCAAAATAAGTTGTCACTAACGCTTGGACTATTTCTTATAATTTTCGCTAGTTGCATTAGGGCATCAGTGACAACCCATGTCGTCACTGAATAAGCCCTTTTTCTGACAACCTTTCAAATATTGTCACTAATAATTAACTAAGGCATTAGTGACAACATTTGTCGTCATTGAATATTTAGCCTTTTCTGACAACTATATTAAGTTGTCACTAAAGCTTGGAATATTTCTTAATAATTTTCACTAGTTGCACTAGGGCATCAGTGACAACCCATGTTGTCACTGAAGAAACCCTTTTTCTGACAACTTTTCAAATGTTGTCATTGATAATTAACTAAGGCATTAGTGACAACATTTGTCGTCACTAAATATTTAGCCTTTTCTGACAACTATATTAAGTTGTCACTAAAGCTTGGAATATTTCTTAATAATTTTCGCTAGTTGCACTAGGGCATCAGTGACAACCCATGTTGTCACTGAAGAAACCCTTTTTCTGACAACTTTTCAAATGTTGTCACTGATAATTAACTAAGGCATTAGTGACAACATTTGTCGTCACTAAATATTTAGCCTTTTCTAACAACTATATTAAGTTGTCACTAAAGCTTGGAATATTTCTTAATAATTTTTGCTAGTTGCACTAGGGCATCAGTGACAACCCATGTTGTCACTGAAGAAACCCTTTTTCTGACAACTTTTCAAATGTTGTCACTAATAATTAACTAAGGCATTAGTGACAACATTTGTCGTCACTAAATATTTAGCCTTTTTCTAACAACTATATTAAGTTGTCACTAAAGCTTGGAATATTTCTTAATAATTTTCGCTAGTTGCACTAGGGCATCAGTGACAACCCATGTTGTCACTAAAGAAGCCCTTTCTCTGACAACTTTTCAAATATTGTCACTGATAATTAACCAAGGCATTAGTGACAACATTTGTCATCACTAAATATTTAGCCTTTTCCAACAACAACATTAAGTTGTCACTAAAGTCGGACTATTTTTTAATAATTTTTACTAGATGGACTAGGGCATCAGTGACAACCTATGTTGTCACTGAAGAAGCACTTTCTCTGACAACTTTTCAAATCTTGTCACTAATAATTAGCCAAGAAATTAGTGATAACATTTGTCGTCACTAAATATTTAGTCTTTTCTGACAACTATATTATGTTGTCACTAAAGTTAGACTATTTTTTAATAATTTTTACTAGTTGGACTGGGGCATTAATGACAACTTATGTCGTCACTGAAGAAGCCCTTTTTTGACAACTTTCCAAATGTTGTCACTAAATTTGTATTCTTTTTGACAACATTCACAAGTTGTCACTCAAATATGCGTGTGTGTGTTGTGTGTGTATATATATATGTATGTATGTATGTATACAATGTGTACATATATACACAAAAACACACACACACATGCATGCATAAACATATAGATACAGGCACCTCTATGTACATGTATGTATATAGCTGTACATATACGTACGTATATATATGTGTATATGTATGTATGCATATATACACACATACATACATGTAGATATAAACATATATGTATACGTATACGTATACATAGATACGTATGTTTGTGTATATGTGTGTGTGAGTGTGTGTGTATAAATACATATTAATATATACATACATTCATATCTATGTATGTGTGTGTGTATATGTATATCAATGTATGTATGTATGTGTATGTGTATTCATGTATATATGTACACATAAATACACATACATATACATACGCACATATCTACATATACATATGTACGTGTGTTTGTGTGTGTATAGATATATATTATGTATGTATGTATATACATATATGTATATATGCATCTGTACATGTATACAGACATACATACATATATACAGACACACACACACATACACATATATGTACATATATATATGTATGTATGTATGTATGTATGTATACATGTACAGATGCATATATACATATATGTATATACATATGTGTGTATATACATACATGTATGTATACATAAGTATATGTATGTATATATACGTGTATGTATATATACGTATGTACATGCGTACATACGTATATATGTATATGTGTATATACATATATACGTATGTGCGTATACACATACATGTATACATATGTGTGTATACACACACATATATGTATATATGTATATATATCGATATATGTATATACGTTTGTGTAAATGTGTATGTGTATATCTATATTTGTATATACATTGTGTATATGTATATGTGTGTGTGCGCGTATATATATGTATATATGTGTGTAATACACACACACACACATATATATACATGTACACATATATTTATGTATGTATGTATATATGTGTATATATATATTTGTATATATGTGTGTGTGTACATATACATATACACACACACACACATATATCTACATACATACATGTATGTATATGTAGATATATGTGTGTGTGTGTGTGTATATGTATATGTATGTGTATGTTTGTGTGTGTGTATGTATGTGTGTGTGTATGTATACGTATATGTATGTATGTATGTGTGTGTATGTATGTATATGTATGTATATGTATGTATACATATACATATACATATACATATGTGTGTGTGTTTGTAAGTATGTATGTACATATATGAATACGTATATACACACACATTTGTAAATACATATATATATGTATGCATACATACATATATAAATACGCACACACATATATATACATACATATATGCGCGCGCACACATGCGTGTGTATACATACACATACACATACATACACATGCATACATAAAACTGCAATACTTTGAAAATTTTCTGATCTTGGAATATGATTTACCTAGCCCTTCCCGCCACGAAATTTTCATCAAAAATAAAATTCCCCCCAAATTGCACAAAAATTCTTTTCCTCTTTTCTAATTCCTGTATCATCTCTTCTTTTTTTGGCAACAGAACAAGGCCAACCCACTTTACCCACCCCCACTCCAACACCGCCCACCGCCACTCCAACCCCAGCCCACCACCAGCAGTGCCCTCTCCTTTCTCCGCCACCAGCATCTTCAACTTTTCCCCTCCAATCTCTTTCCCCCGAATCCCTCCTCTCTTCTACTTCCATTTTCCTCTCTAAACTCCTCTCCCTTCTCTCTTTTCCATCCGAATCACTCCCCACACCATGGTCACTCTCTCCGCCGCTGCCACAGTGTTGTTTCGACCGATTTCTAGAGGTAGGCTGCCTTCTTCTTCTCGTTCCTCCTCTTTCTCCTCCAGTAGTTATGATAACCATCAATATCACCACTATCCCTATCACCGCCATAGCCCTAAGTTTTTTCTGGGTTTTTTTTTTGGGTCACTTTTTTGTTTTTAAGTTTTATTTTTTGGTTTCATGATTAATAGTAATCAAGGCCTTGAAGTGCTCCCTCCTCGTCTACACTTGTAAGTGGCCATAAAAATTTGTTTTCTTGGTTATTGAGGACTAATATGTTGGTTGGAATTATGTGAATTTCTTGCTTATGAACATTAGGCCCTTTGTATTTTGTTATTTCAAAATTTTGAGTGTTGGTTATTTTGTTGCAAGGAGATTTAATGCCCTCGAATTACGAGTGGGAATGACTGGAGATATATGGTGCATTTTAATTAAGCTTTTGTTTTTTAGCACATTTTATTCTTACTTTATTTGCTCTGTGAGGAGTTTTGATACATGAATTACAGTTTCTCCCAATTCTCTGAGTATATTCCCTCTACCCATCCCCACAAGCATAAAAGGGAAGTGCTTTTCGGGTTTTTAAGGAGTGATTTTGTGAAAATTTTGAGCCTTCGAAGCACTAGAGTGAGTCTTTCAAAAATTTCTGTCCCTACTTATGATAATTTTTATGTGTACTTGTGGTTTTTTAGATTTTTTCAGTTGAGAAAAAATTATGAATTCTGTTGGGTTTACAATGTCTATGCAGTCACATGGGATTTTTCAATTGATTTCAGTAGTTTTGCTTAATGTAGGCTCTGAGTTTTTCAAAATCTTCTTTTTTGTAGAGCATCTGTGACTTTGGAGAAGTAAACATTGGAACTTGATGCATTTTCCCCAGGTTTAGAATGCATATGAAATTATGTCGAATTTTGACTCTATTATTGCTTTCCATATGGTAAACATTTGAATTATGTATTTAGCTGCCGTTTTAGGATTCCTACTTAGGGTATGTGAATTCAATATCAATCTGAGTGAATTAAGAATGCCCTATCTCATGAATATATCTTTAGCTGGAGGAGTTTGTAGGTGTGTGCTTTATGTGTGTTTGCAGGTGTGTGTTGTGTGTGTTTGTATATTATGCTTGTGTAAAGCTGTTATAGTATTAGAAGTGAGCTTGTTATGGTAGTGTTTTGAGTGCAAGTGTGTGAGGTGGAGTATGTGCAGTTGAAGGAGTGCAGGTGACTGTTAGTTGAGTATGGAGTGTAATGTAGTTGCAGGTTGGTGTGTGGTAGTGTAATTGTAGGTAAAAAGCAGGTTGTGAGGTTGAAGCTTGCAACGGTAAGTGAATGTAGCTTAATAATTGTTGCTCGAATTCGAGTTTGATTCGAAGTTGAGCTCGAATTCGAGTAGCTTAATAACTGTTGCTCGAATTCAAGGAGCTTAATAACTATTGCTCGAATTAATAACTGTTGCTTGAATTCAAGTTTGGTTTTCTGATTTGGGTTCTTGTTGGAATTCTGAAGTTTGGATGTAATTTGGATTACCTTTAGGATTTGGTTGATGGAGAAAATTTGTGTCCTTTTCTGTGTACTCCTTTAGTGGGACCCCATATAGAGAAAAAAAAAGATATATTTTTTTAATTCCATTGCTATTTATCAATCTCATTGTTTTCTCCGCAAAATTTGCATTTCTCTCTTGTTTTGTGTTTACGAAGACTAATGCTTGTTAGAAACTTGATGGGGTAGTAAGATCATTGATTTTGTGACTGTTGTAATTGTTGGAATCATAAAAACTGGACAGAGCTTGAGTTTCTTGGGATTTAAATGGTCATTTTGGTAGCCATTTCTGGATACCTGGTTTGCATTACACAGCTTATAGTTTTGAATTGTGTACTAATCCCAACTGCACATAATTACTCAATTTTGCATTTTTTAATGTTTGTTGTGTTTTGGTACCAGGTATCTTGAAAGTGTTGCATTGCTCCTGTGTAATGCTGCTGCTGTGGACGTAAAACTGAAATATCTGCTTGAATGAAACTCTTACTGTTTTTGTTTTAAAAGGAAAGCTATTTTTCATGTTAATGTTGGGAAATGAGAATTTGAGTATTGTTGATGAACTAGGCACAGATGTTGAATTGCCCAAGGTTCAATTCCGTATTTTAGATAATTAAACTTTGACCCTTTTAGCATTCTAAACAAATAGAAACACGGAGCATCTTAACTAGTATTACATAATAAGTTTGGAAAAGCAAGGAGAGATTGAGCTGGAAATTGGATGCATGAGGTAGCAAAATTTAATTGGTATGAAAAGATGTTATATATGCTGATTTGGAGGTGTAATTGAACTAGGAGCTAAGTGATTTTGAACCAAGAAAGCTTTAACATACTTGGAACCCGTAACACAGTCACCTCAGCGCAGCTTTAGGAAATTGATCATAACTTTGTGTAGAGAACTCGAAATTGGATGCCGTTTGTTGTGTTAGAAACTAGATTCAAAGGTCTTTTCATGGTATAAAAATCTTGTTCTGGTTCATTATGTAGAAATGCCAGAATCGTTTAGAAACTGGCTGAAAATCTAGACCTGCAAAGAACAGGGTCGGTGAGGTCCTAAATTGTAAGCCAAATTTAACCTTGATATGATTCAGATATAAATTGGAGTCCTTCATAAGAGTTTTAGTTCTTGAATTTTAGTTTCTATTCATGTAAATATCATGCTCATACAACAGATATTTTGAAAGATATGTTGAGTTGAAAATCAGCATTTGGCTGGACCGAGAATTTTGTTTAGTTGAAGATGGTTTGCAACTAGGTTACTTTGTGGCCATATTTTGACTGGGTATGGGGTGTGACAGATGTTCTTTGTTCTGATTCACTCATTTTATGAGGACTTTTCCTCTCTTGTCATTTCTTTGTTTTTATTTGCAGGCCCTTCCAATATACTTGGACAAGCTTTTCAATCAATATGTTGCAATTATTTTGTCTATGACTTTTGTTCTAGCATTTGGAGAGGTAAATTGGATCAGAATGCCATTGCCTTCTTAATAAATAAAAGTCATTAGCATCTTTTGTCTCGATTATATTGTCATTATGATAATTTTCTGGTTTGGTCATCCCTCAAGCAATATGCACTCGATATGGACTTGCGGTTGGTACCAATTTTATTTGGCTTGTGCGAATTTTGATGATCATTTGCTATCCAATTGCTTTTCCTATTGGAAAGGTGAGTATTGCGCTACTTAACAGAACCTTGCTTTCATGATGAATTACAGTTGACATTTCTAATCTACTGAATTCCCAAGTTAAAATTGTTGCTACACTTAAAATCTGGATATACATGCTGTCATGCTCTCCATGCATATTTCTCAGTTGATCTATGTGTCTTGGTCCTTATAATAGCTTCTAAGGAGGTTTGTTCTTAGCATGATGTCCAGAAAATAGTTCATGGAAGATGAACTTGTGTCTAAATGGGAGCAAAGAAGAATTAGGGACACTATGTGGAGTATCAAAGTGTTGTCGATATCAGGTGGTTGTCCCACTTTACATTTTGTCAGCAACTATGAATGAATGAATTATTTGGCTGTGATCTATAGCTTATAGGTAAATGTAAGTGCAAAAAGGCTTGGCAAAGCCCCATGACAAGTATAACATACAATGACTTTAATCTTGCTCTAGAAGAGACATAACTATTGTTTCTTAAGTAGAAAATGTTTTAGTTTCGATTCCACCACTTCAATCCTAGAATCTTAGGAGTTAGGGCATCTTGGTCTGTTCCTTACTTTACAGGAAATTTTGGGCAATTATATTTTCTTGAGTTCTAATTTGAATTATTGTCTTAGGTTCTTGTTTGGAGTCATAGTCACCTTGTCAATCAGCTTGTTTTTGCATCCAAAGATTGTCAAATGAAGACTTCCAATCGTGTACTTATTATTTTACTTCTTTTTCCTTTAATTTGATTGGTGAAATGTGATGAAGGAATGATTTTCAAAGAAATCTTAGGTACAAAGTTCAGCATGTTTAGGATTGAATAGTTTCTCCTTTTTTCCCATTTAACAGGATCTTCTTATTCTATATTGCTTCATCTCAACCATTATTTGATCGAGGTTACATGCAAAACTAAGAGACGCCCTTTTCACTTAATTATGCTTAATTGAATCTTTAATCACTATTCACAGTTGTTGTCCTAGATTGATAGAAAGCTTATCTCTAATTTAATTCTTCAGTTGTCTAAGAAATAGGCAAAGACATCAGGCTAACCATTTCTACTCTCACTCATCTATCAACAAGATCCCTATAAAGGTTTACTTGCTAACTGTATGCACTTCAATTTTGAATTTTTATATAACACATCATATTAAATTTTCTGGAGTCAATGAAGGAGATGCATAATTGAAGTGTGTGCAATTTGAAATACAATATAACACAATAAAGAAAGGACATAATATAACACATCATATTAAATTTTCTAGAGTCAATGAAGGATGCATAATTGAAATGTGTGCAATTTGAAATACAATATAACACAATAAAGAAAGGACATAATAAAATTTGTATGCATTGTTTCAAATACAATCTGACACGCCTGTAACTAGATATAAGATGCTCTATTTCTTAGAATTCTTTTCACATTTCACACACAATGTCAAATATTTTTATGAACTAGCCAAATCTTTTCCTAGACAAATTTCTAATTCTACTTTTGATGTTAAAGGAAACGATGTAATGAGAATGAGGTAGACATTCAAGTTCAAACGTAATGAAGTAGTTGATTAAAAATGGGGAGCACAAAAAGATGGGAACTTGAACAAGAGTACACTAGAGGGTAAATTTAAATTCTTCTCATTCTTATGCTTTATCAAAACTGAAGCATACATGTATACAAAATTGAAATGCATACATTTATACAAAATTGGCCATAGCCTTTAAATGAACTAAAAGCATGGTTGTATCCTAGAAAACAATGTTTGGTTCACTTTGATTTTAAGCCAAAAATTGAATTTAGTAAACTATTAAACTTGGGGGCTACTTAATAGTGATAGTATTAAATGGAGACTGCTACAAGGTAATTGATAAGAGAATCAAAGTTGAAAGAAAACGGCAGAAACTTTGTAGGATTGATGTGAAATAGCTTTGATGTGATATAATCTGGTGCCTAGAATGGGAGAATATTACTATAATCATGTGTAATTATTTTAGAATTTTCCATACTTTTCATGGCATTTCAAAAGGAATTCTTACTTTTTTGTTCATTCTGTTGTCATGCTCCCATTTGAAACAATTTGACCTCTTGTGACATTAGGAGCTAACATGACGTAGAACACAGTTTGAGAAATGAACTTCTAAAATATTAAAAGCTTATGTTGTTTTTATACCTTTTTTTAATTTTTTATTTGTTAAATTTGTTTAATCTTTATTTTTAATTTTGTTGTTAAGCAGGCGGCATAAATACTCATTAGCTCTAGCCATTGACTTCAATGCCTATTTAGAGGAAAGCGGGTTGGCGGCAAGGTTGGTGTAGGTGACAATTTCAATTGAAAGGAAGATTGCTCAGTATGCTAGTTCCCAAAAAGGGATGTTTAAAGTTTCTGTGTATCTTTCTTACTTTGGTTGCTGTTGTCAAAATTTAGTTATTGAAATGTTTAGATTGACTTAATATTATTTTGTAATGCTACAAAGCATTTAGAGAATATTACTTTATTGTCTTATAGTTATGACTTTTTTAGTTTCTTTTTTGTTTTGTGCATTGAAGGAACGTATTGTAGAAATACTGTATTAAATGATTTTGTATGTTTTTGAATATTATGTTAGGCAATTGAAAAGATGGTGTTTTTATAAATATTGGTATAAATAATATTGTGATTGATTTGTGATATTGGTAAAGTCTTGTCACTGATGGGGCTAAATAGAATATTCAAGTTGAACTGAAGTGCTAGTGATGACTAATATTGTAACTGAAAGTAAATTCAGTGACAAGAAATATTTGTCATAGAATATCTATAAACATTAGTGACAACTTCATATTGTTATTGAATGGTAAGTTAATTGTGATGATTAATATTGGATTAGTGACGACAAAATTTTGTGGCATACAACATCATTAGTGACGACACGCCTTTGTCAAAAAATACGTAATTTATCAGTGACAACCTAGGTCATCACTAATAATTGGATAAAATATTGACAATCTATATTTGCAATTTTTTTTACAACATAAAAAGTTGTCACTAATTCCCTTTGTATTAGTGACGACATGCTTTTGTCAAAGAATAGCTAACTTATCAGTGACGACCCATGTCGTCACTAATAGCTAGATAAATAGTGACAAACTACTCATCCAATTTCTCTGACAACATATAAAGTTGTCACAAATTTCTTTACCATTAGTGACAACAATTGTTGTCACAAAAGATTATACATTTAGTGACGACTTTATTCTTGACACTATTCACATTTAGTGACGGACTTTTACTGACGACTCAGTGACGACTTATTTCTTGTCGATAAAAGGTATTAGTGACGACTTTCATTTTTCAGTGACAACTTCTTGTTGTCACTGATGATGATTTTTCTTGTAGTGAGATTTACTTGTTAGTTTTATTTTTAAGACTATTGTACAAAGTCAAATTGACTCACTCAATAGTTCGATACGTCAAAAATAAAATTTCTTTTGGAGAGAATACGTCTCTAGTTAAAGCTTGAGAACCAATTTTAAATAAAGTTTAGGCTCTTTTAAGAAATTCTTGATTGGTAGAAGACTATTAGAAATTACCTCTCGTTAGACATTGTAACAAAAAACGTAAAAAATTATAAAATTTAAAAACTAAATAGATCTAAACTAATAGTAAGATAATCAAATTGAAAATTGAAAATCATTTGATATGCGAACCTATCTTAAAAAATAGGGAAAAATAAATTTTTTATTTTAAAAAATTACATTTACTCGAACCGCCCTATATACAAATTGTATTATTTGGTATTAGAAATAAATTTGAATTTTATATTAAAAAATAAGTCTTGATGATATCAAAAAAGTAGAGAATGTGAAAGCAAGCAACAAATATGATTTAATAATTTAGAATATTCCGGATTGTAATTTAAAATATTTAAAAATATAATAACATACTTTAATGGTAAATTTTATAGTTATTGTGAATTTGAATATAATAAATTCATTAATTTGTATAGTTGAATATATTTAAACAATTAATGGGTTAACGAGTTCAACTAGGTGGTTGTATACCTAGTATTTGTTTTTTATTATACATTACATTAAATTAAATTTAAAAAAAAAGAAAAATCATTGAACCCCGGTCAGACTGGTCCGACCTTGAACCCCTCCCTCCTCCGGTTCATTGACCGGTCCGATTTTTAAAACATTGGACAAAACCATAAGAAACAATAGAAACTATCACCGATTTTGTCCAATAAAAAAAGCAGAACTTTGTGGACTTATCGTGAATAAAAGGACCTTTCATCTCTTTGGTCCATGTCCACGAGATTTTGACCTTGAACTCTTATATTACATTTCTACGAAAAAGACAAAAGATTCCAGTATTTCTAGAAAATAAAGAGAGAGACGAAAATATGAACAAAATGATAGAAGATATTTTGTGGAAACAGAGGCAAGATGAATAATCTAGGAAAGAAAACTCAAGCGTCATATAGAAAATATGCGTGGATTTTAATTTGCTGAGTTCTTTAGTTACCTATTTGTTTTCCCGAAGATTAGGTTGTAAATCACTTTCTTGGGTTTCTTATGACGCCAAACAAGACTTTTGTGTCTTCCACTTAAACAGCTAAAGGCGGTAGAAATATTGCTTCATTTGTCACAGTCACTGACCAGAAGTAGTGAACATGCTTCAATAGACGTGACCTTTTTGTTTCTTACAGTTCTCCGTCAATAATGGATGCGTTTTGAATATATATATATATATTACACACACATAAATATGCGTGTGTGTGAACCTTTTTTTGAAATGTTTTATAAGTTTATATAAAAATTATAGTTGAGGACATATTTAGAGAATATAGATAAAAAGATATTCCAAATACTGTTATGAAAAATGGTTTTTCCAAACAAAACCTCATTGCTTTGGAACTTTTTGATAACTGTTTTTCTAACATATGTCCCGTAATATGAATTTTGTCTCACTTTGTTTATTGTAAAAATTTCATCATCACTTTGACACTAAAGGCATGATTAGTTTGATAGTTAGTCAAAGTGACAAAATGACTAAAAATTTACTTGATACAATTATTTTAATATTTTTATGCCTAAAGAAACATGCATACTTTATTATTCCTTTTTAATTCGCATTCATGTTCCATAATCATCCTTTTATTAGGGAAAAAGATAACATATGCATAGTATGTGATCAGGGAAAAAAATATATTTGCCACCGATGGAGCTCATTATGTTATTGCCCCTGCCGCAGGTATGATATTCAAACGCCCCTGTGGTAGTTAGCTTCAAAAAATCAAGAGGGGCACTATAGTGCTCCTTCTAGTCCAATGGTAGTTCAGTTTTCATTGGCCCCTCCAGGTCCTATTGGACCATCCTCGTAGAATATGTTAGGATAAGTTAGATTGTTGAAACTTGACCAAAAAAAAAAAAAAAAAAGTGATCTGGAAAAAAAAATTTAGTCTTTTGTTCAAAGGAAAAAAATAGAGATAAACAAACGAACCTCTAAATATTAGATACGAAACCCAAATTTAAACCATTGATTATTACATTGTTGTTGATTTAGTATAAATGGTACTGGTAAAAATTTCATAGATTCATGTAGTGCTATTTTAGTAGTGAAATTTCATAGATTCATGTAGTGCTATTTTAGTAGTGTCTTTTAACCTAGATGAGTCAGTCGGTTTGACTAATTCAACCGAATATTAGTCATCAATGCATTTCGAAACCAGTTTGTCTATTTTTTTATTGTATTTATATTTTATTATATTAAATATTTTCATTTGTGTTTTTGATTTTACGCGATCACTTAAAATATACGACTATTTATTTAAATTTTAATTCTTTAAAAACAAAAAATCAATCACCTAACCGATTAAACCAATCAAACTAAGAAAAGAAAATCGATGATGTCATAAATTTGACCACTGGATTGGATCTAAATATGTATTTTGACATATTTTTAGGTACAAATCTATCGAGACACAAACTATTTTTGAAATTATTTCTTGTTTATGCTTGGGCATTTTTTTCCTTTTAGTTTGAAGTGTATCCTTTTCAGGTCGAAAACTATTTTTTTGTTTTATTTTACAAACTATCACAATCTTTCATTTTTATCTTGAATATGAAACTAATAATAAAATAAGATTTTTTTAAAAATTAATCTTATATACACAGATAGTATAGAAAATTCTTTACATGAGTGATTCTAGATACTTGATACATATACAACAACTCAAAAAATTCAAAATGTAATTATATCGAATATCTAAACACACTAGTATAGAGAAATTTTTACACTCATGATTTATATAATATTAATCTCTCCTTTTTTTTTTCAAAATGGTAAAATAATCCACAACTAAATATTCAAAATGATTTTATTCATATGGTGTCACTGACTAACGTCAAACTAACAATTCTTTTTTATCATTAACTAGATGGGGCAATGTGAAGGTAAAATTTTTATAAGGACAAAATGGTACAAAGCTTATATCACAGAGACAAAGTGAAATTAACCCAATTGAAAAATATGAAAGTATCTATTTTTTGGAGGGAATATTAGCAAACAACGAAAGACAGGAAGTGGAGGGAGTTAGGTGTGACAAATTGAACTAAAGTTAGTTATTTTGGATTAGTCATAGTGAAAATAGTGATCGTGTTGTTTCAAAAAAAAAAAAAAAATAGAGATCGTGGAAAACTCACAATTTCCACCATACTGGTAGAAAAAAGAGTAATTTTGTCTCATCGCGTCACCTTATTCATACCGACGATGGCAGAAAAAGTATGCTACGAAAATGCTAGAACCCAAGAACAATTTCAATTCACTAGGCTGGTGTGAGCACATATATGAATATTCAAAAAGAAGATAGTGAACCCAAGTATGAATATTCAAATATTGTGCGATATCAGAGACGGGGAAACTTCAGACAATCGTTTTGAGGGAACACTAGAGAATCTAGAGATACGACAGAAAGTATATGTAGGAACACTTGTCCCAAACTAAGGATCTTCTCCCGAAACACACACCAAGAAAAAATCACAACCGAAATTTGTACAAATAGGGAACTACAGGTGCAAACTCCCATAACTAGAGTAAACAATGATGTTCACAATTTATTCTCTCCTTCCCTTTATTTTCTTTATTGTCTACATAATCAAATGGTTCTCTTCTTCATCAACAACTCAAAAAAAGCAACTACCGTCTCCAGTCAAGCTCCCAATAATTGGAAACCTTCACCAACTTGGCTTGCTTCCTCACCGCTTCCTCCAATCATTATCAAAAAGACATGGTCCTCTTATGCTACTTTATTTCGGCAGCAAGCCTGTGCTTGTTGTTTCATCAGCTGATGCGGCTTTTGAAATCATGAAAAGCCATGACCTGGTTTTCTCAAATAGGCCAAAATCTAATATACCTCATAGGCTACTATATGGCTCCAAGGATGTAGCATTTGCACCTTATGGTGAGTTTTGGAGGCAGATGAGAAGCATATGTGTGCTTCATCTCCTAAGTAACAAAAGGGTTCAGTCATTTCGAAGTGTTAGAGAAGAAGAGATTTCTGTCATGATCGAAAATATCAGACAAAAATGTATTTCTTCTTCGTCTTCTCTGATTAACTTCCGTGACATTTTTGCAACGCTCACGAATGATGTACTTTGTAGGGTAGCCTTTGGAAGGAAGTACAGTGGTGAGGAAAATGGGAGGAAGGCTATGGCACATATATTAGAATTTGTGCAATTATTGGGGGTTTTTGATGTTGGGGATTATATTCCTTGGCTTGCCTGGATGAATCGATTCAATGGTTTAGATGCTCAAGTGCAGAGAGTGTTCAAAAATGTTGATGAATTTATAGAATGTATAATTGAAGAGCGTAGGAATAAGGCAAATATTGATAAAAACACCAACGAACCAAGAGACTCAGACTTAGTGGGCATCTTGCTTGAAATTCAAAAGGAAAAATTGGCCGGCTTTGCTATTGAGCCTGACGCCGTCAAAGGTATCATTTTGGTAAGATTATTGGGTACCTCCCTCTACCAAATCTTTCGCAGGAATTAATTTCCAAAGATTATATATTCAAATTCTCTAATTTGCATTGATGAGAATATAGTATGTATTGTGTGTTTCCTAAATTAATGATTTTAATGCAATTACGTTTTTATGGATTAGGACATGTTTGCTGGTGGAACTGATACAATACAGACAAGTATGGAGTGGACAATGGCTGAATTGTTGAGGCACCCCAAAACCTTGAAGAAGCTGCAGACTGAGGTGAGACAAATAGCCCAAGGAAAATCAGGAATTGCTGAGGACGATTTAGACAGAATGCATTATCTAAAAGCAGTGATAAAGGAGTCTTTACGACTTCATCCCCCCGCTCCATTAGTAATTCGAGAATCAACTCGCAACGTCAGAGTAAGGGGATACGATATATCAGCAGGTACACAAGTGCTTGTGAACGGTTGGGCAATCGGTAGAGACCCCAAGGTGTGGAACAACCCGGAGGAATTTCAACCGGAGAGATTCTTGAACAGTAATATAGATTTTCGAGGTTTCAACTTTGAATTAATTCCATTTGGTTCTGGAAGAAGGGGTTGCCCAGGTATCAGCTTTGCCATGGCTGTTAATGAGCTTGCACTAGCAAAACTAATGCACAAATTTGATTTTGCATTGCCTGATGGAGTTAAGCCCGGGGATCTGGACATGTCTGAACTCAATGGTCTTGCTGTTCATCAAAAAATTCCTCTCCATGCAGTTGCAATTCTACATGCCTATTAGTACTGCCATTTTTCATTATATTTCCGTTTTCCTTCGGTTTTAATAAATGTTTGTTGTCTTGGGTATCAATATTAGGTAGCTGTTTTCATCCTTTAGACCTTGAAGTAGTAATTGACACATCCTCGAATCCGCTTCATATGGCCTCATTATTGCATTTAGGCATGTATGATTTATTTTTATGCACGTTTATCTATTTTCTTCCCTCTACGTCACACACTTTAAATACAGGCTACCAAAATTAGCTTACAAATAATTTGATCTAATTGATCAATATGAAAGCAAATGTAATACTAGTACTTAATTTTGCCGTATCTTAAGCTTATATTTTGGACTTTGAAGAGGAAAAAATTAATCTCTTTTATTTTGACAATTGTTAAATCGCGCACACACACACACACAGAGACATATCTTAAGGATTGTCAAAATAAAAGAGTTTAATTTTTTATTTTTATGCGCATTAGTTAATTTTCTTGCCTCTAAAGTATAGTTATATAATTTAAGTAAAGCCTACCTAAAATAGCCTAAAATTTTTCTGAGTTCACTGGTCAATATCAATACAAATGCAGCATGAGTATTTAGTTACCCCGTATCTTAAGTTTAAATTATAGAATCTGAAGAGGAAAACAATTAACTGCAGGGATTAATTTTAGGATTTTTAACAATTAAACGACAGCATATATTCTATATATGATATATTGTTGATAGTGTTTTCAACTTAGAGAGCTTCCAATTCCCCCTTCTTTTTTTTTATCTAAAATTTTCAATGATTGTATTGACTTAAATTTTTTCTTGCCTTTTGATTGGAAAACAAATAATTTTTGTTGACATTTTTTGATTTGAAAGCATATATATATATATATATATGTATATATAGTAATGGCTCAATTTTAGGAATCCTAACTAAAATATGCATCTCTAAGAAAAATAAAAAGGAAACACCATAATTGCCTTTGGTAATCCTTACCAAATACATAAAATAGTGAAGAATGATATAATATATGATTAATTTTTAAATTTTTATTTCTTCCATCCAAATAAAGTCACATACTTTAAGTAAAAACTGCCAAAAATGACCTAAAAATTATTTGAGCAGATTGGCCAACATAAATGCAAATTTAGTAGCAACATTTAATTTGTAAAAATCCTATGCATATATTTTAGAAATATTAAGAGTAAAACAATTCATTTCCTCAATTTTGGCAATGCTGACCAAATAAAAAAAATTAAGAGTGATGCATGTATGATTTATTTCTATACACGTTTGTTAATTTCTTCCCTGTAAGTTCCATATTTTAAATATAGGCAGCCAAAAGTAGCTTAAAAATTATTTGACCTAATTTTTCAATATGAATACAAATGTATTACTATAGTCTGCCGTATCTTAAACCTAAATTTCAGAACTTTGACAGGAAAACAATGCATATCCTTTCTTTGACAAACCTTACCAAATACATAAAAAAGTTAAGAGTGATATGTATATGATTCATTTTTTATGCACCTTTGTTAATTTTCTTCCCTTTATGTAAAGTCACATAACTTAAGTAAAGACTACCAAAACTAGCCTAAAGATTATTTGAATTGATTGGTCAATATGAATACAAATGGAGTATCAGTATGTAGTTTGCCCATATCCTAAGCCCAAACTTTAGGATCCTGAAAAGGAATACAATTAATTATAGGGATTAATTTTAGAAATTTTAATAAGCAGAAGACAACGTGTACTCTAATTTAATTCGATAATTGAAAAAATAATTCACCATAGATCTTAATTTTAGGACTTTTAACAAGGAAAAAAAAACAATGATGGGGAGAATTGGTTCTTAGTTTTAGTTCAAGCTATCTGTTTGTTACTATATAGTATTGTTATGATCCAAAAAACAAAAATAAAAATATAGAGATGATTGATTATCCATCTTACATATCAATACTTTCAACCACTCCTATGTTTTCGCCATCCTTTTGTATTAAAAAAATTAAACTTAAAGCTGAAAAGATAAAGAATTTTTTTTTTTTGTGTGTGAATCAAATTAAATTGTCCTACTTGAGCAAAAGTAAAATATTCTCTTTGATTCATAACCTTTTCTTACTTTTAAAAGAGTGGATATTGTAATTTTATTGCATTTTTTGCAAAGTAATTCAAGTTGCATAATTTTTTTTTTTGTTTTAATTGGAACAAGTATGTGATATCCCGTTTTACATCAAAATAGCTAAGTAATATAGACCAATATATAAGTTGAATCTAAATACTCAAGTCCAACTTGGGAAATCAATTCTGGACTAGTAAGGATGGAACCCAAATAGGCAGACTTAACTACTAAGACTCTAGTTGTGTCGTGCGTTAGGCCTGCAGGCCTAAGACATGATAAAAACCAGGCTCTGATACCATTTTATCATACTTCCAGGCTCGTAAGCCTCGCATGTGGCTAGAATCCAAATCTAACTTGGAATATCCACACATTGGGTCCTTAGGCCCAGCACGCGGCTGGAGTTTCAATAATTAAGTCTAATTTGGGATATCTATTTTGAGCTAACAAAGATAGCAAGAGTTTCAGCACTCAAATCTAACTTAAAATATTCACACCCCAGGCTCACCCAAATCCAATTTGAAATATTCATTTTGGATTAGCGATGACAGTTAGAGTCTTAGCACTCAAATCTAACTTGGGATATCAATTTTGGACCAGCGAAGATGGAGTCTAAATAGTTAAATTTAACTGCTGAGACTCTAGCTACACGCTGGGCTTGCGGGCCTAGGGTGTGGCAGAGTATTTATTGTATGATATTTTTATCTATTTTATCAAATTAGTTTAGTATTATACGGTTTTGATTACCCACAATACTTAACCATGTCTAACCAAATAAACAGCCAATGAGGGTCGGATACAGTAGCAAATTAGGCAAACAGGGACAACCGATTCCACTTAGGATATTGAATATATAGATTGATTAATCAGTCCATGCCCACCCTTAGTAGTAAATTATATAGATAGACATAGATAGCAAATAATTCTGAAGCAGTGATGACTGACTTCTTGCTGCCACGACATGTTGGCCATTGCTTCTCAACCATGCATTTGTAGAAATTGCATTTGATTTTTTTTCTTCAAGAAATCTGCGGTGGCAAATGTCAAAAAAAAAAAAAATAAAGAAAGAAAGAAATCTGCTGTGGCGACAAAAAGTTACCAAAAAAGAAAATAATTTTGCATAAGAAAAGTATTACAGAAAATTAAACATTTTTTCTTAGTGGTTATGATCACAAAGAGGCTTAATTGCATTGTACTTCTTCAAGTATTTTTGTTGGGTTTGTGAACAGTAAGGATCCTATTCTTTTGGCCTCAAACGACCATTTACACACACACACAAAAAAAGAAACTCCTGATTTCTATTTGTTTAAAATATTAATTATTGGATCTTTAGCTATCGTTAGAGAAGTTTGTATTTTTCTTCTTCAAAGCCACACAATCATAGCATTTAATCAGTATTCGAAAATTCAATTTTTATAGCCAAAACAATAATAATAACAACTATCAGACTTGAGCTGTGTGGTCTAAATCCAAATAAAGGGAAAAAAAAAACATTGCTTGAATATTCAAGACTTGGGCAAATATAATTTGGTTTTTTTTTATTTTAATAAAAAGCTCAAACAAATGTTACGGAATATTTTTTGAACCTTTCAACATCTAGAAAAGGAATGTGCTATGAAACAAAAGCTCTAATTTTTTTTCTTTTAAGTGAATTCAATTTAGTGAAGGAAATTCTTTCGCAAGTTCAAGTATCATAGGCAATCGGAGAAAATAAAAGTCACTTCCTTGTTCCTCCAACTTACTCAACACAAATAAATGGTGGCAAAGTTCTACTGGGATTTTACTGGGTAAAGACTCCATAAACTTTATCACGAGGAGTTACACTTGAAATGACCAAAAAAATAGCTGTAGTCAATATATATATCTAAAAGATAATCCAGCTATATTTTGGTCAAAAAAGGTTATCTTATTAGTTCAAAATTTTATTCTTTTGATGTATTTGGCCACCTTAAAATTTTTACGTAGAACTACTGAAGCACAATTAATTGTATACCATTAGTCGAGGTTACTTAAACATAAAGAATAAAAATGGGATCAAGGACCACACAATTTGCAAAATGACAATTGTGAAAAAAAAATTGGCTGATTAATCAATTATTATATTACATGGACAAATTTACTTTGTAATTATACAAATAGAATAAAAATGGACAATTTGATTTAAATACACAATTTTGAGCGCCTGAGGTTATAACGCTTCATGTATTTATGTAGGGACAATTTCAAAAACCTCCCCCAAGATTTTTAATAATTTCACCTAACATCCCTAAGATTTTAGAAATTACATATGCCTCCCCTACTATTACTGATTTAATAACAAAACTTAACTAAAAAGTTACACATACCTAAATACCCTCATGCAACTAATATTTAATCTACTTTCTTCAAACTAAATTTTATCCATCTCCTCAAACATAAAACTTCCAATTCCCCACCATCATTGTCACGCCCCGTGCTCGGGACATAGCACCGCCGTAACCAGGCTACGCTGAGTCACAAGGCTCAAAAAGTCCAATCATCTAACATAAACAGTTCCCAATATTACAAATACCAAGCCATTAGCAATATCCCAAGTCAAACGATATCATTAGATATAAGTACATTGTCATCCACTACCATAGCCTTCAAGGCTTTACATGCACAATACCAAATGTCTATTACATTTACTAAAGTCTCAATCTAACATAAGAGAGTACGAACGTAGTCTATGAGCATAAAAGCAAAATCATTGCTAGATTAAGACCACCCGATCACCTTACTAACTCCGAGTGCCAGCACACTCTACCGCTACCAAACCATCAAGCACTGCATGTCAACAATAAAGGGGTGAGCGACAAATCACTCAGTAAGTGGCAAAAGCATCACCTTGCGGCTTGAAAGTGTCATACATATAACTACGTTCAAAACACACAGTTAATCGTTCATATAAGTACGCAGGAGCTAAACAATGCATAATTAATCACGAATCCAATATCAAATATCAAAACCGTACAATGCCCTTTAACAAAGCATCATTGCAATCAAACAAAGGTTCAATTCATTCAAACAAAGCCCTGGATATCCAGTCATTCACTGTAACCCGGTTGCCCGGTCATAATGACTTTTACCCAGTCAATTCGGTCAGACTGATTTTAAGCTAATCAGCTCAGTCAGACTGACTTTACCCGATTAGTTCGGTCCTACTGACTATTACCCGATCAGTTCGGTCCTATCCGGTCAGTTCAGTCAATCATACAATATCATACATACATTCGTTTCATTGTTCAAATAATTCATTTGTATCACATATATTATCAAGTCAAGGTAAAATGGGAACATAATCACAATCAAGCCTTTTACTATAGCAAATAGGATTTCAAAGCAATTATACTTGACAATAACTCATTTCCAAAATCCAAGGGATACAAGTCCCACTTACCTCAGTCCGAGCGAACTCAATAACTCCGCGAAGGTTGATCGTGTTCTTTGCGTAATACACACAATCAAACATTCAATTATACACTAATTCTATCAAAGAAATGTAACCAACTTAATTCTCTACTCAAAATAACAGAAGAAACAACCTCCAAGGAAACAAAACGATTCGCGGGTGGGATCCCATGATCCGCGCCCGCGGATCGATGAGCATCCACCCGCGGCTCCCTTCAGAAGGCGAGCCGTGGGTGAACAGGGATGAGCCACAACGGCTTGCACCCGCGACTTGATCGGCGGCGTGGATCAGCCCAAAAACTGAGCCCAATCATCCGCGGTTCCATCGGCGGCGCGGATGGGGCCGTGGATGGCACCAGAAACAACCCAGAAACGACCTGCAACTGTCCAAACACACACCCAATACTATTCATCTTCTTCTAGCTTTACCCAAGCAACAAGACAACTTCAAAATGGCATATTAAGTTCAGAAAACAGCATATAAACACCATATACTCCACAAAACATGAATCACACCCATGAATCACACATAATCTCTCAAAATTCTTCACCCAAAATCCATCATAGGAAAGCAACCAAACAACTCACTTACCCACACACTAATAACACTAAGCACCAAGCCATTAAAGCATAGACAACCCCAAACTCTCTAATCAACCATCTAATCTACTAATCCTTACATAAACCAAAACAAAGGAAGCAAGGTTAAGCTTTGAGGGAAAATACCTTGGATGGGGACTTCAAGACTTCAACTACGTGTTTCTCTTTGAGAATGGGATCTTCCACTTCCTCCTTCAAGTGAAATGGAGAGAGTTTTAGAGAGAGAGAGAGAGAGCGTTCAAGGAGTGTGGGAGAGAAAGAGAGAAATAGAAATAAAAGAAGAAAGAAAAAAGCCCTAGTCTTTGGGGTTAAAGTAAACAATTATACAATTTGCACTCAAGTCCCTCAAAATTTTCACTTTACATATTCCCCCAACTATCCCAAATTACCGAAATACCCCTAAAGGTCCTTGGTATTACAATCTTCCCATCTCATACGACTTATTAAAGTTTTCCCTAACACTATTAAAAAGTCTAGCCTTTTGTACTATTAAAGTCTTCAATCCAAAACATTAAAATATAAGCTCTATTAAACTAAAACAATTTCAGTTATTGACATAATAAACATCATCCCCCGAATTCTACCCATCAACTCACTGGCCCAGTCCCTTTCAAACAATCAAGTTTCAACTTTACAAAGCCAAAATCAAAATTTGTTTCTTTGTACATAATTGTAATTTAAGACAAATTTAAAAATCTCACGGTAACGGGTAGACTGTGGCTAGAGACTATTAAATAATAAGAAAGAATAGTTAGGGGCATGATAGAGGCTATTTGGGTCTAATTTTGGAGGGTTAGGCGAGTTGGTGAAAGACAAAGAAAGGTCTACTGGATTTAGAAAGGTAAGGGGAAAAAACGGTGGTTTTGTAAAATTTAATTTATTAATATGTTAAGGTTATTATGTTTATTTTTATGGCGTGGGGAGGTCAATGTAAATTTTGATACCTCATGAGTGCTAGGTGAAATTATTAAAAACCTCAGAAAAGTTTTTGAAATTATCCCTTTTATTTATCATGAACAATTTAAACCAATCAAACAAAATTTCATGTAGTTCGGGAAAGTCTACTTCATTGTTAACCCAGTTTTCCACTTTTAGTTCGCTTTGTACTTCTGTAATAAACCTCTTCTTCCTTTTTATTATTATTATTATTTTTTTTGGCAAATTGTGTGCCTCCGATTCAAAAGATGGAAAAATAGTTAAATAGTTACTAATCCTAATGAATTAAGAACAAACGCCAAAATTTTCCCAACACAAGCTTAGCAATATAGAAAATTGAGCCGAGAAATTTGTATTTTTCTTCCCAGAACCAACATAATTGTAGCATTTAATCAGTAGTCCAAGCTGCACATTTTATTGCCAAAAATAATAACAACAACAACAACAACTGACTTTTCAAACTTGAGCCGTGTGGTCTCAATCCAAATAAAGGTGAAACACATTGCGTAGTAGAATTTGTCTTTTTTTTTTTTTAATGAGAAATTTCTCAGGCTAAACGTCAGAAATTCTTTTTCTTCCCATTACGTAATTATATATCCAAACTCATTCTTCAAGTTTAAATTTGAACTTTCAATCCGAAGTACTAGTATAAATACATGTAGCTTTATACCTTATCCATCGTTGATTTCAACTTTAATTTAGAGAAGCAAAAAGATATGATGCTCCTCATGAATCTTTCAGTTTTCTTTATTCTTGCATCCATTTTGCTCTTTATCTTATTGTTCAAATGGCTATATTCTTTTTCTATAACACTGAAAAAGGTACCACCATCTCCTCCAAAGTTTCCAATAATTGGAAATCTTCACCAACTTGGGTTGTATCCCCACCGCTCACTCCAAAAATTTTTTGAAAAATATGGTCCGCTAATGCTTCTCCATTCGGGGAGCAAGCCAATGCGTGTTGCATCATCAGTTGATACAGCTCGGGAGATCATGAAAACCAATGATCTAGTCTTTTCAAACAGGCCAAAATTAAGCATCCCTGAAAGACTTCTCTATGGCTCTAAGGACGTAGGGTTTGCACCTTACAGTGAGCATTGGAGGCAAGCAAAAAGCATATGCGTTCTTCAGCTTTTGAGTAACAAACGGGTTCAGTCTTTTCGACCTGTTAGAGAAGAAGAGACTTCGTTAATGATCGAAATGATCAAACAAAATTGCGCTCCTTCTCCTTCTTCTTCTTCATCCTATTCCTTGATAAATTTGAGTGATATATTTTTCACTCTTACAAATGATGTAATTTGTAGAACTGCCTTGGGTAGGAAGTATGGTAATCTAAAAAATGGAAGAAAGATTATGACAATTCTGGAGGAGCTTATCAATCTACTGGGTGTTTTTGATATAAGGGATTATATTCCTTGGCTTGGATGGTTACATCGACTTAACGGTTTGGACTCTAGATTGGAGAGGGCATTTAAAGAGATTGATGATTTTTTGGAGAATGTTATTGAAGAGCACGAGAATAGAAGGAAAGGATCGAGGGATGAAAATCCAAGAAACTCAGACTTTGTGGATATTTTGCTCGAAATTGAAAATATTGAACGTGATACTTTGAAAGCTCTCGTGCTGGTAAGAATATTCTCATCCCTTTCCCTTTTACGAGCGCACAAACACACACTAGTAACTGTTAACTTATTTCATGCAAAAGTTAGAATTGCATTTTAGTGACAACAATAAGCATGATACAAAATGAAAACATTGATGTACTGCATGTCTGGATTTTAATTTATGATATGACTATGGTATGCTGGCATATGATATAGAAATGTATTACAGAATAATTCATCTATGGTATTTATTAGAAAACCATTTAGTTCTTTTTTTAACTTTTCAATTTTGCTATCATGGATTATATGCTCTTTTAATTTGTGCTTCCTTAATTAGGAGATGTTTGCTGCTGGAAGTGAGACAACACATACGCTCATGGTGTGGACAATGGCAGAACTTATAAAAAGCCCCAAAATCTTGGAGAAATTGCAGATTGAGGTGAGGCAAGTAGCCCAAGGGAAATCAGAAGTTACTGAGGATGATTTAGACAAAATGCAATATCTGAAATTGGTGATAAAGGAAAGTTTACGACTTCATGCTCCTGTTCCATTACTTGTTCCTCGAGAATCAACTCAAAACATCAAAGTAATGGGCTATGACATATCAGAAGGCACACAAGTGTTCATCAATGCTTGGGCAATTGGAAGAGATCCACTGTTATGGAAGAATCCTGAGGAATTTCAGCCAGAGAGGTTTTTGAATAGCACAATTGATTTTCGAGGTTTGAACTTTGAGTTAATTCCATTTGGCTCTGGCCGAAGGATTTGCCCGGGTGTCAGCTTTGCCATGACCATTAACGAACTTGCATTAGTAAAATTACTGCAGAAATTTAACTTTGCATTACCTGGTGGAGCAAAACCTGAGGAAATGGACATGACTGAAGCTCCTGGCATCACAATCAATAAAAAACTTCCTCTTCTTGTTGTTGCAACTCCAAATTTAGGATAGCGTGTTATGTGAAGTCATTGTGTATTCATTGAGTTATTGCCACTTTGCATGCTCAAAATAATGGGAGTCTTAGAACTTGACAAAACTTTATTCATTTCAAATAATAATATTTAATTTGTTCTTATCTGCGCTTAAATTTCTCTGAGATTTACGGCTTGTTCTCAACAGTTTCTGATTTTCATGAAAATTGATTCTAGAAAAGTTGAAAATTAGTTTCTCCTAATTTTAGCTCGAAAATTTGAAAAACATAGTAAACAAAAAACAGTAGAGAATATCGCAAAATAGATTTTTCAAAAATTAGAAGTTAAAATCAGGTAAAAAAAGCTATTGAGAACTGACCCTTACTGAAAAGATGGTTTGTCTCCTTCATTTGGTTGTCTCGCCTTATCAAACTTAAAGTTGTACTTGTCATTTAATATCAAGGACCCTCAAGGGGCCTTTTAGCCAATAGATTTCTTGGGTGAAAATGTGATTTGTAAATGATAAAGGACTTGATGGCAATTTTGATAAATTGAATTTAATGCCAAAAGACCTAGGGTTTCCTTCCTCATTCTTTCTTCTTCCCTCTTCCAAGAACTCTCTCTAATTTTCTCTTGTTTTTCTCCACTCTTCTTGAAGGAGGTATTGAGGAGCCTCTATCCCATTCTTAAGGAGAAACTCGTAGAAGAGGGCTTGAAGTTCCCACTCAAGGTAATTTTCTCTCAAAGCCCACCTTTCTTCCTTGATTTGGTTTATGTAAGAATGGGTAGATTTGAGGGTTGATTGGAGAGATTTGTGTTGTCTATGCTTTATTAGCTTGGTACTTTGTGTTGTTAGTGACTGTGTATATGTGTTGATGATTACTTCCTAAGATGATTGTGGAGGAAGTGCATGCTAGATTGATGTGTATTGGTGACTTGTGTTTATGATTTATGAGTGTTTTGAGCCTAATGTGAGTTATTATGGACTTATTTGGCCATTTTGGGTTGTGGATTGAAGTTGGGTTTTGTAGAATAAGAGTTGGGTTGTGTAACTGCAGTTTTCTCGCAGTGAGCTGTGGGCGGAATGCAGGGAGCCATGAGTAAGGCTCGGCTAGCCTTCACCCATGGCAAGTCTCTACTTGATGAGTTGAGAGTGGGCTCAACTGAGCCGAGACTGCGGCTCGAGACTTGGAGCCCGCGGTTTGTCTCTGATGACTGAGCCGAGAGTAAGGTTGAGCCAGCTACGAGGGCACTCGCGGATTAGCATTCTTTGTGCAATCCGTGGGTAGTTGGGGGATCCACGGGCGCATATCATAGTCCACAACCCGCAGATCACCCTTTTCTTGAGTGTCTCTGTTTCTTTTCACGTGTCGAGACTAAAGTTAAGCTTTATTAAGATTTATTGATAGAACAAACCTATAATTCGGTGTTAATATTGTGTTATAGACGACGACGGTATATATCCTTACTTCGACTATATGAACTAACTTGGGATCGAGTTAAGTAGTACTTGAATCTCTTTGCCTTTGGAAATGTATCTTGCTAAATCTAATGCTTTGAAATGTTAATTTCTATATAAATGGGCTTGAGTTTGGTTATATTCTTGCTTCAATATGAAATGTGTATTAATGGCCTATTGTTATTTGAATGACCATTGGTTTGAGCTCTTGTGTAGAATGGCTTATGACGGGACTAGTTCCTTAAATGAGTGATTGTGATATAATCTTTGAACCGTACTAACCAGATGTTAGTTAATTTTGAACCGGACCAACTGGGTGAAAGTTGGTTCTGAACCGTGTTAACCGGGTTGTAGTTAACAACTGAATATCCAGAGCCATATGTCCACTAACTACTTGAGCTAATATTGTATTGTGATATTGTAATGCATATGAATGGAATTGAATATGATATGACCACGTATATTTTTATGACCTATGCAAATCATTGTTTTGTGAATGGAAATTTTATCTATATGTAACTAATTCAAGTCTCAAAGAGACCTTTTACTACTTACTGGATAATTTATCACTCATCCCATTCTTTTATCTCGCAGGGAGGAATTTGTAGAGGAAGATTAGAATTATTTTTGGGCCTCTTGACTTATATTTTGGCAATAGACATCGAAGAGGTTATTTTTGTTCAGGAATTGTATAGTCATATTTTTGTATAACTCAGGTTATACATGTGGGATCCCCAACTTTTTGGAATGGGGAATTGGTATTGTAATTGATGGATAGATAATCATTAATGAATGAAATGTTGTTTTTGGTTATGATTGTGTATTCATTAAGTTATGATTTGTATTAGTTAATGTTTTAGATCGATTAGCTTTATGTTCTGGCTTAGCCTAAGACATGGTGGGTGCTACGTGTCGGGGCACGGGGCGTGACATGTCATACTTTTAGCACCAAAGCTTCTATTTCTTGCCACTGTACTTGTCATATTTTTAGCACCAAAGCTTCTATTTCTTGCCACTTCATCTAATTACTAGCTAGACGGTAATTTGTCAATGTAAATTAAGCACTTGAGCAACACATTAATCTTACATAATGATTAAAAGACAATTTAATTATTTAGTACAAGAATTAGCATTCAACTTCTAATTAGACCAAAGTGATCAAACTATTTAATAGAAGCTTAGATACTGAATCTCTCCCAAGTAGAAATTTTAGGGTGCAAATAGTTGAAAAACCACAGGCAACAAAGTAGTATTGGAATAAAACCATGTCCAGTGCTGTGTTATTTTGGAATTAAACAAAATTTTTAAATACCTAAGGACTGAGAAACCAAATCGTCCGTGATCTACTCAGCTGATGGTTGTTTACTACCTATGGTGCAAGGGCCACTTCTCTGAGATGCCATGGAAAGTTTGCTCAACATAATAAAAATATCCGTCATCATCTCCACAATCCCATTTACAATTTTCTGTCTCTATCTTCTCTTGTTTTCGCTTTCCATCACAAATTACCTCTCTCCTCTGTTATCCCCCAATTTTATCATCCTCACAAGCTCATTTACAATTTGGTATCCCCCCCCCCCCACTTTTTTGTTTTTTTCAATTTCCCTTCACAAATTAGCTCTCGCCTATGTTAGTTGCCATTAATCTTTCTTTCATGGCAATCATGACTTGCTTGATAGTGCTATATTGTGAAGATGCAATTGAAATTCCCGCCTGGCAACTAACTTGTCACAAATGAATACTAATTGCTTTACCTTTCTATTCGATATTTGTTTTCTTAAAGTCACATGCTGCGATGGGCTAAGAAAAGCCTGGAGAATTTAAAAGGAACTAGTTGATAAATTACTAAGGCTAGAAAGAATATTGTGTTCCATTTACATGAACGTCTGATTGAAGGACAGAAGTATTTCCATATGTTTGTTAGGCCTAGTAATCTATTAACGTTACTGTTAGCCTATTGTATATATTTATGATGAAAGGTAAGGGGAATTTGTAGGGATGATGAAATCGGGGGATAATTTGCGAGGAAAATTGAAAAGGAGGAGAAAAAGATGGGAATACCAAATTATAAATGTTAGGGGTGCAATCAAACCGAGATGCTCACGAGAATGGTAGGGGTGCAATCGAACCGAACTGCTCACGAGTAGCTCGTGAGCAGCTTGGTCAACTACTTGGCTCGAACTCGAGTTGATCGAGTTCGAGCCGAGTATCGAGGAGCTCAATTAGGCACACAAGTCGATTCGAGTATCGGCTTTTCAAGGTCGAAGGCATGTCGAGCCTAATCGAGCATATATTATTTAATAATTATATATTTATTTATTATGTATTTACTATTTTAGGTATGAAAATTATAAATTTACCAAAATATCCTTAAGTATTCAAGCTCAAGCAACAAAGAGCAAAAAAAAAAAAAAAAAAAGAGTGCCAAAGAGTTTCGAGTGGAGCTTGAGTACTCAAATGCTAGTTCAAGCTTGAGTCGAGCTTCACAATTTTTAGTTCGATTGACCTCAAGTTGAGCTCGAGCAGCACTAATAGGCAATCGAGTTGAGCTCGAACATAGTGCTACTCGAGCTCGACTCAACTCAATAGCACCCCTAATAAATGGGTTTGTAGGGATGATGAAGTTGGGAAAGTGTATCTTGCATTTAGTGAGAGATTTTGACCATTAGAGATATTTTTGTCATATTGAGCAAAATTGCTCAGGACATCAACCATAGTATAAACCCTTTAGATTTATGATTCTTATTTTTATGTCACGTTGTTGAAACTAGAGCAAGACGAGAATTCAAAGGGAGCCAAATGTTGAAAGAGAGAATTTCAACCTTAAGCATCGTAGGAGTAAAAATAACAACATAATAAAGTCGTAGCGTCTGATTTTGGGTAGGGTTTATATTTATGGTTTTTTTTTATATTATTCTTGGACAAAAATTATATTGGATATATGAATCTATTGAGTATTTGGGGGTTTAGGGTTTGGATTCTAAATTTAAATGAAGCTTTATTGAAGTTTGATTAAATTTGAGTTATTATAAAGAGTTGGATTTAATGTTCAATATTCTGATGATAATTATGTTCAAGGTCAAAATTATCTAGCGACAACAGTAGCAATATAAATTAGTCTCGTTATTACATGGTTGATTATCAAAAAATGAAAGAAAGAAAGGAAAAAAGGAAAAAAAAAAGATGTCAAACATGGGGCTGTAAATGAACCGAATCGAGCTAAACTTTAAAGCTGTTGGACTCGAATCAAAATTTTGAACTCGAATTCGATACGAGCTTAAAATTTGAGCTCGAGTTTGATTCAATGTTATTTTCGATAGTCTTGATTTTGATTCGAAAGTTTGAATTTTTTATATTATTTTATTAATAATACATGTATTTTTATATGAAATATAATTATTTTTGATAAACATACATTATTTTATATAAAATAATATTATATATTAAATAAATATATTAAAAAAATTATTCAAGCTTTATCACACTGAATTTGAGATGAATATATATAAGTTCGAATTTGATTCAATAATATTACCAAATCCTACTTTTTGTTAAGAGTTCGATTTGAACTCGTCAAAATTCAAATACGAATCAAGTTAGAACTATTCATTAAGGATTGATTCGTTTATTGCCCTATTCAAACGTCGGGACGAGATTGTATTGCCTGTCAGCTTTGTCCATATTAAAGCAGGACAATTGGCATCTTAGCATAGACATGCGGGCTGGGTTCGGGCTGAACATTTTGAATCGGGCCAAAGTACCATTTGGAGCCAGGAGTAATCTTTTGTCCGGCTCTCGCGTGGATATTAGATAGCAGTCAATTTAGAATATGGACAATTGCTTTAAAGTTATGTTTATTATGCTATTTTATAGGTGACAATAGTATCTTAAGTCAAGACTATTTTTTTTTTTACCAAATATTCATATTACAATGTATTTTGCCCCACACAAGTGGGGTGAAACTCCCAACAATGTGTTAGGTATAATCTCAAGCTATTTTACCATACACAATTGAGAGTGTAGTTTCCCGATCCTAAATCTATCTTTTTTTATCCCTCCCCCTCCTAAATGCCAAGGTCAGGGTTTGAACCCCGGACCTTGGCACGGTGAAGGCCTTAAGAGCCATCCCCTGAGTGATATTCCTTGGAATCTTTGGTTCACGTAAGTTGTCCTTATTCTCTTCTATATTTTAGGAAACTCTTTTACAAATTTGTATTTTTTAAAAATTATGTGTTTGGTAAGAATCGGTTCTTGCATATATTAAAATAATATCGTTTTGAATTGTAAAAACATGTGAGTAGCAATTTTTTTTTTTTATCAAACTTATTCTATTACATTAGGGAGGGGAATGGTATTAGTAGGATTCAAGACCATGATTTTTTAGTGGAGTCATATAACTCTAACCGCTCGACTCTTTATTCGTTCCCGTGAGTAGCAACTTTGAAGATACATACGAATGTGTGATTTGCGAATTGCTATTTTGATATTAAAAAAATTGTTTTGACTCTTGGATTAATTGTGATAGTTTTGGTGGGAGCTCGTTCCCCTTTATTTATTAAACCTATGACCTTTTTTTTTTTTTGGTCAAATATTCAACATTCTAGTCTATTCCTAACCTACTATAGGGGATGGTCCAATTAAAGAGGAGGTCAATGGAGATTAAACCACCATTAAACCTATGACTACCCGGCGAGATGAATAGCTGGAATTGAAACTTCGACCAATCTAATGGGATAAATAGTTTTGACTGGATATATGCCAATTGCTATTATATATGTGTTTAATTAATGATTGCTCAGAAAACAAATTATATATCTCTATATATGCATGCCTTGAAGTGTACGATGCCGGATTGTACAAATGTATAATATTGAACATGTTGGCTCTGATAGAAGGGAGTCTGAGCTACTTATTGGACACCATATTTTATTTAGAATTAATATTTATGACATATTCTCAATAGCTTTTTTCTGCCTAATTTTAAATTTTAATTTTTAAAAATTCTATTTTGTGATATTTTAATTGCTTTTTTTTAACTATTTTTTAAAAAATTTTAAGTTAAAATTAAGAGCAACTGATTATTAACTTTTCTAAAATTAATTTTTATAAAAATCAGAAATTATTAAGAACAAACCTTTAGTACAGAAATCAAATACATAACAACGATGTCTTGTGATTTAGCCAGATTGCCACTTAGGACACTCAACATTGAACTACAGTGAAAACAGGTGATCTTAAATTTGAACATCTTCTCCTTAGCGAAATCATTCATAAATTGGCACGCATTAATAGACTTGAACCCATGATCTTTTGATCTATGGCTATTTGGCCATGCCCAAATTTTTACGTATTAATCGAGTTAACAGAACGTTCAGGGGACAAGGATTGGATTTTTATCCGTGTCCCCCTTTGACAATTGAATCCATGTCTGAATTTAGACTTGGGCTGGCTCATGCCTAAATTTTCAAAAGAAGCTGCCTCCAATTTTAACTCTAAAATTAAACGCAAGATGCAGCATGCCTAGTTGCACTTTAATGCACTTCATTTCTTGCCCTGTTTCTTTTAATTTGCGAAGTAGTCAGTTTTTCGTGCTAGGTGTCTTAAACAGTAAAATACATTATTCTTTTTATTCTCCGGATCTTTATTCTTTTATAATTAGTAAGCCCTCATACAAATGATTGTAATTTAAATTTAAGCATTATTTCTAGTCGAACATTCAAGTTTCGAAAAATATATAAATTCCAAGAATTTCTTTTAAGTATCATATACCAAAAAACGAATATAATATAGTTTATATAACAAATTACCTAAGACACTGATTATTTCAAGGGCTGCTTTTATGTACTATGATTGATTATAACTCAGATACCTGAGCAAATACAATATAGTTTTGTCATTCTAATAAAAAGATCCAACAAATGTTACGGAATATTTTGAACTTTTCGAGCTCTAGATGAACAGCTTCGATAAAACCTCTATAATAACCAACTCACTGGACAAACCCCTTTCTCTTTAACCAACATCTCAGGACTTTTACAACTTGGATGTTTAAAATAACCAACTTTCTGGTCAACTGCCCGCTGAAATAATTTCAAGGCGACAAGAGATCATATATCTTCATTTATCATACAATAATATGACCAGTCACGATGGCAACACTAATCTAGAACCATTCTTCACTGCACTGTCAAATTGCAGCGAATTGGAGTGGAGGAGCTGACATTAGCCGGTATGGGCCGTGGAGGGAGTTTGCCTCATTCCATTGGAGGAGTTACTGCAAATCTTGGAACGAAATTTTAACAACCAAATACTAAAATAGTTTTAATTATCATTGGTGCAGTTTCCTTTTGTGTAGAACATCTTCATAACAAAAATTTAATATATATATATTACGCAACATTTACTACTGGTTAATTCCCCCCCCCCCCCGGCGGGGGGGGGGGGGGGGTTTGTAGAAGTAAGCAATTGAAACAATAGAGTGTTTACTTGAATATGACAAGTGTTTTAAATAAATCAAAATCCTAGAATTTGACAATGAACAATCAAAGTAAAGAAACAACGACCGGACCGGCTGAGAGGACAAATAAGAAAAGAATCTAGTGTTTGCTCTTGGAAGGTGATTTCCTTCATCTTCTTATGTACAATCTTAAAGAAGTCAACGTTTTTTAGGAAGAGAAGAAGTGAGAGGAAAGAGGCCAGAATTACTACCGCTTATTGCTTATTAGCCAGAAACAATAAAGCCTGCCCAAACACAAATGCAACTCGCCAAAAATAATTTTTACAGATTTTAATAGAAATTCTGGGCCAAAATAAAATTCACTGAATGCTATCATTAAATCCTTGAAATTGTCCAATTTGAAATTGACAATGATGGAAGTGGCACAGCACAATTCCTATCTCTAGAGATGATAATGGGCAGTGAGATTTGAGTGAGATTTAATTAGGATGAATTATACTCAAACAGTCTTATATTGGTCATAAGATTAATATAAGCACGATCAAAATAGACTAGACCCATTTTGACACTGCCAAAATGCTTAATAGTACTTTCTTTAGAGGAAGATAAATAAATTATCGCATGTACTTGTAATTTTGATTCATTTAAAAAACATTTGTCTATCAAATATTTAAACTTATAATTTTAAAATTATTTAAATAATATTTAGACAATGGGCTATCAAACATGTGGGAATCTCAACTAAATCCCATTTATGCCTATATTTGGATAGGTACTGTTGGATATACTCACAATTAAACCCAATCTCATATTTTTAATACCCATCTTGCGCAAATTAAATTTGTGCACAAGTACCCATCAGTCTGGACTTATTGCCACCTTTTTCTATCTCTATTAGTTCACTATTTCTTTAATAATTCAGCTCAAGATGCTGGGCAAAACCTTCCAAAATATGGTATAAGGATGGATGTAATGCTTATCACCACTTTGGAATACTTTACACAGATTAGATAATATCCATCATTCATTAACTCTTTCTTTGCCATTTGCACTAAACTAGACAGCAAAATGACCAATAACACATACACAAAACAATTAGATTGATGATACAACCAAACATTACAGGCAATCGTGATACAGCACAGCCTATGTGAAATGGCCTCTACATATTCAAACAATAAATCACTAATAAATATGTATACTTAAGCCTTCTGATACATTAATAAATAGTTAGGAAGTGCATCGCAAGTTGATGCAAGGTTAAATCTAATTATATTTTGCTTCAGGGGCACACAATTGAATTGGATGAGGATGATATTATTTAAGTAATGTATGATATTATTTGAGTAATGTGTGATGTTGTGGTGATATTAATGCTAATGTATCTTTAAAGTGTATCTACAATTGCGTAACTTTATCTGTTGTTTTATGTTTCAATTAAAAAATTTCGTGATTTGTCACTTTCTTAATTTACTAGCATAAATTTTTTTTTTTATGGAAATTTTCCTTTTCATTGCAACAAAATTGTAAGTATGAGTGGAAACAACTAGATTGTGGACTAAATGTATTTCACGATTATCTTTTGTTACAATACAAAAGTTATAAATGATGCATCATATCTAATATCATCAAAAATAGATCTGAATTGATAAGGGGAGCTGTTTTCATCCTTCAGACCTTGAAGTAGTAATTGGCACATACTCGAATCTGCTTCATGTGTCCTCATTACTGCATTTAGGCATGTATGATTTATTTTCTTCCCTCTACGTCACACACTTTTAATACAGGCTACCAAAATTAGCTTGAAAATAATTTGATCCAATTGATCAATATGAATGCAAATATAATATTAGTACTTAATCTTGCCATACCTTGAGCTTATATTTTGGACTTGAAGAGGAAAAAATTATTCTCTTTTATTTTGACAATCATTACAACACACACACACACACACACAAAAATATGGGATTGTCAAAATAAAAGAGATTATTTTTTTTATTTTTATGCGCATCTGTTAATTTTCATGCCTCTAAAGTAAAGTTATATAATTTAAGTAAAGCCTGCCCAAGATAGCCTAGCCTAAATATTTTTTGAGTTCACTGGCCAATAAGAATACAAATTTAGCACCAGTATTTAGTTAGCCCGTATCCTAAGTTTAAATTATAGAATCTGAAGAGGAAAACAATTAACTACAGGGATTAATTTTAGGATTTTTAACAATTAAAAGACAATGTATATTCTATACATTATATATTGTTGATAGTGTTTTCAACTTAGAGAGCTTCCAATTCCCCATTCTTTATTTTTTCTAAACTTTTCAATGATTCTAATGACTTAAATTTATGCCTGTATTTTAGAACTCTAAAGAGTAAAACAATTCATTTTGTTAATTTTGGCAATACTGACCAAATAAAAAATAATTAAGAGTGGCGCATGTATGACTTATTTCTATACACGTTTGTTAATTTCTTCGCTGTAAGTCCCATAATTTAAATATAGGCAACCAAAAGTACCTTAAAAATTATTTGAGCTAATTTCTCAATATGAATACAAATGCATTACTATAATTTAGTTTGCCATATCTTAAACCTAAATTTTTGAACTTTGACAGGGAAAACAACGCATATCCTTCGTTCTGACAAACCTTACCAAATACATAAAAAAGTTAAGACTGATGTGTATATGATTCAATTTTTATGCACGTATGTTAATTTTCTTCCCTCTAAGTAAAGTCACATAATTTAAGTAAAGGCTACCAAAACTAGCCCAAAAATTATTTGAATTGATTGGTCAATGTGAATACAAATGTAGTACCACTATGTAGTTTGCCCTTATCCTAAGCCCAAATTTTAGGATCCTGAAAAGGAAAACAATTAATTATAGGGATAAATTTTAGAACTTTTAATAAGTAGAACACAACGTGTATTCTAATTTGATTAGATAATAGGAAAACTAATTCACCATAGATCTTAATTTTAGGACTTTTAACAAGGAAAAAAACAAAAAACAATGATGGAGGCAATTGGTCCTTAGTTGTTGTTCAAACTATCTGTCTGTTACTATATACTATTGTTATGATCCAAATATATATATATAGTGATACTTGATTATCCATCTTATGAATCTATACTTTCAACAACTTCTATGTTTTCGCCATCCTTTTGTATTAAAAAAATTAAACTTAACGCTGAAAAGGTAGAGAATTTTTTTTTTGAATCAAATTAAATAGTCTTACTTGAGCAAAATAAAGTATTCTCTTTGATTCATAACCTTTTACTACTTTTACAAGAGTAGATACAAGAGTTTCAATTATGATTTTATTGCATTTTGCGCAAAGTAATTGAAATTGTATAATTTTTTTTATTTGAACAAGTATGTGATACCTCATTCCACATAAGAATAGCTAAGTAATATAAATCAATGTATAAGTTGAATCTAAATATTAAAGCCCAACTTGGGAAATTAATTTTGGACTAACAAGGATAAAGTCCAAATAAATGGACTTAACTACCAAAACTCTAGTTGTGCACTAGGTCTGCAGTACTAGGGTGTGATAGAAAGCTGGCTTTGATATCATTCTATCATACCCCAGGCTCATAGGCCTCGCATGCGACTAGAGTCTAAGTCCAATTTGGGATATCCATACCTTGGGCCTACTGGCCCTGCGCGCAGCTAGAGTCTCAATAGCTAAGTCTAACTTAGAATATCCATTTTTGGTCATCGAGGATAGCTAGAGTTTCAGCACTCAAGTATAACTAAGGATATCCACACCTTGGACTTACCCAAGTCTAACTTCAAATCTCTCTTTTGGGTTAGCCAAGACGGCTAGAGTCTCATTACTCAAGTCCAATTTGGAATATCTATTTTGGACTAGCGAGAATGGAGCCTAAGTAGTTGGATTTGATTACTAAGACTCTAGTCGCACGCTAGGCCTGCGGCGTGGCAAAGTATTTATATTATAATATTTTTTATCTATTTTATCAAATTATTTTAGTATCATACGGTTTCAATTACCCATCGTACCTGACCCTGTTTAATTGAATAAATCGCTAATGAGTGTTGAATACAATAGCAAATTTGGTGAACTAGCACAACTGATTTTAGAGAGGATATTGAATGTCTGGATTGATTAATTAATCTATGCCCACTCCGACGTACTACTAGTAAATTATATAGAAAGACATAGATAGCAAATAAGTCTGAAGCCGTGATGACTGACTTCTTGCTGCCGCGATATGTTGGCCATTGCTTCTCAACCATGCATTTGTAGAAATTCCACATGATTTTTTTTTTCGAGAATTCTGCTGTGGCAACCAAAAATTACCAAAAAAAAAAAGGGTAATTTTGCATAAGAAAAGTAGTACTGAAATTTAAACATTTTTTCTTAGTGGTTATGATCATAAAGAGTCTTAATAGCATTGTACTTCTTCAAGTACTTTTGTCGGGTTTGTCAACAGTAAGGATCCTATATATTTTGTCTCAAACTACCATTAAAATTTACACAAAAAAAAAAGTTCCTAATTTTCTATTTGTTTAGAATATTAATTATTGGATCTTTAGATATCGTTTGGAAAGTTTGTATTTTTCTTCGTCAAACCTGCACAATTGTAGCATTTAATCAGTATTTGAAAATTCAAGTTTTATAGCCAAAAACAATAATAATATCAACCATCAGACTTGAATTGTGTGGTCTAAATCCAAATAAAGGGAAAAAACATTGCGCGAACATTCAAGACTGGGGCAAATATAATATGGTTTTTTATTTTAATAAAAAGGTCAAACAAACGTTATAGAATATTTTTTTGAACTTTTCAAGATCTAGATAAATAGTGTCCAAAAAATTTAGGAATGTGATATGAAACAAAGCTCTAAATCCCTTTTTTTTTTTAAGTGAATTCAATTTAGTGGGGGAAAATAAAAATTCTATAGCAAGTTCAAGTATCATAGGCAATGGGAGAAAAATAAAAGTCACTTCCTTGTTCCGCCAACTTACTCAACACAAATAAACGGTGGCAAAGTTCTACTGGGATTTCACTGGGTAAACACTCAATAAGCTTTATCACGTGGAGTTACACGCTGAAAAGACCAAAACAAATAGCAGTAGTCAATATATATATCTAAAAGATAATCCAGCTATATTTTGGTCAAAAAAAGGTTATCTTATTAGCTCAAAAAAAATTTTCCTTTCGACGTATTTGGCCACCTGGAAATTCTGAAGTAGAACTACTGAAGCACAATTAATCGTATACCATTAGTCGAGGTTGCTTAGACATAAGGAGAATAAACATGGATCAATGACCACACAATTGGCAGAAAGAAAATTGTTAAAAAAAATTGGTCCATGAATCAATTATTATATTACATGTACAATTTTTTTTTGTAATTATACAAATAGAATAAAAAATGTACAACTTGATTTAAATACACAATTTTGAGCGCCTGAGATTATAACGCTTCATGTTTTTATTTAGGGACAATTTCAGAAACCTCCCTTGATATTTTTGATAATTTCACCTAGCACCCCTGAGATTTCAAAAATTACATATACCTCACCTAATATTGCTGATATGATAACGGAACTTAACTAAAAAATTGCTTATAATTAAAATGCCCTCATGTAACTAGTATTTAATCTACTTTCTTAAAACTAATTTTTATCCATCTGCTCAAATATAAAACTTCCACTTCTCCATCATCTTCCCATCTCATACCACTTATTAAAGTGTTCACTCACACCATTAAAAAGTCTAGTTTTTTGTACTATTAAAGTCTTCAACCCAAAACATAAAAATTTAAGCACTATTAAACTAAAACAATTTCAATTACTAACATAATAAACATCATCATCTCCTTAGTTCTGCCCATCAACTCCCTATCCCAATCCCTTTCAAACATTAGGTTTCAACTTTATAAAAGCAAAATCAAGACTTGATTCTTTAACAGAATTGCATTTTCAGGCAAATTTGAGAATCTCAAGATAACGGACAGACTGTGGTTTTGAGGCTATTAAATAATGAGAAAGAATGGTTAGGGGACGATAGAATTTATTTGGGTCTAATTTTGGAGGTTTGGCGAGTTGGTGAAAGACAGGAAGAAAGGTCTACTAAATTTAGAAAGGAAAAGGAAAATGGTGGTTTTGGAAAATTTTAATTTTTTAATATGTTAAGGTTATTATGGTGGTTTTTTATGGCTAGGGGAGGTCAATGTAAATTTTGAAACCTTAGGAATGCTAGGTGAAATGGGTAGAAACATCAAGGAAGTTTTTAAATTATCCCTTTTATTTATCATGAACAATTTAAACCAATCAAACAAAATTTCATGTATTTTGGGAAAGTCTACTTCATTGTTGGAATCTGATCCTCAGCTCCATTAACTGAGCACCTATCAGACCTTGTTCATGTGGTGCTGCCACATGTCTCCAAATGTTTATCAATGGCCGTCATAAATAAAATAATTTAGTAAGTGGATAAAGTTTAAAAATACGTGACGGCACCACATGAATGGAGCTCGGTAAGGGTTCAGTTGATGGAGCTGAGGATTAGATTCCTTCGTTGTTAGCCCAGTTCTCCACTTTTAGTTCTCTTTGTACATCTGTAACAAACCTCTTCTTCCCTTTTTCTTTTTTTTTTTATTTTTGGGCAAATTGTGTGCTCCCAATTCAAAAAGATAGAAAATACAATAGTGAAAGAGGTACTAATCCAAAAACACAAAGAGCAAACGCCAAAATGTTCCCAAGACAAGCTTAGCAATATAGAAAATTAAGCTGAGAAGTTGGCATTTTTCTTCCTAGAACCAACATAATTGTAGCATTTAATCAGTAGTCCAAGCTGCACATTTTATATAACAACAAACTGACTTTTCAAACTGGAGCCGTGTGGTCTCAATCCAAATAAAGGTAAAACACATTGCGCAGTAGAATTTGTCTTTTTTTTTTATGAGAAATTTCTCAGCCTAAACCTCAAAAACTCTTTTTCTTCGCATTACGTAATTATATATCCAAACTTATTTTTTATGTTTAAATTTGAACTTTCAATCCGAAGTACTAGTATAAATCCCTGTAACTTTATACCTTGTCCATCATTGATTTCAGCTTTAATTTAGAGAGGCAAAAGGATATGACGCTCCTCATGAATCTTTCAGTTTTCTTTATTCTTGCATCCATTTTGTTCTTTATCTCATTGATCAAATGGTTATATACTTTTTCTATACCGCTAAAAAGGGTACCACCATCTCCTCCAAAGTTTCCAATAATTGGAAATCTTCACCAACTTGGGTTGTATCCCCACCGCTCACTCCAAAAATTTTCTGAAAAATATGGTTCGCTAATGCTTCTCCATTTAGGAAGCAAGCCACTTCTTGTTGCATCATCAGCTGAGGCAGCTCGTGAGATCACGAAAAACAATGATCTAGTCTTTTCAAACAGGCCAAAATTAAGCATCGCTGATATACTTTTTTATGGTTTTAAGGACGTAGGGTTTGCACCTTGCGGCGAGTATTGGAGGCAAGCAAAAAGCATATGTGTTCTTCAACTTTTTAAGTAACAAATGGGTTCACTCATTTCGACGTGTTAGAGAAGAAGAGGCTTCGTTAATGATCGAAATGATCAAAGAAAAATGCACTCCTTCTCCTTCTTCTCCATCATCTTATTCCTTGGTAAATTTGAGTGATATATTTTTCACTCTTACAAATGATGTACTTTGTATAACTGCCTTGGGGAGGAAGTATCGTAATCTAGAAAATGGAACAAAAATTATGACAATTCTGGAGGAGCTTACCAATTTATTGGGTGTTTTTTATATAAGGGATTATATTCCTTGGCTTGGATGGATAAATCGACTTAATGGTTTGGACTCTAGAGCGAAGAGGGCATCTAAAGAGATTGATGATTTTTTGGAGAACGTTATTGAAGAACACGAGAATAGAAGGAAAGGATCAAAGGATGAAACTCCAAGAAACTCAGACATTGTGGATATTTTGCTCGAAGTTGAAAATATTGAACGTGATACTTTGAAAGCTCTTGTACTGGTAAGAATATTCTTATCCCTTTCCCTTTTACAAGCACAAAAACACACAGTAGCAACCGTTAACTTATTTCATGCAAAAGTTAGAATTGCATTTTAGTGACAGCAATAAGCATGATATAAAATGAAAACATTGATGTACTGCATGTATGAATTTTATATTTGTGATATGACTATGGTGTGCTGGCATATGATAAAGAAATATATTATAGAATAATTCATCTATTGTATTTATTAGAAAACCATTTAGCTCTTCATTTTTTTTTTACTTTTCAAATTTGCTATCTCGGATTATATGCTCTTTTAATTTGCGCTTCCTTAATTAGGACATGTTTGCTACTGGAAGTGAGACAACACATATGCTCATGGTGTGGACAATGGCAGAACTTTATAAAAAACCCCAAAATCTTGGAGAAATTGCAGATTGAGGTGAGGCAAGTAGCCCAAGGGAAATCAGAAGTTACTGAGGATGATTTAGACAAAATGCAGTATCTGAAATTGGTGATAAAGGAAACTTTACGACTTCATGCTCCTGTTCCATTGTTCCTCGAGAATCAACTCAAAACGTCAAAGTAATGGGCTATGAGATATCGGAAGGCACACAAGTGTTCGTCAATGCTTGGCCAATTGGAAGAGATCCACTGTTATGGGAGAATCCTGAGGAATTTCAGCCTGAGAGGTTTTTGAATAGCACAATTGATTTTCGAGGTTTGAACTTTGAGTTAATTCCATTCGGCTCTGGACGAAGGATTTGTCCGGGTGTCAGCTTTGCCATGGCCATTAATGAGCTTGCATTAGCAAAATTACTGCAGAAATTTAACTTTGCATTACCTGGTGGAGCAAAACCTGAGGAAATGGACATGACTGAAGCTCCTGGCTTCACAATCAATAGAAAATTGCCCCTTCTTCTTGTTGCAACTCCATATTTTAGCTAGTGTTTTGTGTGGAGTCATTGCGTATTCTCTAAGTTATTGCCACTTTGCATGCTCAAAATAATGGGAGTCTTGGAACTTGAGAATATATTGGTGTCAAAATTTATTCAATTCAAATAATAATATTTAATTTGTTCTTAAGTGTGCTTAAATTTCTCTAATTTCTCTGAGATTTACTGAAGAGATTGTTTGTCTCCTTCCTTTGGTTGTCTCGCCTCATCAACCTTAAACTTGTACTTGTCATACGTTTTGCACTAAAACTTCTATTTCTTGCCACTTCACCTGATTACTGGCTACTAAACGGTAATTCGTCAATGTAAATTGAGCACTTGAGCAACGCATTAATCTTACATAATGATTAAAAAGCAATTTAATTGTTTAGTGCAGGAATTAGCATTCAACTTCTAATTAGACCAAAGTGGTCAAACTATTTAGAAGCTTAGGTATTGAATTTCTCCCCAGTAGAAATTTTAGGGCGCAAATAGTCCAAAAACCATAGGTAGCAAAGTAGTACTCGAATGAAACCATGCCCAGTGCTGTTTAATTTTGGAATTAAACAAAAATTTTTAAACTGAGAAACCAAATCATCCGCGATCTACTCAGCGATGGTTGTTTACCACCTATGGTGCAAGGGCCACTTGGCTTATATGCCATGGAAAGTTTGCTCCACCTAACAAAAATATCCCTCATCGTCTCCACAGTCCCATTTACAATTTTCTGTCTCTATCTTCTCTTGTTTTCGCTTTCCATCACAAATTACCTCTCTCCTCTGTTATCCCCCAACTTTATCATCCTCACAAGCTCCTTTACAATTTGGTATCTCCTCTTTTTTTTTTTCATTTTCCCTTCACAAATTACCTCTCGCCTATGTTAGTTGCCATTAATCTTTCTTTCATGGCAACCATAACTTGCTTGATAGTACTATATCGTGAAGATGCTACCCAAATTCCCGCCTGGCGACCAACTTGTCACAAATGAATGCTAATGTTTTGGATCTATTAGGTAACTATTATTGCTTTATTTTTCTATTCGATATTTGTTTTCTTAAAGTCACATGCTGCGATGGACTAAGAGAAGCCTAGAGAATCTGAAAGGAACTTGTTGATAAAAATTACTAAGACTGGACAGAACACTGTGTTCCATTTACATGAACGTCTGATTGAAGGACAAAAGTATTTCCATATGTTTGTTAGGCCTAGTTATCTATTAACGTTACTGTTGGCCTATTGCATGTATTTATGACGAAAGGTAAGGGAATTTTGTAGGGATGATGAAATTGGGGGATAATTTGCGGGGAAAAGTGAAAAGAAGGGGGAGAAAAAGATGGGAATATCAAATTATAAATGGTAGGAGTGCAATCGAACCTAGTTGCTCACCTACTTGGCTCAAACTTGTGTTGATCGAGTTCGAGCCGAGTATCGAGTAGCTAGATTAGGCTCACGAATCGAGTTTGAGTATTGGTTTTTCAAGCTCGAAGGTTCGTCGAGCCTAATCGAGCATATATTATTTAATAATTATTTATTTATTTATTATGCATTTACTATTTTAGATATAAAAATTATAAAATTTATCAAAATGTCTTCAAGTGTTCAAGCTTGAGCTCAAAGTGTAAAAAAAAAAAAAAAAAAAAGAGTGCCACTGAGTTTCGAGTGGAGCTCGAGTACTTGAATGCTAGTTTGAGCTCGAGTCGAGCTTCACAATTTTTAGCTCTATGAGCTTGAGTAGAGCTCGAGCAACATTAATAGGCAATCGAGTTGAGTTCAAGCATGGTGCTACTCGAGCTCAACTTGACTCGATAGCACTCCTAATAAATGGTTTTGTAGGGGTGATGAAGTTGGAAAAGTGTCACTTGCATTTAGTGAGAGATTTTGACCATTAGAGATATTTTTGTGGTATTGAACAAAATTGCTCAGGATATAAGCCATACTATAAACCCTTTAGATTCATGTTTCTTATTTTTATGTCACGGTGTTGAAACTAGAGCAAGAGCAAGATGAGAATTCAAAGCGAGCCAAGGGTTGAAAGAGAGAATTTCAACCTTAAGCATCGTAGGAGTAAAAATAACAATATTAAATCTCGATTAATAGGTCATAGCATCTGATTTTGGGTAGAGTTTATGTTTATAGTTTTTTTATAGTATTCTATGATGAAAATTATATTGGATATATGAATCTATTGAGTATTTGGGGATTTAGGGTTTGAATCCATAATTTAAATGAAGTTTTATTGAAGTTTGATTAAATTTGAGTTATTATAAAGGGTTGGATTTAATGTTCAATATTCTGATGATAATTATGTTGAAGGTCAAAATTATCTAGCGACAGCAGCAGCAACATAAATTAGTCATGTTATCATACGGTTGAATAACAAAAAATGAAAGAAAGAAAGGAAAAAAAGGGGAAAAAAAAAGATGTCAAACACAGGGATGTAAATGAACCGAATCAAATTAAACTTTAAAACTATCAGACTTGAATTGAAATCTTCAACTTGAATTCAATACAAGCTTATAATTTGAGCTTGAGTTTGATTGAATTTTATTTTTGATAGTCATGAGTTCGATTTGAAAGCTCGAGTTTTTTATATTATTTTATTAATAATACATGTATTTTTATATAAAATATAATTATTTTTGTAAAAAAATATATTATTTTATATAAAATAATATTGTATATTAAATAAAAATATTAAAAAATTATTAGAGCCTCATCCCGCCAAATTTGAGTCAAATATATATAAGCTCAAATTTGATTCGGTAATATAACCAAATCCAACTTTTTATTGGAGTTCGATTCAAACTCATATAATTCAAATACGAATCGAGTTAGAACTATTTGCTAAGAGTCAATTTGTTTATATCCCTAGTCAAATGTCCTCGACGAGATTGCGTTGTCCTAGAGCTTTGTCCATACTAAGGTAGGATAATTGGCATCTTAGCATGAACCTGCAAGTTGGGTTTGGGCTGAACATTTTGAATTGGCCAAAGTACTATTTGGAGCCAGTTAGGAGTAATTTTTTGTCATGCTCCTGCGTGGATATTAGATACCAATCAATAGCTTTTTTCTACCTAATTCTAACTTCTGATTTTTGAAAAATATATTTTCTGATGCTCTTAACTATCTTTTATTTTTTTTATTTTTTAAGCTAAAATCTAGAGTAACTGATTTTCAACTTTTCTAAAATTAATTTTTATAAAAGTTAGAAGCTATTGAGAACAAACTTTTAGTATAGAAATCCGATACATATGTCTTGTGGATTTAGCTAGATTGCCACTTAGGACACTCAACATTGAAGTATAGTGAAGACAAGTGATCTCAATTTTGAACATCTTCTCCTTAACGAAAACATTCATAAATTGGCACATATTAATAGACTTGAACCTATGATCTTTTGATCTATGGCTATTTTGGCCATGCCTAAATTTTTACGTATTAATGGAGTTAACAGAACCTTCAGGGGACAAGGATTGGATTTTTATCCGTGTTCCCCTTTGACAATTGAATCCATCTTTTAATTTGTTTAGTAGTCAGTTTTTCGTGTTAGGTGTCTTAAACAGTAAAATACATTATTCCTTTTTTTCTCCGGATCTTTATTCTTTTAGAATTAGAATTTGTAAGCCCTCATACAAGTAATTGTAATTTAAATTTAGTCATTATTTCTATGCAAACATTCAAGTTTCCAAAAATATATAAATTCCAAGAATTTAAGTATAATATACCACCAAACGAATATAATATAGTTCATATAACAAATTACCTAAGACACTGATTTTTTTCAAGGGCTGCTTTTATGTACTATGATTGTCTATAACTTAGGGACGTGGGGCTCGCAATTCCAAATTGCCGCAATTTCACGGATAGGATGTGAAGCCAAGATCAAATGGTCCTGTAGTGTCCACGTTGGGTTAAATTAGAATTGCCAAAACAACGTTGTTTTGGCCCTTTCCCCAAAAAAGAAAATGAAAAAGAAATCTTAAGCAACAAATATCGTTAATAAGCCATCAGTCAACATTTTACCTTTAATACAATTGGGAAAAAACAAATTGATTTGGTTTTTGAAAATTAGTGTAAAAGTAATGGCGGGTAAAAACATTAATTTGTTGCTTATTGCATCTATATTGGTTTAGAGTTGGTCGTACTTCTTCAAGTTTACCCAATCTACAAGAGAAAAGGAAGATTATTGATAAGTAATAAATTTACTAATATTATTATATATATTATTATATGTTTTAGATGTTATTTTAGTATAATTATACTATTTTTGGTTGCAAATGACTTATTTTCTAACAATTCATGAGAATTAGGATTTTTATCAGAATTAGAGTTTTTGAGGCAGAATTTTTATTTGAGCAAATTAATGCACAACTTTTGTCTATAATTGCAGGTTCATCATACTAAAACTTATTTTGGATCAATCGAAGTGAAGAAAGATCAAAGTTAGTGGTGATTTAAAGAGTTAAAGTTGAATGAACAACTTGAAGGAAAAATTGTGCAAAAATAATGGAAAAATTCTTCACCACAATGCTTGGAAATATGTGAAAAATGCTTGCACACATCAGGTCCAGCTCAGCAAAAATCAACAATCAAGTAGGGGCCACAAGGATGTGATACGCGGATGCAGATACGTGGATGTTCCGCGTGCCGAGAGACGGCTGGACTTTCTAAGACATCAACTTGCATATCTTTCAGCTGGTTTTTGCAGCATTTTTAGATGAAGATAGGGTTTTGCAAGTGGGAGAACACATTGGAAGCATAAATGAAGACTTTTGTGCCCATTTAGAATCTCCAGGCAAATCTTCATCATTTCCATGCATTAATGATTCTTGCAAGTTGGAAAATGACTTGAGGAACATTTGTATATAAATAGAAGTCATTTGTAAAGTATTTAAAATTAGGTTTTAGTAGTAGAAAGTAGTTATAGTCTTTAATTTTATACTTAGCTTGGTAGAGAATTAGTAGAATTCTCTTAATCCTTCAATAGAGTGGTGAGGAACATTGTAAGAGACTTTTGTAGTGCAATCTTTTGAAGGTGAATAAAGAAGAAGATTAATTATCATATTGGTTGAGCAATTCTCAAACTCTATATCTTTTACTTTCAATAGTTGCCATGAATTCTATCTTTGAAGTTGAACTTTTAGTTGTTTCACTAACACTGTTGAACTAAAGGCTTTATCTAGATCATAGATGAACCTAATGAATCAACAAACATGATTTAACTTATTGCACTTACTAAGCTTGCATTTGTTTATTTACTTGTTCAATTTTTAGTACTTGTTTTTGCTTGGCCAACTTAAACAAGTCATTTAGTTGCTACTTGACATTGAGAGATGCATATAACAATGGAAAATGAACAAGTAATGCTTAGGTCTTTCATATGAGAATAATGGATGCTTAAGTGAATCACTACAATTCATAATTTCATAAGATTTCATCATGAGAATAGTTGGAATCTTGTCATTTCATAGAGAGATCTAGTTATGACACACATGGAATTGATTCTAAATAAAGCAAGATAACACTTGGTAGGTCATTCATGCTTGGTTCATTAGTGGATTCTATATTCTAGGCTTCTTTGCTTGGATTTTACAAAAGTTCTTAATCATATATCTTACTCTATTGAAGGAGACCCCATGTCACTCTTATTTTGATTTATGTTTAGATAATAAAAGTAAGTGCAAAAGCTTTAGTAATTGGACATATTTGATTCCTCGTGGGATTCGACACCTAATACTCCAAATACTACAACTGATCAGTGCACTTGTAGAATAAGTTGGAAGATTAGGTTTTTATTACTTGATTTTGTGTGTTTTTGTTCATAATCATTATACCTAATCTAAACCACGTCAATTATGCGGGGAAAAAATAGAGAGAGAAAGAGAGAGAGAGAGAGAGAGAGAGAGAGAGAGAGAGAGAGAGATCAAAGTTGAAAAGGGCATAATTGTAAGCATCTGCTGATAAGAAATCAAATTTGGGGATCCAAGTCTCTATGAGTCGTCATATTCGAAGTAGCTGTGCTTTACCAACCACGTTAAACAACATATTTTGGGTCGAAAATTGAGGTACGTAATTCCATCCGATTGCATTGTTATGCAAGTGTAATATGGTAATAAATTAGTGGATTTGAATACAGGAGCAGTAATCAATTAGAGTTAGTTTATTTACAAAGCATAACATGATATATAATGTGTAAAGATAGCTATGATTGGAGGAAGAAGATCCGTGAACTAAAAGCCTAGGGTATAGTTTCTCCATCGTTTGGGACTTGCACACAGGTCTTGTCCCCAAAATGCTATTAATGGATGTCTCCCACAAATGTAAGTGAGTGCAGATGTACTGAAACGTGCATGTGGAACTGCTATAACATATTTGAGTAGTACAAACAGAAATTACAGAATGATATATGTGTGTGTATAGCATTGAACAATTTGTGCAAATTTTTTTGTCATTCCTTTAGTGGAATGCTGGAATATGTGTCTCTGATGAAGACAAGCATGTGTGTTGCAGATTTCAATTTTTGTGATTCTCAATTTTTGTCTTTGTGAGTTCATGCATACTAATATTGGTATAAGATGCCTACGATGTAGTGTAACTGTGATGGTCATTGGTGTAATGCATTACACAAGTGTTTTGTTATGTAATTTTCCTAATTTTGTATATTCTCTTTGAGTCAGTGATGAGAATTTAAAACTAATCTCTTTTTTATGTGAAGAGAAGAGAATGTAAAACACATTGTTCTAACGAGCCACAAGCGTCAGAACAACCAATTGCCGTAGGAACCTAATTTTGTCAATTGTTACTGATAGATGTACATATGCATTTTCAGACATTTAAAATGTAACAAAGAATAGGGAATTGTCGGCATTGATATAGTTTTGAATGTGGCAGAGCTGCAGTTACATAAATATTAACAGAGGATCTAGTGGGGATTGTAATGTCCCTGAAAATTATAACCAGGTATATCCATTTATATTGCAGTTGTTAGTTGAGCATGTACAATATAACTTTTTAATTAGCTTACATATTGTGATATAAATATGTGGCACAGGGTGACTACTTGCTAGCCGAGTAAACTATATTCCCGTTCAACACAAGCAAGCCCAATATGTAATATCTGTTGGGACCATTGCGTAAGAAGCTTCAAGTGTGGTTGCACCATAGATGTAAGAGTGTATAAGTTTGCATTGGAATGAATCTTACCTTTGCACTGTCATCCGCAAGTTGTTTGTGTGTATTGAATTAATGCAATGGACTAAAAATCATATTTCATGTACTACATCATTGTTATTCATGTGAAGACACATATTGTAACTAGTTCCTATACTATCTCGAATTTTTCAAGTATTAATCTTACAACATTGCTTCAGCTATTGTGGAAACACTTTGTAGACCATCATCAGATTCTGGAGAATAGGTATTGACAAAGGAACCTAAAAATTTCATTGTATTTGTTACTTGTAGTCCAGCATGTATTTAGTATGAAGAAGAAAAAAGGTTTTATTTTCGTTTTTCACCAAAACAAAATGCAATCTAAATAGTAAATGTCAACATTTGTATATCTTTTAAAATCTGAGTTAAATATTTTGTGAGCTGGACAGTAATATAGAAAACTAGTTTGGTTTAAAATTGTTGATAAGTTGGAACATACTTTGTGTTGTAAGTCACTATGCTCTAATACTTATACCAAACTTTCGACAAGTTACTATTTTGCTAACATTTTTTGGCAGAGTTGAAAGTAGTTACGCCACGTGTGGAAAAATGTTACATAAAATTCTCTTAAGCGTTATTCAACTATTTTGCACAATATCCCATCTCAGTTACACCGCATGCGTAACAGATTACACCACTCTTTTCAAAAGTTACACCCATCCTTCAATATAATTATAACACGGTTTTGCATGGTTAAAACAGTGTTCAAATTGTGAGAAATGAAAATAAGTTGAATTGGCACGCGGGGCCTCACAATTTGGCCTTGTGCTATTTCTCACAAGTTGAGGATAGTGTAACTTCTTAGCATTTGCTGTAACTCCGTAGCATTCTAGTGTAATTCCTCAGCATTTTGGTGTAACCAATTTTTCCTCCAAAAACATCTCGGTTTTGACATTTTTCAGTTCAAATTTTTTCCATATGGCAATATCTCAGTCATCTATTTTGTCACGTTAAATCAAGGCCATCAACTTCTAGCAAATGAAAATTACGAGGCCCCAAATCCGTTGAATTGTTAAGCCCAAGACCCATCATGAGGATTCCTAGAATGTATTCGCAAATTAACCAAGTTAAACAATGTACTTGACAACTCTCAAAATGAAATTGTTATCTAGTTATACTATGATTAAAGATAGTTGTACCAGAACACTAGTAAGTTATATGCACACTTAACTTAAGGTGTGAATATATGTGCGTGTATATATGCATATATATACTTATATACGTGGGTATAAATATGCATGTGTATATATGTGTGTAGGCACAGGGTCTTGTAATTTGGCGCATTACAATTTTTAGCAATTTGAAATGGTGTAACTGCTCAATATTTTGGTGTAATTGTCCAGCATTCTGGAAAAACTGTCTGTATATATGTTTATATACATATATGTATATGTGTGTGTGCATGTCTATGTGTATACATACGTGCATGGGGCCTCGCATTTTGGTGCCCTTCCAGTTCGGACAAGTTGGAGGCGGTGTAAGTGGTTAACAAAGAAATATATATATGTATACGTATGTGCATGTGTATAGATATGTTTACATACGTACATAGACACATACACGCACATACGTACATAAATACGTGTATAAAACGTGTGCAATATATACACGTTTATGCGTATATACATATATGTGTGTGCATGTGTTTATACATATGTATATATATAAACACACACACATATATACATGTATACGCGTGCATGTATGTGTGTGTGTGTGTGTTTATATATATACGATATAAACACACGCACACACACACAGAGATATATATATGTGTATGTGTGTATATATACACACGCACACACACACACATATATATATGCATGTATGTATGTATGCATGTATATATATATGTCGATATGTGTGTATGTGTATATGTATGTATATATGTATGTACATATATGTATATGTGTGTATATAATGTATATATATGTATGTGTATATGCATATATATGTTTGTGTGTGTATAATGTATATATGTATGTACATATGTGCATATATATACACACACATGTATGTATGTATGTATGTATGTATGTATGTATACACAAATATATACAATACATATATGTGTGTGTGTATGTGTCTCTGTGTGTGTGTGTTTGTCTATACATATAGACAAACACACACACACATGTGTGTGTGTGTATGCATAGACATATATGTCTATTTGCATATACACGAGATCTCGCAATTTGGAGTTATTTCTCTCATCACGAGGTTTGGTGTGACTGCTCAATATTTTGTTGTAACTATCAAGCATTTTAGTGTAATTGTCTAAGATTTTGAAGTAACCAACTTTCCCTAAGACCACTTCTTTTTTTATGTGTTTTCAATTCAATTTTTGGTCCTCTTGGCACACATCAAGAGTATGTATATACGTATGTATATGTATATAGGCGGACGAGATTGAAGGAGCAAGGCTAAAAGGTGAGCCTCCAATATGACCTCGTATTGCATGAAGAATAGTTACACCAGAATGCTGGACAGTTACACCAAAATAATAGACTCTTACATCACAATACTGGACAATTACACCAACTTTAACTTATAGGAAATGAACAAATAGGGTAAAGTGTTACTATTTGTCTTTCAAAGCTTATGTAATGCTCCCCTTTCCTGGAAGCTTATAAAGTATTACACTGATATCAAACAGTTTTACACCATGAAGCTAAGTAGTTACATAGTTTAAGTAGTGTGTTACATACAGTCAAGGTAAATATAAATACAATTGATAACTCGATTTTACAGTTTTGCATATCCAATGTGCGTGTGCATCTAAAGTTGTATGCAAAAATTAACTTAATTATGTAATTGTGCCACATAGTTGTGCAGAAACATTAACATGAAGTAAAGAAAAGTTTGGAATTTCATGAAAACATATACTATGAAAACGCATGACAGTTGTTTATTATTACACTATCATCCATGTTAGTTACAAAACAAAGCAAAAGACTTACTGATGAAAATTAGAAAAAAGTGCAACTTCATTACAAAAAAGTGAGGGTGGTTCTGTGTGTTCATCAAGTTCACAGTTACTAAACTAAACTTGGTAGTTGCACTTTACGAAACAAAAGTTACACACATATTGAAAGCCATTATGTACTTCTGAAATCAAAAGCCTTTACCACCAACAATTCACTATAAAGTATACACAACCATTAAATAAATAAATTTGCCTGTTTTACACTTCAACTAATTGAAGATCACATTATCCAACAACTTGTATTAGTAACCTAAAACATTTCAATCGGAATTTGTGCACGGCTTACGATCGTGTTGTGAAGTGTGTTCTGAGGGTGGCAAACAATTTCAACTACTAACTCTACTCGGTACTGCTGAACATGTGCCTGTCAAGGCTTCATCAAAGTTAAGAGTTAAATTATGGTATATTGTATACAAAAGTGGAAGACAAAAAAAGAAGGTGACGTGACATATAACCACAGATATTGATGTGGTATTAAGACGTTTAGTCCAATGTCTTATATATTTTATGGCAAATATATCGCTCTTGAAACTAGAAAAAAAATGGAAAAAAAAGAGGATGTCATGTAAAAGAATAATCAACAATGCATGCACGTGACACTAATAGTGCATACAAAGTGATTTGTTATGGATATACGCATTATCTTCAACCTAATGAGACACACCGGCAACGCGGGTTTCATAGCCAACTATATCAAATGAAATCTTGTACCTCGCAACCAAGACCGATTGCAATACACGCTTTTGCTCATATATAAGAGCATGCCATTACTGTTATACCAGCATAGTTGTGAGTAGTATTAAAAAGAAAATGCTATGCACCAATCGAGCTACTAGAGTAGGTACACTGGATCATCAATGATTCTTAACTGAGTGAAGTATGTCAATAGCTTTGGCTCGTATGTCTATTGCAATTACCAACCACTGTCTCGCACTAAGTGCAAGAAAGAATAATTGGCATTTGAATACCCAATTAGTTTAGTATAACTTATAAAACATATTTTTGTCACTTTTAACAAAAATTGTTACCAATTCACATGTTGATAGGCCAACAAGCGTCTCATTCACCATTATCTTTGGTGAATAGAATCGACTAAGAACAACGTCAGCCTTTTTTTCCAAGCGTGCTGCCAAACAAGTTTCTTCCTATTGGTAAACATACAATAAACCAAATAGTTAAACAAAAGGTAAATCTATTGAGTAGTCGTCATAGAAATTAATGCAGTACTAATTTGTAAGTGTGCGCATAAAAAGTCTAACACATAACGGCACCAGTTCATCTTTGGAATCAAATGTAGGTTGACTAGGTATGGCTAGAGGGTAGTGGAGATATCAAACATCAAAGTAGGAACCAAAAAACACCCACAAACAAATGGAACAAACTTTATCTTGAAATCCGACCTAAGTGGCATGCTAAGCAATTTGGCCTGTACCTTACTTAGTTTCAAAAAAACTTTTTGTTCCCCTCGGAATCTCCCTTTCAGGGCACTCTGTTGGGATTGGTACACTATAGGGTAATCCAAGAACTGCTTGGACATCCCACTCTGTGACTGTCCCAGCCTCTCCTTCCATTTGCAACTCGTATGTTCATGGGTTGAAGTTTTCTACTACCCATTTTACAATGCAGGAAGGCATTGAAATTGAATCCACAAATAGCACTCCACCAAATCCCATTTCGCGAACAACTTGCCTTTTATCATCGCTCAGCCCCTTCAAAAAGCTCACCCACTCTTGAAGGAGAGCATCGAATGCTTGCCTCCTACAATGTCAAACGGTGGTGGGAGAAAAAATTTCAAATCTGGATAAATGGTTCATATAACGAAAAACGTACAAATTTTTTTACTAGGTGCTGCCTTACCATCACACTCTGCTTTTGCCTCACCCTACTAGGGCCAGCTTTAGGATTTGTGCTCCTTATTTTAGCAAGTTGATTTTTGCATTCAGTGATATACCACTCTCTCTTAGTTTTGGATAAATTTTTCCACGCAATGGAAGCCATTTGTCACACCTGCTTGTCCAAAAACCAACCCAGTAAGGATCTATGCACATGTTCCTTTTTCATTAAACAACCGTAAACACATTAATGAAAGCCATTAGTTATTATAGCATTACTTTTATTTAAAGTTAATAGGTAAACTATTACATAGTCTATTGATTGAATTTAACAACTCCTAAAATTACTAGACGAATTTCTCACATAATAAGTATTACATGTACATAGTATTACCGTCTTGCCATACGGTCCGTGTTCTAATACATCTGCTTCTGACTTCTTTTTTTTTCCTTTCCCTTTCTAGATTGCTGCCCACTTCTGCTTCTTGCTGAATTCGTTCCTGCATTACAACCATACAAACTTAATTCATAGTGAACATCAAATATAGCTCTAGTTTAATTCTATCTTCGATCAATAACATTCAATACAACCAACTAAATTTCAATTAATATCTTACAAGAAAATAGCAAATGGTGGGGGAGGTGCCCGAGATTGTTCTTCTTCAATGGTACGACTTCTTCATTCCTTCTCACGTCTAAGTGCTGAAGCTCATGTTGGTTCATGATGAAGTTCTCCTTCATTTTGATCTTTTCTTTGTTTCTTTCCTTTTTCGGCTCCTGATGGTGGAGAATGTAGCCCTTCACTCGGTAGTTTCCTTTGTTTTGCCAGTTATCGTCGTGTTGAAGGTCAAGAGAGTATATCGGCATGATCTTCTTCATTTCCATTTTTTTCTTTGTTCTTTCTTGTGTCGCGATGAATCTGCATCTTCATTAGATTTTTTGCATGTTCGAGACATAAACAACAATCACCACTTCAACTTACCTGCGACATGTTTAAATGATTGTTAAGTTACATCAACAACCAATAAAATTTACAAAACAACTATGCAATTATATGGTTCAAAGCAATTATAAACATACATTTTACGTTAAAATAATAGATGACTTATGTACTAATCAAACATGACATGGGCATGTAAAAAGCACCTCAACTGAATTTACTTATAAATTTATTACCATAATAATTTCATTGAATCTATACTTGTAAAATCTGAGACGTACTTATGAATTAACTACTACAATGTCATAATTAGGTATCACGACATATACAAAGATGAATACGTTCTTTTAGTAGATTGTCACATATTGGTCGATATAGTTTTAATGACTAAGTACCTTGTCAGTTACATCAAGCGCCAATAAAGTTACACCAATATACAATAAAGTTACAAACCACAGGTCATCAACAGTGATTATAACACAAAACACACACTGTAATATACCACTTACACTATTATTAACTATATCAATAGTACCTACTAACTAAAATATTGCTCCATTTCTGTATTTTTAAGCAAACAACACCAACCAAGACACATATATTCTACACCATCGAAATATACAAACAAAATTCAGAAAGTAATGTACTCTTAAATATCCAAAGAAAACCCTATGACTAAATCATTTATGTGCAATTTTGGTTAAAACTGAAGCAACAAATACATATGTATAACAATAAAACTTGCACAACTCTTGTGAACCATAATTACATAAAATCCCTTACTAGTTACACCACAACTCTAAATAATTCTACCCGCAAGATTTCTAATACTTTGATTTGCAATGTTAACTCAAAACCCTATAAATTTTTTTTGGATAATCTATAATAAGGAATTCTACTCTTACAATTAGTAGGGTTACTACAAAAAATTAAGGTTCTAATTCTACCTCTACCACTGTTATTGCCGTCCAACGTCCATCCAATTTTGTCGTACTTCCATACTAATATGTTGAAATCCAATGCACTTTCTAACCCACACAAACTTTAGATCAAAAAGAAAAAGTGAACAAATTTCGTGATTCCTTCATAAAAGAAAACCATACCTCAATTTGGATAGATAGTGATTTTTTGTTGGTTACCCCTTAGTATCAGCTCAGTCCCCAACTACAATTTCACTTCTTACACCTTCCTTGCATTGGTGCCTAATATTATTGTTTTGGGTTTCAAGAAATTACTTCTCCCTCTCCAAGATTTTGCAAATGATGCTTTAATTTTTTGTGCTTCACTTTGATGTTAAGTTTTTTAGCTTTTTTTTATTTTTAATTGAACTAGTAATACAACACATGCATTTGCACGTTGACAAGGAGCTTTATGGTGTTTTCTTTGTGTATTTCAAGAAGCATGTTATTTAGACGCATAAGTAGAGGTCATAAGAATTTATAAGGAAAAAATTACAGCATTTTATGCAAAACCAATTGAAAAATTAAATTATACTCCCATAGTGTGGTTAAATTTTCTTAAGTTATCGTTTTCATTGGTACATTTCTAGGTATATATTGACTTCAGTCTATTGCTTTTGCTTTGTAATGTTTTTCCCTGCTTTTGAAGTCTATAATTGAGATTTGATCTTCAATTCCATATTTTTTTTTTAACTTTGTTTTTGGTTCTTCAATTGGTTTTTGGTGTGCTCTTATTAATATTAGTTTCTCCTTCTCCTTTGTATGCTTGTTGATAATTGATAATCTGTTGTTATCCACTAAATCATGGAATTAATCAAGATTTATGCATATATTTTTTGGTTTAATATAAATATTTATATACTTAATATTTTCATATTACTTTAAATTAACAAAATATAAAAGTATAAGTTGGCATAGATACTTGTCCAAAAATAGGCAGTTTAGCCCTTTGCTAATCGATTATGATTATGTGTTAAAATAATTAATAGTACTTGTTTTAGTGACCTGATTAGGTACCAATTTTATGCTCTTCAACTTTATAGCTAATGAAATATTATGCAGTAAAAGCTTTAAAATGTTATTAAGAAATAGTTTCACTAAATAACTAAAATTTTACATAAAGACAGTAGTAGACAAATACTGGCCCAAATGATCAAAGCCATCTTTCACTAGTACTATTGCAACATTCTTTTTTTTTTTTTTTTTCTTTACTATAACAGTATGAATGATCTATCTTTAACTATCATTTCATTTAAAGAAACATGTTTTCCAATTTTTTACAAACAAATTACATATCAAAAGAAAAACATATATTTTTTATTTATTCTTGCATGTCTCCTATTTCATCTAACTACACATGCTCAATTAAGCAGAGTATGGTTATTCAATTTGGGTGGACGTATTGCTTGTTTGAATATTCGATACAATTGGGACTTCATGAATTTCTCTTCTTAATGAAATTATCACCTTTTATTTACCAATTTCATGCTTCTATTTATTTTTTTGACCTAATTCAAGGAGCATTCTAGTTCCCCAAAAAATTTCATAGGTTAATAACAGATTTGATAGAATGTAAAATAATAGACGAATTCCATTATATGTTAATTTAACATCTGGATAGGCAATTACAATGTATTTATATGTTTTTTTACATTATGTCTATCATTTTGTTATAGTTAAATAGATTTTTTTGGAAGTGCGCAACATTAATACCATAGTATGTCTAAAAAAAAGGTTTCTACATGCTAAATTAAGAACAATAACTAAAATTATTGTTTTTAGAATTGGAAAGAAAAATAAGTATCAAGCATCTTCTATAAATTTTGATAATGTAAAGAGTTCACACATGAATTGTGAGTGTTTTTTGACTCACAACTCATTTGTTTTCTATTGCTTCTAGGCTAATAATAAATTCTTCAGTAAGTTAGTTTATAAGTTCATTTGACTCACAACAGCCTATAAATTGTTCACTAACTAATACTTAATACCATTTTCACTTACTCTGTAGTCTAATAATATACCCTCCAAAAAAGAATCTAAGACTTAGTAGTTGTACCTATTTAAGTACTATGCTATGGAAAGTAAGAGGCACAACAACTCAATTAATTCTATTATTATAATTCCACCTCAATTACAATACAACTAATTTCATTAATACAACATGCAATTTGAGTATTTTATTCTAGACCAAAATTAAGTGCCTAATGCAATTAGTTACTACCTCAGGATGGCATTGAATTTCATGTACAACTAAATATAAAAATAAATGCAACATATGACTAAATATAAAAGCAAATGCAAAATAACCAATCTAAGAAAAATCTAAGCAATATTTCACCATAACAATCCTACAAAAGCCTTACAGATCATCAATGTCCCTTTGCATCCTAACGTATCCATTTTCACCCATTTAACAGCCCATGAATTTTTCACCAATCAATACCGAATCCCATATTAAGTATATCATTACCCAATGAATTCTTCACTAACCAATATTTAATCCCATCTTAAACATTCATCACATGCACAAAAGGGCATTTTAGGCATATTTCAAAACTAACACTACAATGTGCAAAGATACTAAACTACTAAGACTCACCATACTTTTAAAGAGAAGTATAGATAGATATAGATTGAATTTGACGGTCTTCCAGTGTTATTTCCTTATTTCAACCCATTTTTCCATTTTATTTTCTTTGCCCCAAAACAACACCGTCTCCCTTATACTCCTTGTTGGCTTCATCCGAACCATTCGCAATGTTGGCCGGCACCAAGCACCCACATAGCAACAGTACCATCAGCCAATTGGCCTCCAAAGTCAAGAATATCCCCAACATAAACTACATGTAGATCGTCATAGATCAAACCCCAACTGACTCATTCATTAACAGAGAATCTGGAGCTAATGAGAATATTTCAAACAGGTAAGGTCAAAAGGTCTTGTTTAAGAGAAACTGGAACAAATTCCAACTGACCTGTTTATTAGTAGAGAATCTAGACCTAATGATGGTGTTTCAACAGGTAAGATTACAAGGTCTTGTTTAAGAAAAACTGGAATTTGAATCTCACTGCCACGATCCATAAGATGGACAACATTTTATGATTTAAAGTTCCTTTTAGAAATACAAACATTATTTTTAATCAGATTAAACAGTCATGTAATTCAATAATTTTGAAATGGAGAGGGATGAGTGCCAGTAGTAATGACACTCATTATTGATATTTAAAACTAACTATGATCATTATCCTTCAATCAAAATAAAAATGAATAATTGATGTTTATATGATTTCCTTACAATACTAATTTATCAAACTCATTACTTTTTGGGGAGAATGAAACACATTTTATTATTAAACTAAATATGTTGGGAGAATTATCAAAACACATACTCATAATAGGGTTAATGATATCATATTCAACGTAACATCAACTTGGATACAAGAAAATGTGGACAAGGGTATGAATGAATAGGCCGACACGGACATGGTTAAAAAAAGTGAAAACTTTAGTTAATTTGTGCCATATCCATACCCATACCCATACCCATATTTGACACGACACAGGTATTGTGGGGATATTGAAGTCCATGTAACATAGTTCATAGTGATATAGATTGAGAAATTTGAACCAAATAACTCAGATAATTCTCCCAAAACACATACCAAGAAAAAAAAATGATCGATAATAGCAATTTCTATAAAGAAGGAACTATAGCATCCTTCTGATTTCCACATCTCAATTGCAAACTTCCATTCTAGAGTAAGAGATGGCATTCACACTTTATTCTCTACTTCCCTTGGTTTTCTTTATTGTCTACATAATCAAATGGTTATGTTTCTTCATCAATTCCCCAAACCCAAAATTAAGCGACTACCATCCCCACCAAAGCTCCCAGTAATTGGAAACCTTCACCAACTTGGCTTGCTTTCCCACCGCTCCCTCCAATCATTATCAAAAGGACATGGCCTCTTCTGCTACTTCATTTCGTCATCAAGCCTGTGCTTGTTGCCTCTTCGGCTGAAGCAGCTTTTGAAATCATAAAAAACCATTACCTAATTTTCTCAATAGGCCAAAATCTAGTATACCTCATAAACATATGTATGTATGTACATATATATACGTATATATGTATGTATGTGTGTGTATACGTGTGTATGTACATACATACATGCATACATATATATACATACATACATAAACACACACACACACACATACATATGTATAGATATGTGTACATACATATATTCATATATATAGATACATGTATATATATATGTATATATACATACATATGTATATGTATATGTATATATGTACACTTATATGTATATATATACATACATACATGCATGCATATATATAAATATATATGTACATATACATATACATACAAACATACATACATACATACATACATACATGTATATATATATATGCATATACATATATGTACATATGTATATGTATATGTATAGTATATGTATGTATACATACATGTACATGTACATATACATACACGTATATGTACATGTATGTATACATATACATATATGTACATACATTTATACATATATGCATATGTATACGTATACATATACGTATACATATACATATTAATGTATGTATGTATTTTTTTTAATATGTAAATTTACTAAATACACCTATGTTTTAAACAAATTATATCTTTTACCTATCACAACTTTACATATGAAGTGGCCATTTTCTAATTATATAATATAAAATTAAAAAAATAAAAAACATAATAATCAATATATAAATCTTGATCAGTCTCACTTATCTTTCCTTATCTCTCTCTCTGTTGACTGTCAATGTTCTCTCCTCCAGCTATTCCATACTCTTGCTTGCTATGTTCTCTCTTGATAACGATTTCAAATCCATTATCTTAATATCTTTCTCTTTCTTGTGTGTGGTTGGTGGAAATAGAAACCTTGGCTCTATACTCGATTGGCTGTTATTTGCCATTTTTGTGTCCTATTTTTTGTTTGCCATTTTTTGGCCTTTTTTTTTTTAACTCCCCTATGATGCGTGAACTAAGAGGATTCTGATAATGATTTGAAGTGCATTAGTTATGATAGCACTATGGATTATTTGGCTAGATATGTTAATTTTCAACAATTTTCACATGAATTCAAGTTTAGATATGCAATTTATGAAAAAAAAAATAAACTCGATGATGGTGTTTTGTAACGAAACACCAACTCCGGTGAGATTTCAGCAGTGGTTGTAGGAGGCGAGCGGCAGATTTGCCAATGCGCCACCCGTTTCCAAACTGAGGATCATTTTTTGTGAATTAAGTAACTTACAGGCTAAGTGTATATTTCTTTTGGACAATAAAATTTATGTTCTTTATTTTTTTTACCTCTTATAAAGTTATATTATTTATAGATTTGTCTCTAAAAGTTTAAAAATGATTAATATTAGTCTAAAAGAATTAATATTAAATATTATTTAAAAATAATGAAAATTAAAATAAAATTTTTTTGAGCAAGCTCTATTCAAGCTCGAATACATATCGTGCTCGAGCTTAGACTCCAAATTGACATACTCGATGAGCTCAAGTAGAGGCAATTTGAAGACGAGCTAGGCTCGAATATAGTGATATTTGGGCTCGATTCAGCTCTATTACACACCTAATCACAACATTTCCATACACGAGATCAAGTTGCAACTATTTATTTTTAATGATTTACGGTGAATTAATTTATTGAAAACACAAAGAGTTAAAAGAAATCCAAACACCCTAAAGTTATTGCATTAATATTAGAATTTTTAAAGCATAATAAAAAACTAGACAATATAGTATTAAACCCTCCAACACTCAGTATAAAGGTCAGTATAGATAAAGAGAATTGCAAAAGACTACAAGCCATGTTGTGTTAGGGATTATACTTAAATGTGGTGGGCACACACCTAAGTTCCATTAGTTCAGTTGATGTTATTAATGATTAGATTTAAATGAAATATTTTGCACAAAGGGTGCAATTTATCATAAATTAAAGTTTATGGTACAAAGTGAAAATCTAGTATAAGTTAAGATGTGCAAAGTGAATTTTGGCTTGAAGAATTAATTCTTTTGCTCCCCAAACTCGTTTAGCACCTACTTGTTTCCAACTAGATTTCATCATGGTGGACTAACCTCTCGACTTTGGGAATTTATATTGTTGTTTTTACCTCCTCTAATAACAAATACCAGTTGGTGGAAGCTTCTAGTTTAGTAGTTATTTATGATTTTTATTTATGGAGACTTTCATATTTTAGTAGCTGTTTATCTTTCCATGTTTTGTGAGGGGTTTGTTTTTACTTTAGTTAGGGTGATTTGGCCGCTGTAAAGAGCTTGAGAATTAATTAGATGTAGTGGGCTGGTGTTCCTTTTTGTTATGTTCCAATTAGGGGAAATAATGTCCTGGAAAGTCCTTTTGAAATGCAACCAAATCTGTTTCATAGTTGTTTTGGTTTGGTTATTTGTTCAGAGATTGATGAAATGCAATAACTAAGAATTAGGTGAAGAGTAAGACAAAATATGCCAATTTGAATCCTCAGTATCATTTTCTCCTTATTAATTCTTGTGCCAATGATAAAGAGTTTGTCACATGGCCTTCACACTTTAGTAATTACTTGATTTACCACAAGTATAATAAATGTGAAAGCAATATGTTGATTCCTTATTATTGACACTAAATTTGCTACTTAGAAAATAGTCCTGCGAATCCAAACTGAAAAAATGAAGGGAACCTGGGAAGCCTGCATGTGATCCATCAAGAGGCAGCCTACAAAATCCTATAAAATGTTCAAAACTGGTCCAGCCCTGGCGAAAATTCCTCTTCCAAAAAACACTTGCAAAGAACTACATCACCATGGGCAAAGCCAAACTTCCAAGGTAAAAATTGGGACCGGCATCACAATGTTGGCTGGCACTAAGCACCCACATAGCAACAATATCAATCAACCGATTGGCCTCCGAAGTCAATAATACCCCCAACGTAAACTACACGTAGATCGTCATAGATCAAACCCCAAATGACTCGTTTATTAACAAAGGATCTAAAGCTAGTGTGAATGTTTCAAACAGGTAAGATTAAAAGGTCTTCTTTAAGAAAAACTGGAAATTGAATCTCATTGCCACGAATCCACCAGATGGACATCATTTTATGATTTAAAGTTCCTTTTAGAAATAAAACATTATTTTTAAACAAATTAAACAGTCACGTAATTCAATAATTTGAAATGAAGGGAATAATAGCACATCTAGAAATACAACAGAAAATATGTCACAATTTTTTGAATGAAAGTAGGAACATTAGTCCAAAATTTTGGAAGTGTTTGGCTTAGAAGAATCATGGAGGGGATGAGTGTCAGTAGTAATGATACTCATTATTAATATTTGGAGAATAACTATGATTATTATCCTTCAATCGAAATAAAAGTGAATAATTGAGGTTTATATGATTCCCTTACATCACTAATCTAGCAAACTCATTATTTTGTTAGGAGAATTATATACAAGTTATTATTAAATGAAATATGTTATGAGAATTATCAAGTCCCATACTCATAAAAGGGTTATTGATACTCGTATTCTATGTTACCCGGATTTGGATACGAGAAAATGTGGACATAGGTATGAATGAATAGGCCGACACAGACATGGTTGAAAAAAGTAAAAATTTTAATTAATTTATGCTATACCCATACCCATACCCCTATTCGATGCGACACGGGTATGGTGGGGTTATTAAAGAGTCCATGTAATATAGTTCGCAGTGATAGTGATTGAAAATTTTGAACTAAATGACTCATTGGATACTTCTTCCAAATACATACCAAGAAAAAATGATCGATAATAGCAATTTCTACAAATAGAGAACCCTAGCATCATTCTGATTTCCACATCTCAATTGCAAACTTCCATTCTAGAGTAAGAGATGGCGTTCCCACTTTATTCTCTACTTCTCTTGGTTTTCTATATTGTCAACATAATCAAATGGTTCTTTTTTTCATCAACACCCAAACCCAAGAAAAGTGACTACCATCCCCGCTAAAGCTCCCAGTAATTGGAAACCTTCACCAACTTGGCTTGCTTCCGCACCGCTCCCTCCAATCATTATAAAAAAGATATGGCACTCTTACGCTACTTTATTTCGACAGCAAGACTCTGCTTGTCGCCTCTTCAGCTGAAGTAGCTTCTGAAATCATGAAAAACCTTGACTTGGTTTTCTCAAATAGGCCAAAATCTAGTGTACCTCATAGGCTACTCTAGGGCTCCAGGTATTTGCACCTTTTGGTGCATATTGGAGGCAAATGAGAAGCATATGTGTGCTTCAGCTCCTAAGTAACAAAAGGGTTCTATCGTTTCAAAGTGTTAGCGAAGAAGAGCCTTCTCTCATGATCGAAAATATCAAACAAAAATGTATTTCTTCTTCATCTTCTTTGATTAACTTCAGTGACCTATTTCTAACGCTCACAATGATGTAACCTTGTAGGGTAGCCTTTGGAAGGAAGTGTAGTGGTGAGGAAAATGGGAGGAAGGCTAAGGCAACTTTAGTAGAATTTGTGTAGTTGTTGGGGGATTTTTGTGGAATCCTGCCAAGATGTGTGTGAGAGAAACTGCATATGGAGATGAGAGATAAACAGAGGGAGAGAGATAGAGAGTTTGCGTGTGTGTGTTTTTTCTGCATGTGAAAAAGAGCATGTGTGTGTGTGGTAATAAGAACATTTATATAATTGCATGCGTGTCAGAGAAAAAAATATATGTGCATACTTGGAAATGCAATTGCCTGTGTTGAGTGTGTGAGCACCATCATAAATGTGCGCGTGAGAGAGTATGTATGCATTTGTATGTGCATGGACAAATGTGTGAGAGTGTGTTTGTGAGGTGTGAGATATAGTGCATGTGCAAATTCAGCAAATTAAGTGAAAATTTTTCACTTAAAATTGTGTACAAATTAAATAGGTATTTAATGTATTACGCTTAGTTCATGGATGTGATGAGATAGGATGATTCATTCTTGGACTATGAATCTTGGGATGAATCATTCTTATATTAATAGTCCCAGTTATCTAGTGTTCAGTTGATACTGGATAGGATAGAATATATTAAGAAATAAAGTCATTATGTGTTTTGTTAGGGATTGGATTTCTCTTTTATCGACTAAAATATTAAAATTTATAATATAATTTTTTATTTGTAAATAGTGGTGGTGCATGGTGACAAATGGTCGTGGTTGTGTATGGTGATGGTCACATGGTAGTGGTAACAGTGATGCTCGATGATGGCAATGCATAGTAATAGATGGTGGTGGTGGTGTTGATACCTGATATTGATGGTAATGGTGCTCAGTGATAGTAGTGATGTATGGCTATTATGGTTGATGGTCATGGTATGCAATTTGGTGGTAGTGGTGGTATACGGTAGTGATGGTAGTAATGGCTGTAGGGGCAAATTAGTTAACAACTTTATTTTCTTATTTAAGAGTCACCTGGGAATGACTAATACCATCATTCCCATGGGATTATTTTTTCTCATGTACAAGGGATTAGTTCAGTTAAGTAGGATCTGTAATCCCATGCTTAAAATGCAACCAAACATTAGATAACATAGGATTAATAATCTAATCCTATATCATCCCATGAACCCAATGAAAGTGTGATAAAGAATTTTTATTATCAAATGCACAAAATTCAAAAGGCATTTAATCTATTAATTTTCAACATTAAGCTAAGTTATCAAACACTCCTAAGATGTATGCTAAACAAAGTGTTTGTTTTTATTGCATAATTGATTGCAAAGAAGATTTTTGAGACATGGTTTACTTTTACATGAGTTGGTACATCTACAACCATATTATAATCTGAGTATGTTTTAACTTTACATCAATATCTTTAGAAGGAGAAAAATCACAATTTTTTATAGCAATATTGTTTTATAAATAAAAAACTTGTAATCCTTATATTTATAAGTGCAACAATAGTTGAGTACACGATAAGTTTGATCAAAGATTTTACTATCAATGTTTGTGTCATAGTGCTAATTGTATACTTTCTACAAAATTTTAAAAAAAATAATTGAAATTTTTTTGATATTATGACTTGAAATTCAAGCTATATGTTTTTCAGCAACAATTGTTTCGAGAAAAAATAAAACATATAATTGCTTTAATATTGTATTTAGAATAAAAAAACTAACAAGAAATTTAGTATATATAAAAGATGTTACATTTTGAGAAAACCTTTCACTTGCAAAGTACGTGATTTATTACTAGTTAGTTGAAACTTATAAATGGGTTCCATTCTGGTTGCTGAAGGCCGACTTGGTTGGGGTTTGTTTTTTCTGATTAATATTTTTGATAATTTCTAGTACACGAACGAATACAATAATGAAAATCTTTGAATTCCTCAATTTAGGTTGGATAACAAAAATTTGAATTTTAACTTGTTTAATTTTACAAAATGTTGAATTATAATTAAAGGTCCTTAAACCCGATTTGGATGTACGTTTGATCCTATTATTTTAATTAAAATCTATAATCAATTCCTCTCTCTCTCTCTCTCTCTCTCTCTCTCTCTCTAGTGTGGGTTGGTAAATCATACGTTGAATCCAATATATGCTATCTTAAAATCAAATGAATAAGATTTGCTTTCATGTAGAGTACTTCTCAAAAATAATTTTCATATCAATATCTTTAAAAATGAACAAGATCTGCTTTTCTTTTTTTCTTTTTTTTTTATTAGGGAACAAGATCTGCTTTTTATTTGGAAGACAACACACATTAATTTGGAAACATAAATTTCTAGCAGGAACTTTTATCTACCTTCAAAAAAGACAACACCACAAGAATCAATGGAACAACATCACCGATTTTTCCAACAAAAATAAGCAGATTTTTGTGAACTTATCGTGAAGAAATGGACCTTTCATCTCTCTGGTCCGTGTCCATGGGATTGTGATGTTGAAATCTTGCATTACATTTCCACGAAAAAGATAAGAGATTCCTGCATTTCTAGAGAAATAAAAAGAGAAAGACAAAAATATGAACATAATGATTTTTTTGGAAACTGAGGCAAGATGACTAACCTGGGAAAGAAACTTCAAGTGTCATCAAGAATATAAGAAAATATGAAAGGGTTTTGATGGATTTATAATTTGCTTGAAACCCTTGTAATTACGTATTTGTTTCTTGGGTTTCTTATTATGCCTAACAAGACTTTTGTGTCTTCCATTGAATATGTGAAAGACGGGAGAAATATTGCTTCATTTGTCAATCACTGAGTAGACGTAGAGAGCATGCTTCAATGAACTCAGCATTTTTGTTTCTTATAATCCTCCATTAAAGTATTTTGGATGCGTTTATTTATATCTTTTCAATAATAATTTTGTGGTTTTTTTTAAATATATATAAAAGGTATAGTTAAGGATTGAAAAAGTGTTTAGAGGATACAGATGAAAAATATTCCAAATATTATTATGAAAAATGGTTTGCCCAAACAAAACCTCATTGCTTTGAAATTCAACTTTTTCATAAGGTTTTTCGAACTTATGTCCATGGAATTGTTTTGAACAATAAACGGTATTATATTATATTTTAAATAAGAGTGTACGAGAAATATGATAATTTTTTTGCTAGAGAAAATAAAGAATTAAGATATAATCAAATAAAAATATTTATAAAATATCTAATTTTCTTGATAATAAAAATCCAAAAATCAGGAATCGTTAGAATTTTATCATGCTGTTAATCATGAGTTAGAAAAACCCTTTAAATAATAGTAGGTTTATTTTTTGGCGTAAGGGTATGTGTAGTTCATTACCATTTTGTCCCTAAAATATGAATTTCAAATTCAAAGTATCACAAAATAACTAATATAAACATTCAAACGGGGGTGAGTATATGAAGATAGTACTAAAATTATGAAACACGATATCAATTCGGGTGCTGTAATAATGAAAAAGATTAATTATCTTGTCCCTGTAATATGAAGTTTGTCTCAATTTATCCACCGTTAGTATGTGATGTGAAAAAAAATATAGATTTAGTTTGTTGGTCAAAGGAAAAAAAGTACATAAAGAAAAATATCCTCTAAACCTTAAATACGAAACCTGAATTTAAGCCGTGGATTATTACATTAATTGCTGTTGGTTTAGAATAAAATGGTAGTGGTAAAAATTTCATGTATTCATGTATTACCATTTTGTATGTCTTTTAACCTAGATGGGTCGATCGGATCAATTGATTCAATCAAAAATTAATTATCATTCTGTTTTGAAACCAGTTTATCCGGCTTCTTATTGAATTTAAGTTTTATTATATTAAATATTTTATTTTGATGATGTTCACACTTTATTCTCTACATCGCTTTTTTTTCTTTTTTTTTTTTTCTATGGTTTTCATAATCAAATGTTTCTATTCTTCATCAACAGTACAAGAAAAGCAACTGCCATCTCCGCTAGAGCTCCCAGTAATTGGAAACCTTCACCAACCTGGCGTGCTTCCCCACTTAAGACTTAAGACTCAAAAATTCTATGAGATAATCCCCACTCCATCACAAGATCCCAATTTTTTTTAATTAATATGGGACTTTTCTCCAAGAAATCACGGCTTCACTAACATCTTTTCTAACTTCTTCAACAACACAAAAGGCAGACATGATTTTTCCTTTGATGTATAGCCTGATTTAAAGCTCTCCATATCTGAAAAATTGTACGAGCAAGCATTAGTCATCTAAATTCATCATCAAATGAATTTGATTTCCAATTGGTACTGCAGCCGTTGCAGGACATTCAAAGAAGAGATGCTCTATGGAATCCTGAACTTGTTTAATTATCTGGAACCTTTGTAATTACACATTTGTTTTCTCGAACTTTTGGTTGTACACAATCTTCTTGTGTTTCTTATCATGGCTAATAAGACTTTTGTGTCTTCCATTGAATATGTCAAAGAGGGGAAGAATTTTGCTTCATTTATCACAATCATGCAACAGACGTAGCGAACATGTTTCAATGAACTTGGCATTTTTTTTTTTCTAATAGTCCTCCGCCAAGGTATCGTGGATATGTTTATATGTATCTTTTCAATAATAATAATGGTTTCGTTTGAATAGCATTATTTAGAGTGTTTTATGAAAATTATTTGAAAAAATTGTTTGAAGTATTTTTGTTGACTTTTTTGAAAAGATAAAAAGTGTTTGTATTGGGAACAATTTTTTAGTTTGCTTAAAAACTTTATAACAACTTTAAAAACTTTTTACATAATTATTTACAAGAGCAAGTACATTTATGTTCAAGGATAAGCATTAGTCTTCTCAATAGATCATCAAATGAATTTGATTTCCAATTTGTACTCATCCAACTTAACTCTATTGTCCAAGGATGCTGACGTCTAAAGATGAGACAATATCGCTAGACTTTCTTCCAAACTGCAGCCGTTACAGAAAATTCAAAGAAGAGATGCTCTATGAATCCTCAGCTTGCTTATCTGGAAACCTTTGTAATTACACATTTGTTTTCTCGAACTTTTGTCTCACTTTGTCTACTGTACAAATTTTATCATCACTTTGACACCAAAGGAATAATTCATTAGTTAAAGTAGCAAACGAATAAAATACCATCCAATATTTGCCTGATACGTCTACTTTACTATTATTATGCCTAAAGAAATATGTACACTTTATTATTCGTTTTTAGTTCACATTCATGTTCTATTGTTACCCTTCTATTGGGCAAAAATAACGTATGCATAATATGTGATCTGGACAAAAAAAAAAAAAAAAAGATAAACGAAATAACCTCTAAACCTTGAATATGAAACCTAAGTTTAAGCTGCTGATTATTATATTGTTGTTGACATAGTATAAAATGGTAAGCAGTAAAAAATTCATGTATTGATGAGGTGCTACTTTGAAGTGTCTTTTAACCTAGATGGATTGGGCGGTTTAACTGATTCAGTTGAAAATTAGTCATCAATGTGTTTCGAAACCAGTTTATCCGATTTTTATTCAATTTTTATATTTCATTATATTAAATATTTTATTTGTGCTTTTAATTTTATACGATCACTTAAAACATACGATTATTTATTTGAATTTTGATTCTTTAAAAACAAAAAACCAATGACCTAACAACCTGATTAAACCAATCAAACCGAGATGATATCATAAGTTTGACCCACCCTGACTGGATTTTAAAATGTTACTATTTTATCATATTTTAACCACAAATCTATCAACACACGAACTATTTTTTAGAATCTTTCTATTTTATCTTGGGGCTTTTTTTTTTCCTTTTAGGTTGAAGTTTGTCCGTTTTATCTCACAAACTATTTTTTATTTTATTTTGCAAGTTATCACAACCTTTCACTTTTATCTTGAATAGGAGAGTAGTAATAATAAAATAGGATGTTTTTGGATTAATTTTATACACATTGACATTGTAGAAAATTATTCATACAGAGTGCACCTAGATGATTGATGCACGTGCTGTAACAACTCATAAAATTCAAAATGTACTTGTATGCCAAATATCTAAATCCACTAGTATATATTAAAAAAAAAATCACACTGATGAGTTATATAATAGTATTTTTTTTTTGTTCAAAATAGTAAAATAATCTACAACTAAATATTCAAAATCATTTAATTCTCTCGATATCTGGCTAATGGCCAAACTAACTATTGATCATTAATCAAATGGGACAATGTGATGCTGAAATTATTATAAGGGCAAAAAGAAACAACATTTTTGACAGGGATAAAGTGTAATTAATCCAACTGGAAAGTATGAAAATATCTATGATTCGGAGGGAATATTAGCAAACGCAAGACAGGAACTGTAGGCAATTGGGTATGACAAAATGCACTAAAGTTCCTTAATCTGGATTAGTACTAGTGAAGATAGTGACTCTGAAAAACACAATCTCAACCAAATTGGAAGAAAATTAAAAAGAGTAATTTTATCCCATTACATCACCTTATTCATAATGAGGATCGTAGAAAAAGTGTGTTACCAAAATGCTAGAACCCAAGAACTGTTTAATACACTTGGAAAATGTGAGTACAAGTATGCGTATTTAAAAAGAATACAGTGAACGCAATTATATAATGGGATAATTACAGAAACCTCCCCTGAGGTTTCTGACAATTTCACCTGGCACCCCTCAATTTTCAAAAATTACACAAACCTCCCTTGGTTAACTAAAGTTCCAATAATACCCTTTGAAATCAATCTTTTACCAAAAAGGGTTCATAAAAATAGAAAAACTCTACGAATTTGAGTTTGGTTGGGATTTATGTAGTTGGGCTAGATTTTAATGTCTGGCTAAGGAATATCTCTATGAATTTTGGCTCTATAATCCGGTTGCTTATGGTGGTAGTGACTAGCGAAAATGGAGCTGGTGTGATATGATAGTGGTTCAAGTGCTAAAAACTAGATAGATTTTTTATTTTTATTTTCCTAATTAGTTGATAGTGATGTACTGGTGTTGATGGGATTGTTTTTTGGTTATTAGCGACGGTGTTCGTCAAGTTGGTGGTACAGTGGTTCAAGTGATAAAGAGAATAAATTTTTTTATTTATTCTTTTGTAGATTGAGAAGGGCATTATGGGGTTTTCAATTAAAATTTTTATTAAAAGGGGAGGTCTTGTTACCATAATAGTAAATGCAAGGGAGGTTTGTGTAATTTTTGAAAATTGAGGGGTGCCAAGTGAAATTGTCAGAAACCTCAGGGGAGGTTTCTGTAATTATCCCTTATATAATACCAGGCGATACCAGAGACCTGGAAACCTCAGAGAATCTTTTTGAGGCTTTGTCTAGAACTTTAGGATGGAGGGAATATTAGAGAATCAAGAGATACAAAGAAAATTTATGTCGTTGATTATTATTTTTTTTAAACACCTGTCCAAAACTTAGGATCTTCTCACGAAACAAACACCAAGAAAAAATCACAACCGAAATTTCTATAAATTGGAGCATTTCAATTCCCACATCTCAGTTGCAAACTTCCATTCTAGAGTAAACATTAAACAATGCTATTCACACTTTATTCTCTCTTTGCCTTTGTTTTCTTTATTGTCTGCATAATCAAATGGTTCTATTCTTCATCAACAACTCAAAAAAAGCAACTACCATCTCCCCAAAGCTCCCAGTAATTGGAAACCTTCACCAACTGGGCTTGCTTCCCCACCGCTCCCTTCAATCATTATCAAAAAGATAAGGTCCTCTTATGCTACTTCATTTCGGCAGCAAGCCTGTGCTTGTTGCCTCTTCAGCTGATGCAGCTTCTGAAATCATGAAAGCCCATGACCTGGTATTCTCAAATAGGCCAAAATTAAGCATGCCTCATAGGCTTTTGTGTGGCTCCAAGGATGTAGGATTTGCACCTTATGGTGAATATTGGTGGCACATGAGAAGCATATGTGTGCTTCAGCTCCTTAGTAACAAAAGGGTTCAGTCGTTTGGAAGTGTTAGAGAAGAACAAACTTCTCGCATGATCGAAAATATCAGACAAAAATGTGTTCCTTCCTCGTCTTCTTTGATGAACTTCAGTGACCTATTTGTAACGCTTACGAATGATGTGCTTTGTAGGGTAGCCTTTGGAAGGAAGTATAGTGGTGAGGAAAATGGGAGGAAGGCTAAGGCAACTTTAGTAGAATTTGTGCAGTTATTGGGGGTTTTTGATGTTGGGGATTATATCCCATGGCTTGCATGGATAAATCGTTTCAATGGTTTAGATGTAAAAGTGGAAAGCGTGGCCAAAAATGTTGATGAATTTATGGGAGGTATAATTGAAGAGCATAGGTATAAGGCAAATATTGATGAAAATACCAATGAACCAAGAGACTCAGACTGAGTGGATATCTGGCTTGAAATTCGAAAGGAAAAATTGGCCTCCTTTTCTATTGAGCCTGACGCCGTCAAAGCTGTCATTATGGTACGATTATTGGTTTCCTTTCTCTCTCAAATCTCTCTCTACCAAATCCTTCTCTGGAATTACTTTCCAAAGATAATCTATTTCAAATTTTCTTTGGTGAGAATAGCATGCATTGTGTATTGGTATAGGGTTAAGTTAGTCAACAAAATATAGGAGATCTATAATTCCGGTATATAAATATAAGTTCGTGCGCTTATTTAAAAACAGAAGCCGTAATACTGAATTAAGGATTTTAATGCAATTATGTTCGTATGAATTAGGACATGTTTGCTGCTGGAACTGATACAACACACACAATTATGGAGTGGACAAATGCTGAACTGTTAAGGCATCCCTAGATCTTGAATAAGTTGCAGACTGAGGTAAGACTAATAGCCCAAGGAAAATCAGGAATTACTGAGGACGATCTAGACAAAATGCATTATCTAAAAGCAGTGATAAAGGAAGCTTTACGACTCCGTGCCCCTGTTCCATTACTAGTTCCTCGAGAATCAATTCAAAACGTCAGAGTAATGGGACATGATATATCAGCAGGCACACAAGTAATTGTGAATGCTTGGGCAGTCGGTAGAGTCCCCATGTTGTGGAACAACCTTGAGGAATTTCAACCTGAGAGGTTCTTGAATAGTAATATAGATTTTCGAGGTTTCAACTTCGGATTAATTCCATTTGGTTCAGGAAGAAGGGGTTGCCCAGGTGTCAGCTTTGCCATGGCTGTTAATGAGCTTGCACTAGCGAAATTAATGCATAAGTTTGACTTTGCATTGCCTGATGGAGATAGGCCTGAGGATTTGGACATGTCTGAAGTCAATGGTATTGCTGTTGATAAAAAATTCCTCTCCATGCTGTTGCAACTCTACATGCGTATTAGTACAGCCATTTTTCATTATACGTCAGTTTTCCTTCGCCCTTAATAAATGTTGTTGTCTTGGTATCGATATTAGGAAGTCCCTTTGCACTTTTTCTTTGCCCCCATTTCAGAATTAGGTAATGCCAGAAGTAGGATTTGGGGTCTCACAATTTGTAATTTGGCCATTTCTCATAATTTGGGGTTGGTGTAAATCATCAAAATTTTAGCGTAAATCATCAGCATTATTGTGTAAATTTTCAGTATTTTTGTATAATCAATTTTTTCTCCAAAACTACCTCGTTTTTTGTGTTTTCACACTTCAAAATTTATTTAAATAGCAAGATCTCAGCCATTCATTTTGCCATAATAAATCATGGCCATGAAATTGCCCCAAATAAAAATTGTGAGGCCTCTGAACCCCGAAGTAAGCTGTCATACATGATGCCGTTTTCAATATGATTACAATTTCTATATTTTACGAGTCCAACTAAGCAGTGGAAGTCGATGATTTCAAGTCTTGAACTTGTCAAATGAGACCGATTAAGGATAATTTTCGAAAGATCAATTAATTTTTCTGTTTTTCCTTTTCTTTTCTTTTCTTTGACAATGAAAATAGATTTGGGTGCAATTTGTGGTGCAATTTCTTTACATCAGAACAAAATAAAATTTGTCAATAATAAATCCCTAACTGTAATTTATTTACATGACACAAGTCTTCAGAAGCAATTTTCGGGGCAAGTTGAAGTTTCTTTAATTTTTTTGCTCCTGGAGTTTCCTCAAGAAGTTGTGAAACGTTAATTACCCGTGAGGATTGTAGTTAAAATCCACAATGCAGTGCCAACTCCAGTGCTACCAATCAAGAGTTGTCACTTTACATTCACACTTATTACTATTAAAATAAATTAGATAACTATTAATGTGTAAATACAAGGTGACAATTCTTGATTACTGATAGTGGAGTTGGTACTGGAAAAAATGACAAAGAGGATTTGATCTGGTAGGAATTGTCCTAAACAATGTGCAAAATGCTCAAGGTATTGTAAATACTAATTTACAAGTTATACTAACCAACGAAAATGGTATAAATTTGGAATACTTGATTAATCTAGTACCCTATATGAAAAGTTGTATGCAATTGCCAAATTATAACTGCACATCACAAAATGAAAAGAAGAAATGGAAAATAAACTATTGCTATAGTCCACTTTTATTCACTAAACTTTTTTAAGTTCAATCGTTAACTCTATTATGTTCCTTCTAAATTTAGAGGCATTCATGCTAACAAAATTTCTTTGGCCTTATCTTTTGTTTTTTCCTTCCTTTTCTTTTCCTTTTCCATTTTTGTTTTCAGAATGCCACCCGTCAATAGAAGGAAGTCCAGAAGCTCTATTGCAGAAAAATGGTAGAATTGAAATAAGCAGCCCAGCAAATGATTACAAAATAACCAAACAATATTTAATATTTCAAAATTGTCAAATTGATTAAAAAATAACCGTAACTAAAAAAAATTAAAACCGATATCCACCACAACGACTTATTGAATCACATGAATTGGAAAGCCCAAACACCCAATATAAACTCTTAATCAGGAGCTTATGGGCAAAAACTGGAAGAAAGGTGGTAGGTAGTAATAGTGTTTAAGTGGTCTGATCTTGAGAGATAGAGAGAGGAGATGAGAGAAATGACTTGGAGAACGTATGGAAGAAACTGGGTGTCTTTTCTGGGTCGGGGTTGGGTGGGCTGGCTGGATGTGGGTGGAGGGATTACGGGCTATGTTGGGACGACGGCTTAGAAATAGGGCGAGGAGAGAGGGGGCTCCAGGTCTTCTGTAACATGTTTCTCGTTATATTTCTTGTTACACTCCTTGTTTGATGGACAAGTATTTCATATTATCTCATGTTTTATTTGGCACGTAGAATTACCAGGAATGATCTCTCTATCCATAATAGTTCGAAATAAATACTGTCATTACATTATATAGTAACCTAATTCGAGATGAAATGAGTATTTTTTTTAGTATTTTGTGTAAATATTTTTAAATTTAGAATGAAATAAAATTTATATTAATTTGACTTAATTGCTCATGGCTCGTTTTAGAAACATAATATGTTTTCATACTATGTACTATTTCTATATGAACAATAAGAAAACATAATTGCAAAAAAAATTGATTTTTTGTTGAATATTTAGGTTAGTATGCAATGGAAATTTATTTTGGAAATTTTTGCACCCATTAGCAGTAAGATTAAATTGTAATTGGCATAACAATTCATGTTTGACTAAATGTTTAAAAGTACATTAACTACCTTAATTTTTTACAATCAAAAGAAAAAAATTATATGTGAATACACTATAGACAATGAGATTTTGCAATAGCCAAGAATTTTGGGCCAAGAGAGAAAAATTCAGTCAATATAGATCTGAATCCATTAAAATGTCTTGAATGATGTCTATAGGCTAAGCAATATTGTATATCTACTATGGTTGACTTAATTACGAAGTAACACATTAAGGTGGCAGGAAATCATAACTATAAAATTTATCTATAAATAGAGTGCACTTCAAATATTCGAAATTCTTTATAGATCTCGAGTCATCAAATTTTCAAAATTCTTCTTAGGTATCAAGTCATCAACTCCTCGAAATATTTTGTAAATCTCAAATTATCAGTTCCTCTAAGTTTCTCGTAGAACTTAAATAACCAAGTCTACTTAAGTCTCGAAGTTCTTTAAATATTTCGCGTTCTTCGACTTATTCACATCATCAAATCCCTAAAATTTTTGAAATCTTTTAAGTGATATACATTCTTTAAATTTTAAGTCCTCAGAGTTCTGTCGGATCTTTAGGTTTTTCAACTTTCTGTACAGACGCTCATTTCTTCATCTAGGCAAGGATCAAAAACTGGAGATGGGCGTACACTCTGAAGCGGTGACTTTAGTTAAAGGCATACATCCCATCCAAGCAGTTGCCCCCAGCTAGTGGAAAAGGTGAATATGAATTCAAAGATGTTATTGCACCTTTTTCTTGCATTGAAAAAGTAACCTTGGAAATTGTCATAGACCCAGATGAATATCTATATAGTTCTGAATCTGGTAGAAAGAAAAATCCTACCTCTTGTGGTGAGAAGAGAATGAAAATTGCTATTTACAAACTGAAAACTATGACTTTGAAGCTTCAATTTGTGCAATTTTGATTTCGTTTGTACATAGTTGTTGATGAAATCTTTTTCTACAAATTATCCCGGCGTAAAAATTATCTCGATTGAAGGTGTCGACCCCACCGTCATTTTTTTTTTCTTTAGATATGTGCAATTTGAACAATTTTGGTTCTAAATCTAAACTTAGATCTGTAATCTATAAAAAAAAACAAAGTGTCTAGTGATATAATTTGAAAGTGAAAAATCATCAACCGTTTGAAACGGCCGACGATTGTCTGCTAGCTTAGACTAAGGACCTATTTATTGAAAATTAGATAAATTTCAAGGACCTATACACAATATGCAAAATATATAACTTTGTTCTTTGTATTTCCTTCCTTATATATTTTTTTTTTACAAGTCAAAGTCAAAAAGAATTTTCACTAAATTTTTTGAGGAATGAGGATTCCAAGAAAAAGACAGAGAGGGTTTTCTTCGGGGAAGATATCACTTGAAAAGTTCATAAGTAACCTGAGAATGGAATGGATTAATCAGAAAAATTTTTCTATGTCAAAGTATTTCCATGTACCAAACATAGGTTCAAGATAATTTAGGTGTTTTTCTGAAGTGAAAATGTAACTTTGCAGTTTCTGGCACTAAAATTGGTGCTGGAGTCATGGCATCTAGGATCCCAACTTCTCTGTTTGTGTGCTATATCAAATACATTCTAGATCTAATGAGGTTTCGTGTTTTAATTCCATTTTCTTTGCTCTGTTTTCCATGTTTCCGTTTTGTTCATTTCTAATTAACTAATTACTTTTGAAAAACGAAAAAGCTATCTAAATTCTTCATCCACACGAACCTCATGTTTAGAAGCAAATAAAGAATAAGATTATGGGATTTATCTGAAGTTTGTTTAACATGATTATAAATTTTATCTTGAATATTGACATCTACACTAAATAATAGATGTACACCGTTTGGAGTTGGATTAGCTAGACGGACATAAAGATTTACAAGTTTGGCTTGAAGATTGCAACTAGAAACTTTTGAAAAACTCATGTTTAATTTTTGCATAGTTATGAGACTTTGTTTTGGTCAAAAATTCTAAATTCAAGTTGGCTTTGTACTTTGAAAATACTTTTATGTATTATGTTTAAAAAATTAAAAACTTTTAATTTGAAGTTAGTGATTCAATCCTACATAAGTTTGTTTATGTTACAAATTATTATTATGACATAAATTATTTAATGGGTTAATCCATTAATAACAAGTCATGACACAACATGACATGAAAGTCTAGTAAGTTGGGTTAGGGTTGAGATTTTTAATCACAAATATGACAATAACACAACACGACAATGACACAACACGACGGTTACCACCCTAGAACAAGATTTCGGCTTTTTATTTGGAAGATAAATTAAGTACATGGCCACGCAAATTTCTACGAGGAAATTTTATCTGCCATCAACGAAGACAAAACCAAAAGAAACAATAGAAACTATCACCGATTTTGTCCAATTAAAAAAGCAGAACTTTGTGGACTTATCGTGGATAAAAGGGCCTTTCATATCTCCTTGGTCCATGTCCACGAGATTTTGATCTTGAACTCTTACATTACATTTTGACGAAAAAGACAAAAGATTCCTGTATTTCTAGAAAAATAAAAGGGAGAGACAAAAATATGAACAAAATGATAGAAGATCTTTTGTGGAAACAGAGGCAAGATGAATAACCTAGGAAAGAAAACTCAAGTGTCATCAAGAAAATATGCAAGGGATTTGATGGAGTTTAATTAGCTGAGTTCTTTAGGTGCCTATTTGTTTTCCCTATGATTAGGTTGTAAATCACTTTCTTGGGTTTCTTATGACGCCTAACAAGACTTTTGTGTCTTCCGCAAACAGTTAAAGGCGGTAGAAATATTGCTTCATTTGTCACTGTCACTGACCAGAAGTAGTGAACATGCTTCGATAAACGTGACATTTTTGTTTCTTATAGTTCTCCGTCAAGAATGGATGCGTTTTGATGATATATATATATATATATATATATGTATGTATATATGTATGTATCTATATATGTCACACAAACACACATATAATATATGTGCGTGTGTTTGAGTGCGCGCACTATTTCTGAAATGTTTTTTACATTATATAAAAAGTATAGTTAAGGACATAAAAAGGTGTTTAGAGAATATAGATAAAAAATATTTTATATATATATATATGTATTACACACATATAAATATCTGTACGTGTGTGTGCGCGCGCACTCTTTTTTTAAATGTTTTTTACGTGATATAAAAAGTATAGTTAAGGATATAAAAAGGTGTTTAGAGAATATAGATAAAAAAATATTCCAAATACTATTATGAAAAATGGTTTTTCCAAAGAAAACCTCATTGCTTTGGAATTCAACTTTTTGATAAGTGTTTTTCTAACAACTGTCCCAGGAATTTTGTCTCACTTTGTTTACTGTAAAAATTTTATCATCACTTTGACACTAGAGGCATGATTAGTTTGACAGTTAGTCTAAGTGACTAAAAATTTACTTGATACAATTATTTTAATATTTTTACGCCTAAAGAAATATGTATACATTATTATTCCTTTTTTAATTTGCATTCATGTTCTATTGTTATCCTTTTATTAGGGAAAAATATAACATATGCATAGTATATGATCTGTGAAAGAAATATATTAGCCACAGAGCAAGTGGCTCAATGGTCAGTCAGGGGAGCTCATTATGTTCTTTCCCTACCGTAGGTTTGAGGTTCAAACTCCATCTGTTGCAGTTAACTTCAAAAAATCTAGAGGAGCACCATAGTGCTACTTCTAGTCCAGTCCCAATTGGTCCTTTAGGTCCAATTGGATCATCCCCATAAAATATGTTAGAAGTAGGCTAGATTGTTGAAACTTGATAAAAAAAAAATTGATCTAAAAGGGAAAAAAAAAAAAGAAGATTTAGTTTGTTGTTCAAAGGAAAAAAAATAGAAAAATAAAATAACCTCTAAATAATAAATACGAAACCCAAATTTAGACCATTGATTATTACATTGTTGTTGATTTAGTATAAAATGGTAGTGATAAAAATTTCATGGATTCATGTAGTGGGATTTTTGAAGTGTCTTTTAACCTAGATGGATCAGTCTGTTCGACTAATTCAATCGAATATTAGTCATCAATGTGTTTTGAAACCAGTTTATCTAGTTTTTTTTTATTGAATTTATATTTTATTATATTAAATATTTTATTTTGTGTTTTTAATTTTATGCGATCACTTAAAATAAATGACTATTTACGTAAATTTTAATTCTTTAAAAACAAAAAATCGATCACCTAACCGATTAAACCAATCAAACTAAGAAAATAAAAATCGATGATATCATAAATTTGACCATCGGACTGGAATGTTACTATTTTAACATATTTTTAGGTACAAGATCTATCAAGGCACAAACTATTTTTTAAATTCTTTCTTATTTGTGCTTGGGCATTTTTTTTCCTTTTAGTTTGAAGTGTGCCCTTTTTATATCAAAAACTGTTTTTTTTTTGTTTTATTTTGCAAACTATCACAACCTTTCATTTTTATCTTGAATGTGTGAATAATAATAAAATAAGAGTTTTTTAAAATTAATCTTATATACACTGATAGTATAGAAAAATCTTTACACGAGTGAATTTAGATACTTGATACATGTACAACAACAACTCATAACATTCAAAATGTAATTATATCAAATATCTAAATCCACTAGTATAAAGAAATTTTTATACTGATGATTTATATAATATTAATCTCTTTTTTTTGTTCAAAATGGTAAAATAATTTACAACTAAATATTCAAAATGATTTTATTCATGTGGTGTCACTGACTAACGTCAAACTAACAATTCCTTTTGATTGTTAAGTAGATGGGGCAATGTGAAGGTAGAAAAAACTCACAAATTCCACCAAATTGGTAGAAAAAAGAGTACTTTTGTCTCATCATGTCACCTTATTCAAATTGACGATGGTAGAAAAAGTATGCTACGAAAATGCTAGAACCCAAGAACAATTTAATTCACTAGGATGATGTGAGCACACGTACGAATATTCAAAAAGAAGACAGTGAATCCAAATTTGAATACTAAGCGCCATCAGACTGGGTGGAAAATTCAGAGAATCGTTTTGAAGGTTACTCTATAACTTTAGGATGGAGGGAATATTAGAGAATCTAGACATACGACAGAAAGTATATGTAGGAACACCTGTCCAAGACTAAGGATCTTCTCAAGAAACACACACTAAGAAAAAATCACAACCGAAATTTGTATATATAGGGAACCATAGGAGCACTTTAATTTCCACATCGCTACTGCCAACTCCCATACTAGAGTTAACAATGGTGTTCACAAATTATTCTCTCGTTCCCTTTATTTTCTTTATTGTCTACATAATCAAATGGTTCTATTCTTCATCAACAACTCAAAAAAAGCAACTACCATCTCCAGTAAAGCTCCCAATAATTGGAAACCTTCACCAACTTGGCTTGCTTCCCCACCGCTCCCTCCAATCATTATCAAAAAGATATGGTCCTCTTATGCTACTTCATTTCGGCAGCAAGCCTGTGCTTGTTGCCTCCTCAGCTGATGCAGCTTCTGAAATCATGAAAACCCATGACCTGGTTTTCGCAAATAGGCCGAAATCTAATATACGTCGTAGGATTTCATATGGCTTCAAAGATGTAGCATTTGCACCTTATGGTGAGTCTTGGAGGCAGATGAGAAGCATATGCGTGCTTCATCTCCTAAGTAACAAAAGGGTTCAATCGTTTCGAAGTTGTAGAGAAGAAGAGACTTCTCTCATGATCGAAAATATCAGACAAAAATGTGTTTCTTCCTCGTCTTCTCTGATTAACTTCAGTGACATTTTTGCAACGCTCACGCATGATGTACTTTGTAGGGTAGCCTTTGGAAGGAAGTATAGTGGTGAGGAAAATGGGAGGAAGGTTAAGACAACTTTAGTAGAATTTGTGCAATTATTGGGGGTTTTTGATGTTGGGGATTATATACCTTGGCTTGCCTGGATGAATCGATTCAATGGTTTAGATGCTCAAGTGCAGAGAGTGTTCAAAAATGTTGATGAATTTATAGAAGGTATAATTGAAGAGCATAGGAATAAGGCAAATATTGATGAAAATACCAACGAACCAAGAGACTTAGTGGATATCTTGCTTGAAATTCAAAAGGAAAAATTGGCTGGCTTTGCTATTGAACCTGACGCCGTCAAAGCTGTCATTATGGTAAGATTAGTCGGTCCCTCTCTCTACCAAATCTTTCTTCGGAATTAATTTCCAAAGATTATATATTCAAAATTCTCTAATTTTCATTGATGAGAAAATAGCATGTATTGTGATTTTGTAAAGGGTCAAATTAGTCAGTAAAATATTGGAAATGCTACAATTCTAGCATCTAAATATATGTTAATGAAATTATTCAAAAAAAGAAAAAAAGTAGTACTCCTGAATTAATGATTTTAATGCAATTACGTTTTTTATGGATTAGGACATGTTTGGTGGTGGAACTGATACAACACAGACTAGTATGGAGTGGACAATGGCTGAAGTTCTGAGGCATCCCAAAATCTTGAATAAGCTGCAAACTGAGGTGAGACAAATAGCCCAAGGAAAATCAGGAATTGCTGAGGACGATTTAGACAAAATGCATTATCTAAAAGCAGTGATAAAGGAGGTTTTACGACTTCATCCCCCCGGTCCATTAGCAGTTCCTCGAGAATCAACTCGCAAAGTCAGGGTAATGGGATGCGATATATCAGCAGGTACACAAGTAATTGTAAACGTTTGGGCGATCGGTAGAGACCCCAGGGTCTGGAACAACCCGGAGGAATTTCAACCTGAGAGATTCTTGAACAGTAATATGGATTTTCGAGGTTTCAATTTTGAATTAATTCCATTTGGTTCTGGAAGAAGGGGTTGCCCAGGTATCAGCTTTGCCATGGTTGTTAATGAGCTCGCACTAGCTAAATTAATGCACAAATTTGATTTTGCATTGCCTGATGGAACTAAGCCCGAGGATCTGGACATGTCTGAAGTCAATGGTATTGTTGTTCATAAAAAATTCCTCTCCATGCTGTTGCTACTCTCCATGCTGATTAGCACTTCTATTTTTCATTACCTTTTCCTTTTCCTTCATCTTAATAAATGTTGCCTCCTTGGTATAGATAAGGAAGTCTCTTTGCAGTTATTCCAAGAATTGTGCACCTATTAGTATAATTTATAAATTTGATCAGTCCAGCTAAATTTGTATCCACTTAGGTTGTAACAAAATAACTAGTCAATAATCAATCCATTTTGTGCTCTATCGAATACAATCTTGATTAAATAAGATTTCATATTTTATTTCCCTTTTCATACTTATGTTTTCCATGTTTCCATTCTGTTCATTTTTAATTAATTGATAACTTCACACAGAAAACAATGAACGATCTAAATTATACATAGACATTGACCTCATGTTCTGAAGTAAATAGAGAGTGAGATTGTGATGATTGTAATTGGTCAAACGCTAAATTCTTATTCCAAAAACAATTGCAACAGGAAACACTAGGAAAATTAACTGAGAACAATAATTAGAAAAATAGTGATGCATTGATACCAGCGAAGATTGATCAATTATATGTCAGAAACTAAAATAAAATCTGAAATAGCTGCGCGCCGGATCATCTAAGGTTTTAGCATGATTTCATGTTTCAAACTATTTTCTTTGTGTTCCCAAAAATTTTATTAATTTATTAATTTAATTTACCATGTCAAGTAACTCAAGCAGGTTTCTTCAACAAAAGAAATCAAGTCAAGCATGATTACAATCTTAATCAAACAGGAGGGTTGATGGGACGTTTTGCAAAGACATTGCACTAAAAGTCAAGGAAATTCCAGTAACTGAAGCGACCTTCTTTATTCACTCCGAATCCAACATGCCTTTTTTTATTTTTCCATTGTTTGACATTGACTTTCTTTTTCCATGAAGATTGGATTACATTAAACCGTATGTGTACCTTTTATGTTCAACTAACAGCTAACGTTGATTTCAGCAATCTGCAGCATTAGAAATTTACTTTAAGAAAAAATAAGTTTAAATGGTAACGGGTATTGCTTGCCAAAAACCACTTTGAATTCAATTAATTTATTGAATACTGATATTTTACCGTTGGAATTTGTGTGTGTGTTTTTTTTTTTTTTTTTTGAAGATATTGTATCTTTTAGAAACCATGAAGATAATACTCAGTATCCATGAGTCAAAAACATATCAAAATTATTCATACTACCCGTCATATGTGGTACTAGTGGGTTTTCGTGACGTCGTATCCTATCCTTTCCATCCTCGTATCACGTTCATGCATGCTTATCCATACAAATAAAAGGCTCTCTATTCTCTTCAAACTTGCAATCTTAAACAAATTATCTACTGTTATTACTTGATTTCCATTTTGGACTACATACAGTGTCTTAAACAGTGAGCAAAATACAGGGGAATAGCCATGGCAAGTTCAACAAGTTTAATATCCGAGCTGAAAATTGATGCAATTCTAGTGCATCCAATTTTTTTATCTATATTTGCTGCAATTCTTTTATGGTTTCTCTTCAAATTTTCTCGACTGTGAAAAAAAATCAGCCACCACCACCACCAGCGCTGCCAATTATTGGAAATCTTCATCAACTGAACTCACTACCTCACCATCCTGTCCAAGCCTTGGCCAAAAAATATGGTCCAATCATGCTTCTTCAATTTGGAAGTGCACCAACAATCATAATTTCATCGGCTGATGCAGGTAGCCAAATCATGAAAACCCATGATCTAGTTTTCTCCGATAGGCCTTCTGATCGACTTCTGAACAACACGAAGGATATTTCAATAGCCCCTTAGGGTGAATATTGGAGACAGTTAAAAAGCATTTGTGTTCTTCAGCTCCTAAGCAACAAAAAAGTTCAGGCGTTTCAAAATGTAAGGGAAGAGGAAACCGGGATCATGATGGAGAAAATTAAAGAGTCTTCATTGAATTCGACGCCTGTGAATTTGAGTGAAATGTTTGTCTCTGTAACTAATGATAACGAATGATATATACACATTTAAATATATATATATATATACATACATATACATACATATATATGTATATGTGTCTATATATATATATATGTATATGTATATGTATACATCTATATGTGTGTGTGTGTGTATGTAGGTATGCATATGCATACATACATATATACATATATATATGTATGTATGTATATATGTATGTATGTATGCATATACATACATACATATATACATACATACATACATATATATGCATAGATATATATACATATATATGTATGTATACATATATGCATATACATACATACATATATACATACATACATACATATATATGCATAGATATATATACATATATATGTATGTATACATATACATACATACACATATATATGTATATATGTATATATGTGTGTGTGTGTATGTGTATGTGTATGTGTGTATGTGTGTGTATATATATATGTATATATGTATATATATGCGTGTGTGTGTATGTGTATGTGTATGTGTGTATGTGTGTGTATGTATGTATGTATGTATGTATACATACACACATACACATGCACATACATACACACATACACACATACACATGCACATACATACATACACACATACATATGTATGTATGTATACATATGCATATATTATATATACATGCATATGTATACATGCATATGTATACATACATATGCATATATATATACACACACATACATATGCATATACATATCCATATGTATACATATATATGTATATGTATATATGTATATGTACATATATGTATGTATACATACATACATAGCTACATACATACATACATACACACACACACATATATACATATATATATGTACATATATATACGTATGCATGTAATACATGCATAGATACATATATATGTGCATATGTATACATATATATAGATATATGTATACATACATACATACACATATATGTATGTATACATACATATATGTGTATGTATGTATGTATACATATGTATCCATACATGCATACATATATACACATATGTATGTACACATATGTATACATACATGCATACATATACATATGTATATATATAGATGTGTATGTATATATACACACACATATATATATGTATGTATGTATGCATATATACATACATACATATATATGTATATGTATATATACATATATGTATATGTATACACACACACACATATATATACATATGCATATATATATGTCTGTGTGTGTATGTGTGTACACAGACATATATATATATATATGCATATGTATATATATGTGTGTGTGTGTGTATGTGTGTGTGTGTGTGTATGTATACACACACACACACACACACACATATATATTGACTAACTACTCCTCGAGTTTCTGCTAAGGTTAGGGCTTCTATCATGCTATTCTATAGAGAGGTAGGCGACAAAGACAAGGGATCTCTCTCACTATGGATAGTTGCTATTTGCGAGACCTTTCTCAACTCAAAGACGAAGATGTAGATATATTCTAAGAAGAATTGAAAAGGCTTTAAAAAATGACTTTTTTTTTTAATTCAAGAAGAGGGGATCAAAAACAGTTTTCAATAAGATCATCGAAGAGGCCGAGACAAGACGAGGGAGCCTAGAAAGCCTTGCCTAAAGAACTCACTTATTATTGAAAAGCTTAGCTAAAAAACTGACTTGAATAAGAAGGGCTCCGTCGTGCATTCGTCTAGACTAGACTTCCTATTGGCCTGTCACCTATCAGTCCCTTTTGGTTAGAGTAGTTAGATAGAGACTTGCTCCTCTTGTCATACGCATTTATACATATATCTATGTATATTTGTGTGTGTGTATATAAATAAGTATATATACATACATATGCATACGTATGCATACATATATATATGCATCTGTATATATATGTGTATGTATGTATGTATGTATGTATATATACATATATATACACATACACACACACATATATACACACACAGACACGTATATATATGCATATGTATGTATATGTATATGCGTACATACATATGCATATATACATACATACATACATATATATATATATGTATGTGTGTATGTCTGTGTGTGTATATATATGTGTCTGTGTGTGTATATGTACATATATCTATGTATATATATATATATGGATATATATACACACACACACACATGTGTGTGTGTGTATTTTTTTAATATGTAAATTTACTAAATGCACCTATATTTTAAACAAATTATATCTTTTCCCTATCACAACTTTATATATGAATTGACCATTTTAGTAACTACATAATATAAAATTAAAAAAATACAATAGATAATAATCAATATATAAATCTTGATCATTCTGACTTATCTCTCCCTATCTCGCTCTTATTCTCACTTTTCACTCAATCTCTCTTTGTCTCTCTGTTGACTATTGACATTTTCTCCTCTACGCTATTCCATACTCTTGCTTGCTGTGTTCTCTCTCAATGATGACTTCAGATCTATTATCCTAATATCTTTCTCTTGCTTGTGTATAGTTGGTGGAAATATCAACATTTGCCACATACCTGATTGGCTATTGTTTGCCATTTTTGTGTCATATTTTTTATCCACCATTTTTCGGCCTTATTTTTTACTCTTCTATGATGCGCAAACTGAGGGGATTCTAATGGTGTAAACATCTCTTTGTTTTGATAATGATTTGAAGTGGATTAGTTATGATAGTACTATGGATTATTTGGCTAGATCTATTAATTTCCAACAATTTCCACGTGAATTGAAGTTTAGAAATGCAATTTATGAAAAAAATAAACTCGATGATGGTATTTTGTAACAAAACACCAACTCTGATGAGATTCCAGCAGTGGTGGTCGGAGGCACGCGCCAGCTTTGCCAATGCGCCACCCGTTTCAAAACTTAGGATCATTTTTTGTGAATTAAATAATTTAGGGGCTAAGTGTAAATTTCTTTTGGAGGATAAACTTTTAGTTCTTTATGTTTTGTACTCCTTGTAAAGTTATATTATTTATAGATTTGTCCCTAAAAATTTAAAAATGATTAATATTAGTCTAAAAGAATTAATATTAAATATTATTTAAAAAATGAAAATTAAAATAAAAAATTTTCGAGCAAGCTTGATTCGAGCTCGATTAGCTCAGGCTCCAAATTGGCATACTCGATGAGCTCAAGCAGAGGCAATTTGAAGTCAAGCTGAGCTTGAATATAATGATATTTGGGCTTGGTTCGACTTGATTACACACCTAGTCACAACGTTTCCATACACGGGATGAAGTTGCAACTATTTATTTTTAATGATTTATGGTGAATTAATTTATTGAAAACATGGAGAGTTAAAAGAAATCCAAACACCCTAAAGTTATTGCATTAGTATTAAAATTTTTAAAGCATAATAAAAATCTAGACAATATAGTATTAAACCTTCCAACACTCAATTTAAAGGTTAGTATAGATAGATAGAATTGTAAAAGACTACAAGCGATGTTGTGTTAGGTATTAGACTTAAATGTGGTGGGCACATGCCTAAGTTCCATTAGTTCGGTTGACATTATTAATGATTAGACCTAAATGAAATATTTTGCACAATTCAGGGTGCAATCTATACTAAATTAAAGTTTATGGCACAAAATGAAAATCTGATATAAGTTAGGATGTGCAAAGTGAATTTTGGCCTTAAGAATTAATTCTTTTGCTCACCAAACTCGTTTAGCACTTACTTGATTCCGACTAGATTTCATCATGGTGGATTAACCTCTCAACTTTGTGAATTTATATTGTTGTTTTTATCTTGTATAATAACAAATACCAGGTGGTGGAAGCTTCTATTTTAGTAGTTATTTATGATTTTCATTTATGGAGACTTTCGTATTTTAGTAGTTGTTTATCTTTCCATGTTTTTTGGTGGTTTGTTTTTACTTTAGCCGGTGGTCAATTGGCCGCTGTAAAGAGCTTGAGAATTAATTAAATATAGTGGGCCGATGTTCCTTGTTTTTATGTTCCAGTTAGGGGAAATAATGTCCTGGAAAGTGCTTTTGAACTGCAGCCAAATCTGTTTCACAGTTGTTTTGGTTTGGTTAGTTGTTCGGAGATTGAGGAAATGCATTAACTAAGAATCTGGTGAAAAGTAAGACAAAATACACCAGTTCAGATCCTCAGTATTATTTTCTCATTATTAAGTCTAGTGCCAATAATTAAAAGTTTGTCACATTGGCTTCACACTTAATTATTTAATTTGCCACAAGTGTAATAAATGCGAAAGCAATATGTTGATTCCTTATTATTGATACTAAATTTGGTACTTAAAAAATGGTCCTGGGAATTCGAATTGAAAAAATGAAGGGAACCTTGGAAGCCTGCATGTGATCCATCGAAGAGGCAGCCAACAAAGTACTACAAATGTTCAAAACTGGTCCAGCCCTGGCGAAAATTCCTTTCCAAGAAAACACTTGCAAAGAACTACGTCACAATGGTCAAAGCTAAACTTCCAGGGTAAAAATTAAGAACAGCATCACAATGTTGGCCAGCACCAAGCACCCACATAGCAACAGTACCATCAGCCAATTGGCCTCCAAAGTCAAGAATAACCCTAACGTGAACTACACGTAGATCGTCATAGATCAAACCCCAACTGACTCGTTTATTAATAGAGAATCTGGAGCTAATGACAATATTTCAAACAAGTAAGGTCAAAAGGTCTTGTTTAAGAGAAACTGGGATCAAATTCCAACTGACCTGTCTATTAGTAGAGAATCTAGACCTAATGATAGTGTTTCAACAGGTAAGATTAAAAGGTCTTGTTTAAGAAAAACTGGAATTTGAATCTCACTGCCACGATCCATAAGATGGACAGCATTTTATGATTTAAAGTTCCTTTTAGAAATACAAACATTATTTTTAAACAGATTAAACAGTCACGTAACTCAATAATTTTGAAATGGAGGAGGATGAGTGCCAATAGTAATGGCACTCATTCTTGATATTTGAAACTAACTATGATCATTATCCTTCAATTGAAATAAAAATGAATAATTGATGTTTATATGATTCCCTTGCAATACTAATTTATCAAACTCATTACTTTTTGAGGAGAACGATACACATTTTATTATTAAACTAAATATGTTGGGAGAATTATCAAAACACATACTCATAATAGGGTTCATAATATCATATTCAACGTTACATGGATTTAGATACAGGAAAATGTGGACAAGGGTATGAATGAATAGGCTGACGCAGACATGGTTGAAAAAAGTGAAAATTTCAATTACTTTATGCCATATCCATACCCATACCCATACCCATACCCATATTTGACACGACACAGGTATGGTGGGGATATTGAAGTCCATGTAACATAGTTCATAGTGATAGAGATTGAGAAATTTGAACCAAATGACTCCTTAGTACTTCTCCCAAAACACATACCAAGAAAAAAATGATCGATAATAGCAATTTCTATAAATAAGGAACTATAGCATCATTCCGATTTCCACGTCTCAATTGCAAACTTCCATTCTAGAGAAAGAGATGGCGTTCTCACTTTATTCTCTACTTCCCTTGGTTTTCTTTATTTTCTACATAATCAAATGGTTTTGTTTTTTCATCAACACCCCAAACCCAAAAATAAGCGACTACCATCCCCACTAAAGCTCCCAGTAATTGGAAACCTTCACCAACTTGGCTTGCTTCCCACCCGCCCTTCAATCATTATCAAAAGAACATGGCCCTCTTCTGCTACTTCATTTCGTCATCAAGCCTGTGCTTGTTGCCTCTTTGGCTGAGCAGCTTCTGAAATCATAAAAAACCATCACCTGGTTTTCTCAAATAGGCCAAAATCTAGTATACCTCATAGGCTATTACATGGCTCCAAGCATGTAGCATTTGCACTTTATGGTGCACATTGGAGGCAAATGAGATGCATATATGTGCTTCAACTCCTAAGCAACAAAAAGGTTCAGTCATTTCGAAGTGCTAGAGAAAAAGAGACCTCTCTCGTAATCGAAAATATCAGACAAAAATGTATTTCATCTTCATCTTCATCTTCTTTGATTAACTTCAGTGACTATTTGTAACGCTCACGAATGATGTACTTTGTAGGGTAGCCTTTGGAAGGAAGTATAAAGGTGAGGAAAATAGGAGAAAGGCTAAGGCAACCTTAGTAGAATTTGTGTAGTTATTGGGGGTTTTTGTGGAATCCTATCAAGATGTGTGTGAGAGAAACTGCATATGTAGAAGAGAGATAGAGAGAGGGAAAGAGACAAAGAGTGTGTGTGTGTGTGTTTTTGTGCATGTGAGAAAGAGTATGTATGTGTGATAAAAGGAAAGTTTAAGTATTTGCATGCGTATCAGAGGAAAAAATATATGTGCATATTTGCAAGTGCAATTACGTGTATCTTGAGTGTGTGTGCGTGTGAGAGAGTATGTATGCATTTATATGTGCATGGGTGAATGTGTGAGTGTGTGTGTGTGCGTGTGTGTGAAGGGGTGAGAGCATAGTGCATGTGCAGATTCAGCAAATTAAGTGAAAAGTTTGCACTTAAAATTTTGTGTATAAATTAAATAAGTGCTTAATGTATTCTGTTTGGTTTATGGATGGATTAGATAGGATAACTCATGCTCGCACTATGAATCTTAGGATGAGTCATTCTTGTTTTAATAGTCCCAATTATCTAATATTTGATTGACATTAAATCGAATAGGATGTATTAAGAAATAATGTCATTATATGTTTTGTTAGGGATTGAATTTCTCTTTTATTGACTAAAATATCAAAATTTATAATATTATTTTTATTTGTTAATAGTGGTGGTGCATGGTGACAAATGGTTATGGTAGTGCACAGTGATAGATAATGGTGATGGTCACATGGCAGTGGTAACGGTGATACTCGATGATGGTTGTGCACAGTAATAAATGGTGGTGGTGGTGGTGGTGGTGGTGATACCTAACATTAATGGTGATGGTACTCAGTAATTGTAGTATTATGTGGCAGTTATGGTTGATGGCCATGATGGTGATGGCAGTTCAATTTGGTGGTAGTGGTGGTGGAAGTTGTGCTACACAATAGTTATGGTCGTGGTGGTTGTAGGGGCAAATTAGTTGACAACTTTCTTATCTCATCTAAAAGTCATATGAGGATGACTAATACCATCACTCCTATAGAATTATTTTATCCTATGTACAAGGGATTAATTCGGTTAAGTAGGATGTGTAATCCCATACTTAAAATGCAACCAAATATTAAATAACATAGGATTAATAATCCAATCTCATGTCATCCCATGAAGCAAATGGAAGTGTGATACAGAATTTTTGTTATCAAATGCACTAAATTTAAAAGGCACTTAATCTATTAATTTTTAGCATTAGGTTGAGTTATTAAACACTTCTTAAGATGTATACTAAACAAAATTTTTTTTTTTTTTACATTATAATTGATTACAAAGAAGATTTTTGAGATATTAATTACTTTTACATGAGTTGGTATATTTATAACCAGATTAAAATTTAAGTGAGTTTTAAATTTACATCAGTATCTTTAGAAATAGGAAATTCACAATTTTTTATAACAATATTTTTTTATAAATAAAAGCTTGTAATTCTACGGGTGGGCATGGACTGGTTAACCAGTCCGTACATTCGATAGTCTAATTGAAACTGCTTGTACTAGTTCCCTAATTTACTAACCGTATTCGACCCTTATTAATCAGATAACTACTTATTGATTACCTGGTTAAAGAGGGTCGAGTAACGCAGATAACCGGAACTGCATAACATTAAGTTAATTTGTCAAAATAGATAAAAAAAACTACTCTATAAATAAATACTTACACGATTTTAGTTACTTTGAAAAACAAGGAATAAAATTACAAATTAAAACTCTTGTATATGCTATTTTATAAGTTTAAAAAGCTTTAAATTAAATTTTTTCACAATAAAAATAAAAAGTACTTGTACTATTTTTCATTTTCAGTATCTAAGTTATATGAAAATAATTTTTAGTTAGTATCAAGAAAATGTATGATAATCTGAATATAAGTACAACAATAATATTCAAATCAAAAATTTAAATTGAAAGAAAAATCAAATACTATATTTATGTTTTAAAGTTATCTTGAACTTGAAAATAAAATGATTTAATACTCCTCAATTCCTTTAACATTAACAAATATTAGCCTCTAAAACATATATGTGGACCAGTTCGGTTAACTGCGGTTTTTAAAATTGATACCTAGAACCGAAATCACTTTTGCAAATGAGGTTCGGTTAACTCAACCATTTTCAAAATTCGGATTGGTTACCCTTATTTTTCAGTCCAGAATAAACCGATTATTGTGGTCTTTTAGTTTTTTTTGCGCACCCCTATGTAATCCATATATGGATAAGTGCCACAATAGTTGAGTACACAATAAGTTTGATAAATGATTTTACTGTCAATATTTGTGTCGTAGTGCTAATGATATACTTTCTAGAAAACTTCAAAAAATTAATTCAAAATTTTTTATATTATATCATGAAATTCAAGCTATATGTTTTTCAACAACAATTGTTTCGAGAAAAAATAGAGCATATAATCGCTTTAATATTGTATTTAGAATAAAAAACTAACAAGAAATTTAGTATATAAAAGATGTTACATTTTGAAAAAAACTTTCACAGGCAAAGTACTTGAATTATTACTAGTTATTCAAAAGCTTATGAATGGATTCCATTTTGGTTGCTTAAGGCCAATGGGGTTTGTTTTTTCTGATTAATATTTATGAGAATATTCTAGTACACGAGTAAATACAATAATGAAAATCTCTGAATTCCTCAATTTAGGTTGGATAACAAAAATTCGAATTTTAGTTTGTTTAATTTTACAAAATGTTGAATTATAATTAGAAGTCCTTAAACCAGATTTGGACGTCCGTTTGATCCTCCGTGTGTGTGTGTGTGTGGTGGGGGTTGGTAAATCACATGTTAAATCCAATATATGTTGCGTAATGATTAGTTTGAGTAAACATTTCCCGAGAATAATTCTCAAATCAATATCTTAAAATTAAACGAATAGATTTGCTTGCATGTGGAGTACTTCTCAAAAATAATTTTCATATCAATATCTTTAAAAATGAACAAGATCTGCTTTCGTTCTTTTTTTTTTTTTACTAGGGAACAAGGTCTGCTCTTTATTTGGAGGACAACATACATTAATGTGGGAACATAAATTTCTAGCAGGAACTTTTATCTACCTACAGAATAGACAACACCATAAGAATCAATGGAACAACATCACCGATTTTTCCAACAAAAATAATCAGATTTTTGTGTACTTGTTGTGAAGAAATGGACCTTTCATCTCTTTGGTCAGTGTCCATGGGATTGTGATGTTGAACTCTTGCATTACATTTCCACGAAAAAAGACAAGAGATTCCTGCGTTCCTAGAGAAATAAAAGAGAAAGACAAACATATGAACATAATGATTTTTTTGGAAACTGAGGCAAGATGAATAACCTGGGAAAGAAAATTCCGGTGTCGTCAAGAACATAAGAAAATATGAAAGGGTTTTGTGTCTTCCATTGAAAATGTTACAGACGGAAGAAATATTGCTTGATATGTCAATCACTGAGTAGACGCAGAAAACATGCTTCAATGAACTAGGCATTTTTGTTTCTTATAGTCCTCCATTAAAGTATCTTGGATGCGTTTATTTATATCTTTCCAACAATAATCATGCAGCTTTTTTTTTTTTTGAAATGTATTACGTGATATAAGTTTGATATAATATCACTATCTTGGGCTTGATAGCAATATAATTATAGTTATATATATTTTACCATTTTATTTTTTAAAGAATAATTTTAAACAAAACAATATATAGTTAACTCTAATTACTTGTCAAACATCCATTATAATTGTTATTAGTCTTTTTAACTCATATTGACAATGAAAAATTTTAAAAACATCAAAAAAAAGTTCTATCTTAAAAGATTTTCATATTTTCATCCAAGCACCGGAAAATTGTAGCGAAAATAATATTTTCCATGTAAAATGTTTTCTTAAGAAAATAATTTTCCAAAAAAAAAAATTTTACATCCAATCAAACGAAGCCTTAGTCTACAACTTTAGGATGGAGAGACTATTAGAGAATTTAGAGATGTGACAGAAAATATAAGCTATTTATTTATTTATTTATGTTATTGACAAAATGGAGCACTTGTCCAAAACTAAGAATCTTTTCCCCATATGCATACCAAAAAAATTACAACCGAAATTTCTATAAATAGGGAACTAATCGGAGCATTTTAATTAATTTCCAGATCTCAACTCCAAACTTCCAAGTCTAGAGTAAATGACGGTGTTCGCACTTTATTCTCTACATCGCTTGGGTTTTTTCTTTTTCCCCCTTTTTTTATTGTTTCCATAATCAAATGCTTCTATTCTTCATCAACACCGCAAGAAAAGCAACTACAATCTCCACTAGAGGTCCCAGTAATGGGAAACCTTCACCAGCTTGGCTTGCTTCCCCACCGCTCCCTCCAATCATTATCAAAAAGATATGGTCCTCTTTTGCTACTTCATTCCGGCAGCAAGCCTTTGCTTGTTGCCTCTTCAGCTGATGAGTAATTCCTAAGATTGTGATCATTTTTGAATCAATTCTACAAATGGGACAATTTTGCGCCGTGTTTCTGGTTAAGGGATCATCGCATTTCCTAAATGCGATGTCAAGTTTTTTTTTTTTTTTTATTTCGGGCAGTCCGGAATTTAACGCAAAATCGCATTTCCTGAATGCGATGTCAGGTTTTTTTTTTTTTTTTTGTCCGGAATTGAATGAAAAATTCGCATTTGTAGAATGCGATGTCTTCAGACATCGCATTCTACAAATGCGATTTTGACTTCTTGACTCCTAACCCCAATTTTGACCATCCAAACCTTTAGTTTTTAATTTTTTTTAATTTTAGGATTAGGGTTTGGTTTTTGCCTTTTTGACATTAGGGTTTTGAATTTTACCTTAATTTTTTAGAGTAGGTTCAAGGTGGTTTAACATTGTTAGTTTTGGGTTTAGGGTATTTATAGTTTATTATTAAACTTATAGTTTCTATTATTCGGTATATGATTTGGAATTTATATTTTATTTTTTGAGGCAAGAATTTAGGATTTGAGTTTTTTGTTGTTTGGTTTTGCTTTTAGGATCTGAATTTTTTGTTTTAGGGTTTAGGATAGCATATATAATTACACCTTAATTAGGGATTAAAAGTTAAAATTCAAATACATAATTGTAGAGTTTAAAGTTGGTAGATAATTATAAAATTTAGAATATAGAATTAGGGTTTAGGGTTTATTAGATCTTAGGATTCGGAGTATATTAGTGATATCCTCTTTGCAACACTATGGATACGCTAGGCAAGTGTACCTATCGTTCCGTAGTAAAGTGTATAAGGAGTACCGAGTGTCGTACCCACAGGGACTTAGCAAGTACTAGTAATTACCCGCACTTTATTATCTAGTCTAATTGATACGATAGAATGAGACAATAACAAACTAATCTAAGTAATAAATTAACGAGAATGCCAACGGATCAAACGCAGATAGTTGAAAAAGGAAGAAATGCAGTATTTTAAACGCAAGACTTAGAAGTGGAATCCCCCTAACCCCGAGTATTAGCCTTAATACGTGCCCAATAGATTACTCAACTCAATTGACCCTAAAATCCCGTTATTAAGTTGTAATCTTTCTCAAGCTTACCACTTCTATCCCTAGGTTGATTGTTTGGAATCTCTTCCCAACTCAAAACCCCTGGAAGATGCAATATAATCAATGGATTTTATCATAAAAATGGATTTACACCCACATAGGAGAACTTATGGAATTCTATTTCTAGCAATTCATGCAAGTTCTTTTACTCAAGAGTTGTTCTATATCAATTCAGTGATTTCTCAATTACTCAACCAATATAACAATTAAGATTGAATTCGTGCACAAAAACCCAATCCAATTCATCAATAAACTCAAAAGTAAACCAATCAAAGGTGAGATTTTCCCATTAGAACAGCAAATTAAAACATCATAAACAAAGGTTAGGGTTCAACCCTTCTAAGTCATTAAACAAATCTACTCTATAATAAAGGGAAAAAGTTCAACAAACAACAAAGAAAGCAATGAAAAACTCATTCTCATGTAATTTCTTCACTCTTCTTTGCTGCAGAAAGTCCCTTGTTGCTGCTGCAATTCTTCTTCTTTCTCCACTTCTTGAGTTTCTTTCCTTCGCGTTCCTCCTCCGTTCTCCCTTTTTGCCCTAGAAGAGCCCTCTTTATTCTCTGGTTTGTTCCCCTCTCCACTTGGGTTCTTTTTTCCCCAAACTTCGCCTTGAAAACACACTGAATCACAGCTTTACGCCACTCATTCGCGGCCTCTTCCGTGGCACGGCCGAAGCCGCGGATGGAAAGTTGTCCGGGTCTGGCGTCATCCGCGCCTTCATCCGCCGCGCGGATGACTCCGCGGATGCCGACAGAAAGTTTTCCTGCGCATCGGCCAAACCACTGTCCCCACCCGCGACCTCATCCGCGGCGCGGATGGGAACATAATCTTTAATTCCTTCAGCCATTGTTTTGTACTTGTAATTTCTGTTCCCCATTTCATGTACACTCAACCATCCTTTGGTATTCGGCAGAAGAATGTGGAAAAACCTATAAAAATATGGAAAACAAGCCAAATGAGTAGCTCCCTTGTCAAATTTACTCAAGAATCGAAAAGGAAGAAAAATCACAATTATTAAGCCAAACTTATAACGAACAACACGTAAATCCTAGCTTAAACACGCCTAAAAACCTAGTCACTTTGGCCATTATCAACTCCCCCACACTTAAGTCATTGCTTGTCCTCAAGCAATAAAACTCTAATAATCAGATAATGATTCAATACCAAGAAGGCCATACATGCAAACTTTACAACCAGGAGAAAAATTCCGCATACAGTTACTCTCACTTTGATTACTCGTCATAATAGGCAAAATAAAGGTAAGTATACATCAACCTTGTCAAAATGAATCTATTCCCTTCATACTCGACTCGCTTAAGTAGTCAACTTCCACAGCTTATGGATAAATTCATATACCCATGATTTTTTTTTTCGTTAATCAAGAAGGGGCTCTTCTCTTTCTCTTTTTTTTTTTTTTTAAACCATCAAAGATATAATTATAGCTCAGCCTTTCCTTGAGACACGAAGTTATCTTTTGACGCGAAGAACGACATTGGTGATGAAGATCTCCGATTACTCAATACTTCGTATGCTCAAGTAGCTATGCTTACTCATAATTTTAGTAACCTTTTGACGCGAAAGTCGACATTGGTAAATGAAGACTCCCGGTTACTCAGTACCAAAACTAGTGGAGTAGATCATGAGCTTTATTGCTAATTGCCCCCTCTTCTTTTATTATGTAAGTCATAAGGTATACTCCACTCCACTTACCATATCCGTTAATTACTCAACTGAATCAAATAATCTAGAGAAACTTCTTCAAATCTAAAGATTTCAGCATAATTAACTCTATTTTGCCTACTATACTTTTACTAAAGTATGAGTTCTTATACACGTACTAATTTCTCCTTAGGTAAAGCATGCATTGGTCCCATTCGTGCAGGACAATCGACCCTAATTACTAAGATAACATAACTTCCTAAACAGAAAACTTGAAAAAAAAATAAAACAAAAGATACGAAACACCACAATCACACACAACCAGCAAAAATAACATCACAAAAGTAAACAACTTATATGTCTACGACACTTTCCTTACTCCCCCACACTTAAAGCACACGTTGTCCTCAAGGTGTGGAAAACAAGAAAATAAAAAAAAAAGATAAAGATAGACAGGTACTCCCCTTTGTGGGCGGGATCACTGGGTATGCGATTGAAAGGAGAGTGAAAGTCACGAGGTGTACAAACTACTGCAATCACATAAACAAAAGAAACAAAAGAGCTACATTATCCCACGAATTAGTACAGGCCAAAAGTGAAAGAACGCAGAAAACAAAAGAAACATAAAAATAAGAAAAAGAAAAAAAAAAAGAAAAACGTCTTATACAGGCCAAAAGCAAAAATAGACGAAAGGAAAGCAGAAGAAGGCGGAGAATCATGATGGCGGGGCGCCTGGGGTATCATGACTGCCTCCCGACCCGCCATGAGGAAAAGAGCGTAGATAATCTTCAAGACTGCCCACTTCGACCGCCAAGGTCGTCCAATTGCCCTTGGATATGACCTAGGGTACCCATAAAGTCGGTCCTTAGGTCACCCATAGCACCCATGAAATCAGTCCTGGAGTGTCCCAATGGCTGCCAAGATATCTTCATTTCCAGTCAGGTGTGAAGGACCTGGAGAATGTACCGGCGGGGGCGAAGGTGCATGAGCGAGCTCCGTGGGAGGGGCATCTTCTTCTTCGTCAACCTGGTAGGCCTCGGCCCTCCAACATGTCAATGGCCCACTGTCTGGCATCAAGACTCTTCGATACATGGAGATTGACTATGTCTCGAGTCCCCGTGTCTAACCTATGTTGACCGTCAAGGTGGACTCCATATCGTTCCATAATAAGAGAAATGAGTCTTGGAAATCCAATTCCGGTGGTGGCACTCTGCGCCATGGCCGTCTTCATCATGTAAGCAATGATCGCACTAGGTAATGGACTAGGTTCAGGCATGCCACCATTCACCATCTCGTCTAGAAAATAGATATCGCTAGCCCGACACTCGTTGAGACTGCTCCTCCTTGGAAAAATATTGTGGTCGAAGATATATATGATAATGTGATAAGGAGCATCAAAATTCTTGGCGTAATATACCTCACGATTATCAAATCTGACCACTTTACTGTGCACTCCAAACTTGGCATCCCTGTTGGACAGTCCATGATCCCCTCTACTGAAATTGTCTAACATACCAGACTGGAGATTCGTCATTCCTACACCCAAGAATTGCAGTCAAAGATGCCCGATTGAGCTCAATCCTTGTGCCCGGAACAATAGTGGTCAAGCTTGAAGCACTGTACTCAGATTTGTCCATATTCACGTAGAATTCACGCACCAACTGAGGGTAGTAGAAATTGGAAAGCGTCAAAATGGAGTCCCAACCTAATCGGGCAAAATTGTCGGTAACGTGAAGGATAGCGTCCACAACTTCATCCACGGTTTTTTCAATGATCAATTCGCCTCGCTCATGCTTCGTGTACCATTGGGCATTCTCGAGCGAGGTGAAGCAAGTGGTATCCTATTGTGGAGTGCGACTAGAGGATCCTTCCCCACGGATTTTTTATGTGCCACGTACTTTCTTGACATTTTGAGTACCTGAACGGATCAATGAAGAAAATTACATGACACAGGATAACACATATTGGATAGAACCAAATGAAGACATCAAAACCAAATTAACATCCACAATATGAAGAAGATATTCGAGATAAAACACGCCCGTGTATGCCCAAAATGAGAGTGACAATGCCCGTATAAGCAAACGCTTAGCATCATAACATCAAGTCATACTATCAGCCACAGTTTAATCATGGTAATCGAGGTGGTAATATGCACATTCTATCAATAATAAAACAATGAAACAACCAACGTTAAAGACACACATTGGTTAGCCCACGTTGAATTCATCAAAATTACCCAAAAAATAAACTAACCCACACATGAACTATCCACTAACGTAAAATTAATGCATAGAAACATCCATTCATATCACCCAACAATTAAACAAAGGCATGAAAATCTCAAAATTTCAATGAGTACCAATCCACAATATAAGTAGGCATTGGAAATTTCCACCCAAATTCAACAAAATTATGCACAAACCACATAACCCACGATGTAATTTTTCATAACATCACTAAAAACACAGATAAAATCATTCAATCCACAAATAGCATAACTATAAATAGACAAAAAATTTATTCAAGTGAACAACCAATAACATAAATAATAAGAAAAAGATGAAAACCCATACCTCAAGAGTAGAGTAGCTAGGCAAGGGATGCAAAAATAACTTCACTAAACAGCAAGTAAATACCCCAACAAAACCCACGAAAATTAATCCTAAAAAATCCAGAAAAACGCCCAAGAAAAAATAAGAAATAATGATGCAGGGCAAGTGAGTTTGATAGGAAGAGGTGTTTGGGATGTGGATTGACGGAGGAATTGGGTGATAATGGAAGGGATGGAGAGTTGGAGTGGAGAGGTTAGCATTCATTTCTTCATCAACAATTGCATATGCAAGAGGCAATATGCGATTGTTTGCATTAACTGTCACTGCTACCAACAATTTTCCTTTATACTCGCCGCGCAAATGAGTACCGTCAATACTCACAACAGGCCGACACGTCTGAAATGCATCAATAACCGGTCCAAATACCCAGAATACATACTTAAAAATCTTTACAGTATCAGAACTGCACGGATGATGCAAAAATTGAACAATAGTCCCAGGATTAAACTGCATCAAGGCTTCAACATATTTTGGGAGTATTGCAAAATTAGAATTCCAATCACCATACACCATTTGGATTGCTTTTCTACGAGCGTACCAGGCCTTCTTATACGATATGTCCACGTGCAGGTGTTGCTTGATGTCAGACATTATATATTTTACTTTATATGCTGGATCATTCACAATTGAATGCATAATGTACTGTGCAACAACAGCTGATGCCAAGCTTCTATTATTATTGCCATGTATTGCACCAACACACAAATGATCATCTACAAATTTAGTAATTTGCCACATCCAATGACTTTTTTTGCATTTTACACGAATGCACCAATCACACCGAGCATAACCTGATAAAGATGATGTACCGGCATTATCAATAGCATATTTGCACTTTGCAACCCATGTCGTCTTTTTATTCTCGACTACTGTGAACTCCCTATTTTGCTTAACTGACTATAATCGTACTGCTTTGCTCACTTGCTCCTTGCTCCTAAATAGCATGTGTAAACGAATATCGGCACTGTCCTCGTCCCAAATATCCAGCCGCTCCGTATGTCCTCTTTCAGTTGGATCATCAGCTGATGCAATTCCAAGATCCTCAAAGAATGATAGTCCAGTAGGGAGATACTCTCGAGAAGAATCAGATGAGAAACCAACAGGTACATTCTCTCGAGAAGGCGAACGTGACCTTTGAGATGCAGCTGAGTATGGATCCAAATCATTGACAGATTCAGGAGACAAAACATTTTCTAAATTAACTTCTTCACTATCCTCCTCAGAAGGTGCAGTATCAGATTGCTCTAGCCTTCCCTCAAATTGTACCAACCTTTCTACAGGATTGTCACTCATCTGGCTATGCAGCCGTGTAGTGTGAGTAGAGTCAACATCACGAAATTCTTGTTCTCCCATATCAGTAGAAAGATGCATACATGATGTACCATATTCTGCCTCTATAAATGGATTCTGTCCAGTATAATTTTGCATAGATGTGTTGACACTCGGCACATGATTGGATACCATCGTACTATAATGCTGTGGTGCATTTGGATTATAAGCTGGATTTTGTTGATACAAGAAAGGGTTTAATAGAGACATCATTGACCTGCTAGCATTTGTCATGCCGATGGTGTCTGGAGGAGGCATGTGGACAATCTCCTCCATTTCAATGTAAAACTCAGCACTGTACCCTTGCAAAGTATCGTTCAAGTCATATATTATCTCCATTCAGTCATCATCGAACACTTCCCATTCCATATGCATTTGTGGACCGCATGGGCATCGGAAAATTATTTTCAACTTGAAACAGTTTCTGTCCAACCCCATAAAGTGGTATATTCTGTCTACCAACCCATCGTAACCGATTCGCTGTTTTCTTACGAACGACGCATTAGGTCAACGAGGTTCATATCGGATTGATGTCCCTTCGTACCGAATTTCACCTCCCCAATACAAACTCACTCTAAGGGGGTTGGTCAAAGCCATCTTCCTCTTACCTTTTTTGGACAAAAAATTATTAATACTAATAACAAATTCTTACTAAATGTAAAAATTCAACGCCAAAAACACAATTTTTTTTAACCTTAGTAAGCAATCTTTTATTAAATTTTTAATTATTTTTCTAATTATAAATTACACAATTTTAAAAATTTTAAACTACATCATGCTATCATAATTACAAGAGACTATTTAAAAATTTTAATTAGTTCCTCACTTATTCCTACTTTTTTATAAATTATGTCACATGCAATCCATTACATTATTTCCTAATTATTCCTAATTTCTTTTCACTTCCTATTCAATTTTCTAGTTATGTATGTTGCAGTTTTTTAAACCCTAAACCAATGACTACATCATGCTATCATAATTACAAGAGAGTAATTTAAAAATTTTAATTAGTTCCTCACTTATTCCTACTTTTTTATAAATTATGTCACATGCAATCAATTATATTATTTCCTAATTATTCCTAATTTCTTTTCACTTCTTATTCATTTTTCTAATTATGTATGTTGCATTTTTTTAAACCCTAAACCAATGACTACATCATGCTATCATAATTACAAGAGAGTAATTAAAAATTTTAATTAGTTCCTCACTTATTCCTACTTTTTTATAAATTATGTCCCATGCAATCAATTATATTATTTCCTAATTATTCCTAATTTCTTTTCACTTCTTATTCATTTTTCTAATTATGTATGTTGCATTTTTTTAAACCCTAAACCAATGACTACATCATGCTATCATAATTACAAGAGAGCTATTTAAAAATTTTAATTAGTTCCTCACTTATTCCTACTTTTTTATAAATTATGTCCCATGCAATCAATTACATTATTTCCTAATTATTCCTAATTTCTTTTCACTTCTTATTCATTTTTCTAATTATGTATGTTGCATTTTTTTAAACCCTAAACCAATGACTACAGTCATGCTATCATAATTACAAGAGACTATTTAAAAATTTTAATTAGTTCCTCACTTATTCCTTAAAAATAAAACACGCGTGCACAGAGAGAGAGAGAGAGAGAGAGAGAGAGAGAGAGAGAGAGAGAGAAATCGTGTACAAAACCATTTGATCTGCACCTGTTACTATCTAATTTTATTACCTCAACTGACAACACTAGAGATATTTCAAATTGGAACTAAATGAAGGAAAGACGATACCTAAGAGTATGTTAATATGTGTTTTTGCTGATACTTCTAAGTTAAAAGTATGGAAAGAATAAAAAATAGCTCAATGCACCTAAAAGAAAAACAAAGAAATAGCTAAACGCTAGAGACCTTATGATCTTAGTGTTTCTCAACCCTGTTAAACCATAGGCTTGTAAAAATAGCTAAGCATTGTCGTTGGTGTATTTTGCACTTCATGTTGTCTTGAACTTAAAAGGAAAGCAATTAAATATGCATTTGTCCCCACATGACACACATTTTCATCAATAAGGATATTGAGGGAGTCTGTAAACTATATACAGATATTATATTATTAACAAAAGATATGATGATATGCTTCTATAATGCTAACTAACCATATTAGTTACTAAAACTCAAAGACATGATGAGTTACAGCAAATGCTATTTGCTCCATAACTAGGTTTTTGGTCACAAACTTCTCGTGCTAAGACCTCTGTGTATGCCCTCGTAAGTGGCAATAAGACTAAAAAATGTGAAGAAAAACGGTAGTATAATTAGGAATTCATGCTACAAGGGTCAATTGTATTTAGACTGATCACCAGCAAGGTAAATTTTCCACAGACGACAAGAAGTTGCATGTTGAATAAATGGAACATATATTACCGTAATACATCACAATATTTACAAAACATATAAACTGTGATATCATATTAACATTAATATAAACAATATTTACTGTGATATCATAGTAACATCACAAAACATATAAACTGTAATACACATAATAAACAAACCAAATGTATAACACTATTTATAACAAATACAAATGTAGAAAAACTAACCAATATCCGACTGATTTTTGGCTTGGTTTCAGAGTGAAGAGCAGCAGCAAAACACCATTGTTGTGGGGGGGCTAGCAGCAAGTGAATCTGGAGCAAACAATGGGCACAAAATTGAAGGAAGAAAATGCGGCGCTACCTGGACAGAAGTAGAAATCGGAGAGCAAAAATGAAGAATGAATGAAGATTGCAAAATTGGAGCAGACGAAATGGGGGGGTCTGTGTAATTTGCCGAGAGATCGCATTCCAGAAATGTGATGTCTAAGGAGACATCGCATTCCTGGAATGCAATCTCTCAGCCCGTGACCTGCAGAGCTGCAGCCTGCAGCAGCTTTGCAAGCCGGTCAGCGGGCACGAGAGATCGCATTCCAGGAATGCGATGTCTCCTTAGACATCGCATTTCTGGAATGCGATGATCACTCTCCCGGAAACTCCCTCCAAAAGCATCTCATTTGTAGAATTAATTCAAAAAATGATCACAATCTTAGGAATTACTCTCAGCTGATGTAGCTTCTGAAATCATGAAAACCCATAACCTGATTTTCTCAAATAGGTAAAAATTAAGCATGCCTCACAGGCTTTTTTATGGCTCCAAGGATGTAGGATTTGCACCTTATGGTGAATATTGGAGGCAAATGAGAAGCATATGTGTTCTTCAGCTCCTAAGTAACAAAAGGGTTCAGTCGTTTTGAAGTGCTAGAGAAGAAGAGACTTCTCTCATGATCGAAAATATCAGACAAAAATGTGTTTCTTCCTCGTCTTCTTTGATTAGCTTCAATGACCTATTTGTGACGCTCACGAATGATGTGCTTTGTAGGGTAGCCTTTGGAAGGAAGTATAGCGGTGAGGAAAATGGGAGGAAGGCCATGGCAACTTTAGCAGAATTTGTGCAGTTTTATCCCATGGCTTGCATGGATAAATCGTTTCAATGCTTTGGATGGAAAATTGGAAAGAGTGGCCAAAAATGTTGATGAGTTTATGGGGGTTATAATTGAAGAGCATAGGAACAAGGCAAATATTGATGAAAATACCAATGAACCAAGGGACTCTCAGACTTAGTGGATATCTTGCTTGAAATTCAAAAGGAAAAATTGGCCGGCTTTTCTATTGAGCCTGACGCCACCAAAGCTGTCATTATGGTACGATTATTGGTTTCCTTTCTCTCTCAAATCTCTCTCTGCCAAGTCCTTCTTCGGAATTACTTTCCAAAGATAATCTATTTCAAATTTTCTTTGGTGAGAATAGCATGTATTGTGTATTGGTATAGGGTTAAGTTAGTCAACAAAAAATAGGAGATCTAGAATTCCGGTATATAAATATAAGTAGTGCACTTATTTAAAAACAGAAGCCGTAATACTGAATTAAGGATTTTAATGCAATTATGTTTGTATGAATTAGGACATGTTTGCTGGTGGAACTGATACAACACACACAATCATGGAGTGGACAATGGCTGAACTGTTAAGGCATCCCAAGATCTTGAATAAGTTGCAGACTGAGGTGAGACTAATAGCCCAAGGAAAATTAGGAGTTACTGAGGACGATCCAGACAAAATGCATTATCTAAAAGCAGTGATAAAGGAAGCTTTACGACTCCATGCCCCTGTTCCATTGCTGGTTCCTCGAGAATCAACTCAAACCGTCAGAGTAATGGGATATGATATAGCAGCCGGCACACGAGTAATTGTGAATGCTTGGGCAATCGGTAGAGACCCCAAGTTGTGGAACAACCGTGGGGAATTTCAACCTGAGAGAATCTTGAATAGTAATATAGATTTTCGAGGTTTCAACTTCGAATTAATTCCATTTGGTTCAGGGAGAAGGGGTTGCCCAGTTATCAGCTTTGCCATGGCTGTTAATGAGCTTGCACTAGCGAAATTAATGCATAAATTTGACTTTGCATTGCTTGATGGAGATAAGCCTGAGGATTTGGACACGTCTGAAGTCAATGGTATTGCTGTTAAAAAAAAAATTCCTCTCCATGCAGTTGCAACTCTACATGCGTAGTAGTACTGCCATTTTTTATTATACTTCTGTTTTCCGTCGGCCTTAATAAATGTTGTTGTCTTGGTATCGATGTTAGGAAGTCCCTTTGCACTTTTTCTTTGCCCCCATTTCAGAATCAGGTAATGCCAGAAGTAAGCTATCAAACATGCTGCCGTTTTCAATATGATTACAGTTTCTATATTTTACAAGTCCAACTACGCATTGGAACTTGATGATTTCAAGTCTTGAACTTGTCAAATGAGACTGATTAAGTATAATTTTCGAAAGATCAATTAATTTTTACTGTTTTTCCTTTTCTTTTCTTTGACAATGAAAAGAGATTTGGGTGCAATTTGTGGTGCAATTTCTTTACATCCGAACAAAATAAAATTAGTCAATAATAAATCCCAAAAAAACTGTAATTTATTTAGATGACACGAGTCTTCAGAAGCAATTTTCGGGGCAAGTTGAAGTTTCTTTAATTTTTTTGCCCCTAGAGTTTGCCAAGACGTTGTGAAACGTTAATTAGCCGTGATCAAAAGTTGTCACCTTATATTTACACTTATTATTATTAAGATAAATCAGATAACTACTAACGTGTAATATAAGGTGGCAACCCCTGATTGATGGTACTGGAGTTCGCACTGAAAAAGATGACACTGAGGATTTGATCTGGTGGTAACTGTCCTGTACGATGTGCAAAATGTTCAAGGTATTGTAAATACCAATTTACAAATTATACTAACCAACGAACATAGTATAAATTTAGAATAATTGATTAATCTAGTACCCCATATGAAAAGTTGTATGTAATTACCAAATTATAACTGCACATCACAAAATGAAAAAAAGAAACGGACATTAAACTATTGTTATAATCCACTTTTATTCACTAAACTTTTTTAAGTTGAATCGTTAACTCTATTATGTTCCTTCAAAATTTAGCGGCATTCATGCTAACAAAATTTATTTGACCTTAGCTTTTCTTTTTTCCTTCCTTTTGTTTTTCCTTTTCCATTTTTGTTTTCAGAATGGCACCCGCAATTAATAGGAAGTCCAAAAGATCTATTGCAGATCAATGGTGGAATTGGAATAAGAAGCCCGGTAAATGATTATAAAATAGCCAAACAATATTTAATATTTCGAAATTGCCAAATTGATTACAAAATAACCATAATTAAAATAATTTAAAACCGATATCCACCACAAGAACTTATTGAAGCACATGAATTGGAAAGCCCAAACAAGCAATGTAAACTCTGGATCATGAGCTTATGGGCAAAAAGAGGAAAAAAGGTGGCAGGTAGTAATAGTGTTTTGTGTGGTCAGATCTAGAGAGAGAGAGATTGAGATGAGAGAAATGAGTTGGAGAATGTACGGAAGAAACTGGGAGTATTTTCTGGGTCGAGGGTTGGTTGGGATGACGGCTTAAAAATAGGGCGAGGAGAGAGCACACGGGATCCTCTGTATCACTTTTCCCAGTACCACTTGAGTGCCACTCTCAAAATAAAAGACACGTCCTACTCTTATCACGTAATTTAATTTTAAAAGAATATTATATACGGCGCTCACTAATGGCTTGGAAGCTGGCTTAAAGTCAGATAACTTTGGATAGAGGAATTCTACTCTAATTGTTTCGTGTCACTAATCACGTTCTAATTACTAACAACTCCTAAATCCAAGCAATCACTTAAATCTCTTTCTGATTACTAACAATTCCTAAATCCAAGCGATCACTTAATTACTAAACAAGAAATGAGAACTCTTACAAGTATTGAATATATTTGATTATCTATCCTAGATAGTTCAAAGGATTAAAAATATGATTTACATGTGATGTATAATTTCATAAATTTGCTTGGAACAAATTTTTTGATTTACTTCTTGAGGTTACAACACAATAAATACTTTGACAAATGCCTAAAACAGAATGTCAAAAATCCTAGTAGTAAAAATAAATTTCAATGAATTTCTTGAGAGCTGCTAAATCAAATGTTAGGCCTATCTAGTTTAAGTCTTATAACGTGATTCGGTTTCATAAATTACCCCATTATTATGTGGAATCTGCATACCCCAGCTTGCACATATTCTGACCCCATTAATTATTAATACTCCTGGTTGAGAAATGGAAATTTTAGCCAAACTATAAATAACCTGGTCTTTGTTCCTTTATTTTAAACAATGATTCAATTCTCATCTAAATTACATAACTCGAAACAATATGAGATATTTTAAGTTCTAGTGTAACTAAAATCAAAATAATACGTATTCAACCTAATTTATTTTATTTAAGAGTACTCAGACATTAATTAAAATATAACCCAAATCATTAAAAAAAAAATGGCATTTCCTCATTGTTTAAGAATTAAGTATAACGATGGAAGTGCTCTCAAAAAAAAAATATAACGATGGAAGTTTACTCAATTTTTATAACAAGTAGGATTGAAAATAATCCATCGTGTAACAATAAACTATGAAAAATATTATTTTACAAATAAAATATAATGATATTAAAGTATTACCTGGAACTGTTGATGATAACAAGTTTGGGTGTCTTGCTTTTCAGTTTATGCTCAAAGTTATGAACACCAGTTGCTAACTCCAGAAACGTAAAAGAGGAACAAAAGATTGGTTGTAGTTTTTTTTTTTTTTTAATAAGCCGAGTAATCTAAACTGTATCTTTTGTTTAGTAATTAAGTGATCGCTTGGATTTAGGAATTGTTAGTAATCAGAAAGAGATTTAAGTGATTGCTTGGATTTAGGAGTTGTTAGTAATTAGAACGTGATTAGTGACACGAAACAATTAGAGTAGAATTCCTCTATCCAAAGTTATCTGAATTTAAGCCAGCTTCCAAGCCATTAGTGAGCGCCGTATATAATATTCTTTAAAATTAAATTACGTGATAAGAGTAGAACGTGTCTTTTATTTTGAGAGTGGCACTCAAGTGGTACTGGGAAAAGTGGTACAGAGGATCCCGTGTGAGGAGAGAGGATAGCCATTCTTAACAGTCACCCATGTTTGGCACGTAGAATTACCAAGAATGATCTCTGCATCCAGAATAGTTTGAAATAAATATTGTCATTACATTATTTAGTAACCTAATTCAAGATGAAATGTGTATTTTTTTCGGTATTTCATGTAATTATTTTTAAATTCAAAATGGAATAGAATTTATGCTTATTTGACTTAATTGCTCATGGCTCGTTATAGAAACATAATATATTTTTCATGCAATGAACTATTTATATATGTACAAGCAAATTAAATGAATATTTTTGAAAAACCAAAAAACATAATTGCAAAAAAATTGGCTTTTGTTGAATATTTAATTTTATTATTTAGTTAAGTGTCCAATGTATATTTATTTTGAAAAGTTTTGCACCCATTAGCAGTAAGATCAAAGTTGTCTGCTTTTTAAAATTAAAATAAATAGAAGTGATATTTTGATTACTTGTTCCCGATTTTTAGTATCATTTTCATACTCAAAATTTGTGTGAACAATAAATAATGTTGATTGTAATAAAAAAATAATTATTAATTAAAGTAGTAAAAAATACTTTGAAATCCATGAATTACACATTTCAAAAACATAAAAATAAGATAAGGAGGCAAACAGGGGGGAGAATTGTGAGGATAAATTTGACTACTATTTTGGCCTTTCCAAATTAAAGTCGAAAAGAACTTTCACTAAATTTTTTGAGGAATGAGGATTCAAGGAAAAAGGTAGAAAGGGCTTTCTTGGGGGAAGATATCACTTCACTTGAAAAGTTCATAAGTAACCTAAGAATGGAAAGGATTAATCAGAAAAATTTTTCTATTTCAAAGTATTTCCCTGTACCAAACATAGGTTCAAGATAATTTAGGTGTTTTTCTAAGGTGAAAATGTAACTTTGCAGTTTCTTATTATTGGCACTAAAATTGGTGCTGGAGTCATCGCATCTAGGATCCCAACTTCTCTGTTTGTATGCTATATCAAATACATTCTAGATCCAACGACGTTTCATGTTTTAATTCCATTTTATTTGCTCTGTTTTCCATATTTCCATTTTGTTCATTTCTAATTAACTAATTACTTTTAAAAAACTAAAGAACTATCTAAATTCTACATCGACACGAACATCATGTTTAGAAGCAAATAAAGAATAAGATTATGGGATTTAGCTAAAGTTTGTTTAACACGATTATAAATTTTATCTTGAATACTGACATCTACACTAAATAATAGATGTACACAGTTTGGAGTTGGATTGGCTATATGGACATAAAGATTTACAAGTTTGGCTTGAAGATTGCAACTAGAAGATTTGAAAACTCATGTTTAATTTTTGCATATTTATTAGACTTTGTTTTGGTTGAAAATTCTAAATTCAAGTTACCTTTTTACTTTGAAAATATTTTTTATGTATTATGTTTAAAAAATTAAAAACTTTTAATTTGAGGTTAATGATTTAATCCAACAAATAAGTTTGTTTATTTTACAAATTATTGTTATGATATAAATTATTTAATGGGTTAACCCGTTAATAACAAGTCATGACACGACAAAATATAAAAGTTTAGTGAGTTGAGATTTTCATCAAAGACGACAATAACACAACACAACAATAACACAACGGTTGCCACCCTAGAACAAGATCTCGGCTTTTTATTTGGAAGATAACTTGAGTATATGGACACGCAAGTTTCTAGGACGAAATTATATCTGGCATTAACGAAGACAAAACCATAAGAAGCAATAGAAACTATCACCGATTTTGTCCAATAATAAAAAAAGCAGAGCTTTGTGGACTTATCGTGAATAAAAGGACCTTTCATCTCTTTGGTCCATGTCCACGAGATTTTGACCTTGAACGCTTATATTACATTTCGACGAAAAAGACAAAAGATTCCTGTATTTCTAGAAAAATAAAAGAGAGAGACGAAAATATGAACAAAATGATAGAAGATATTTTGTGGAAACAGTGGCAAGATGAATCACCTAGGAAAGAAAACTCAAGTATCATCAAGAAAATATGCAAGGGATTTGATGGATTTTAATTTGCTGAGTTCTTTAGTTACCTATTTATTTTCCCAAAGATTCGGTTGTAAATCGCTTTCTTGGGTTTCTTATGACGCCAAACAAGACTTTTGTGTCTTCCACTTAAACAGATAAAGGCAGTAGAAATGTTGCTTCATTTGTCCCAGTCACTGACCAGAAGTAGTGAACATGCTTCAATAAACGTGACATTTTTTGTTTCTTATAGTTCTCCGTCAAGAATGGATGCGTTTATATATATATATATATATAGACACACACACACATATATAAATCTCTGTGTGTGTGTGTGTGCACTTTTTTTCAAATGTTTTATATGTTGTATAAAAAGTTTAGTTAAGGACATAAAAAGATGTTTACAGAATATAGATTAAAAAAATTCCAATTACTATTATGAAAAATAGTTTTTCTAAACAAAACCTCATTGCTTTGGAATTCAACTTTTTGATAAGTGTTTTTCTAACATATGTCCCGTAATAGGAATTTTGTCTTACTTTGTTTACTGTAAAAATTTTATCATCACTTTGACACTAAAGTCATGATTAGTTTGATAGTTAGTCAACGTGACAAAATAACTAAAAATTTACTTGATACAATTATTTTAATATTTTTATGCCTAAAGAAACATGTATACTATATTATTCCTTTTTTAATTCGCTAACATGTTCTATTGTTATCCTTTTATTAGGGAAAAATATAACATATGCATAGCACGTATGTGATCTGTTAAAAAAATATATTAGCCATCGAGCAATTGGCTCGATGGTCGGAGAGCTCATTATGTTCTTTCCCCCGCCACAAGTCTGAGGTTCAAATTTCACCTGTAACAATTAGATTTAAAAAATCTAGAGAGGCACCATAGTGCTCCTTCTAGTCCAATGATGGTCCATGCCCCATTGCCCCCCCCCCCCAGGTTCAGTTGGACCATCTGAGTAGAATAGGTTTGGAATAAGCTAGATTGATGAAACTTGACCAAAAAAAAAAAAAAAGTGATCTGGAAAAAAAAAGATTTAGTTTGTTGTTCAAAGGAAAAAAAATAGATAAACAAAATAACCTCTAAATATTAAATACGAAACAACAAATTTAAACCATTGGTTATTACATTGTTGTTGATTTAATATATAGTGGTAAAAATTTTATGGATTCACGTAGTGCTATTTTTGTAGTGTCTTTCAACCTAGATGGATCAGTCGGTTCGAGTAATTCAATCGAATAGTCATCAATATGTTTTGAAATCAGTTTATCTAGCTTTTTTATTGAATTTATATTTTATTTTGTGTTTTTAATTTTATGCGATCACTTAAAATATATGGCTATTTACTTAAATTTTAATTTTTTAAAAACAAGAAATCAATCACCTAACTGATTAAACCAATCAAATTAAGAAAACAAAAATCGATGATATCCTAAATTTGACCACCGGAATGGAATGTTACTATTTTAACATATTTTTAGGTACAAATCTATCAAGGCACAAACTATTTTTTTAATTCTTTCTTGTTTATGCTTGAGCAATTTTTTCCTTTTAGTTTGAAGTGTTTCCCTTTTTTATCGAAAACTATTTTTTTGTTTTATTTTGCAAATTGTCACAACCTTTCATTTTTATCTCAAATATGAGAATAATAATAGAATAAGATTTTCAAAAATTAACCTTATATACACTGATAGTATAGAAAATTCTTTACACGAGTGATTCTAGATACTTGATACATATACAACAACAATTCATAACATTCAAAATGTAATGATATTAAATATCTAAATCCACTGGTATAAAGAAATTTTTGAACTGACGATTTATATAATATTAATCTCTTTTTTTGTTCAAAATGGTAAAATAATCTACAACTAAATATTCAAAATCATTTTATTCATTTGGTGTCAATGACTAACGACAAACTAACAACTCCTTTTGATCGTTAACTAGATGGGGCAATGTGAAGGTAAAATTTTTATTAGGGCAAATGGGACAAAACTTATATGATAGAGACAAAGTGTAATTAACCCAATTGAAAAATATGAAAATATCTATTATTTGGAGGGAATATTAGCAAACAGTGAAAGACAGGAAGTGGATGGAGTTAGGCATGACAATTTGGATTCGAGTTCCTTAATTTGGATTAGTACTAGTCAAGATAGTGATCGTGGAAAACTCACAAATTCCACCAAATTGGTAGAAAAAGGAGTAATTTTGTCTCATCATGTCACCTTATTCATATTGACGATGGCAGAAGAAGTATGTTACGAAAATGCTAGAACCCAAGAACAATTTTAATTCACTAGGATGATGTGAGCACATGTATGAACATTCAAAAATAAGATAGTGAACCCAAGTATGAATATTATGCGATATTAGATACGGGGAAAATCATAACCGAAATTTGTATAAATAGGGAACCATAGGAACACTTTAATTTCCACACACTACAAGAAATTAAGGTTTTATCCACACACAATATGTGTGGGTAAAACATTGTTATGTGTAAGGAAAAATCTTTACCCACACATAAATTAAATGTCGAACCAGTGTAGCTAAAAAACCGCGGAGAAATGTTTTTACCTACACATAATCTTATGTGTGGGTAATAATAATACATTTACCTACACATATATATGTAGGTAAATATTTATAATATGTGTGGATAACTTAGCTGGCAAATGTGTTATGATGATGTGGAAGATGACGTGGAAGATGACATGGTTGCTGACGATGCTTCCATGTTGGTAGGTTTTGTATGACGTGTATGATGACGTGGCATGTGATGTGTCATATGACGTGGCATGACATTTCTTTTATGTGTAGGTAAAGGTTTAGCAATATGTGTGGGTAAATAGAGTACAATGTGTAGGTAAAAGGAGGTCAATGTGTAGCTGAATCTTCATACATATGTTCCAATACACTTCTATGCGTGGGTAAAAGTCACTCAATGTGTGGGTCAAAAGTCGCTCAATGTGTGGGTAAAGATAGGCCAATGTGTGGCTAAATCTCCATACATATATAGCACAACACTTCGTATGCGTGGGTAAAAATATCTACATGTGTAGATAATGTAGCGCTTTTTTTTTTTTTTTTATTTGTATGTGTAGGTAAAACCCTCATATGTGTGGGTAAAAGTATGTGCATGTAAATGTAAACTACCTGCATATGTGGCAAAAATGTACCTGTATGCATTTTAAATTTCAATTACATGCATGCCTAATAAAACACAAGAATCAGACAAACTAACAGATTTTCATATCACAATCCAAACATCCAAACATCCAAATATTTAAACATCCAAAACGAATTTAAAAGTAAGAAAGTAGTACGTTCAAATAGAAAACAGTAGAAATATCACAAAAGATGGCTTACTAAAGCCATAGAACCAGTATCAGCAATACATAAAATGTCAAACAACATCATTATATTCTGAATTAGCATCAGCAAATTCATCCCTACTGCTGTGAGAATAAGAGCTATCAGAATGGCAAGAGGCTGGATCAATGTGTCCTGTGCCAGGCTGAGATGGTCCTGAGCCATGATCTGATGGCACATGAGGTATAGATGGTGGAGGCATAATATTCTTCGATGCAACACATGTTGCATATTCTGAATAGTCCCCTCGAGCTCAGTAAAACGAGACTCGTACTGGCTCAACAAAATATTTAGAAATTAATTGATTACCTGAACAGAGGATCTAAATCACAAGTTGAGTAAATGAAAGTCTTCTTCAGCAATTGTTGAGAAAATTAGAAAGACAAGGAGAATGACTTTGCCAACTATACCTGATCAAAAGTAAACACAGCGATGTACCAATTAGAATCCAAGTGTAATCAAGAAACGAAGAAATGCTAAGATTGTGATGATTGATGAATGATGATTACTTACTACAAGTGAAATCAAGAAATTACCTGTATACTACCTCAATTATCTCATCAACTTTAGCTTGACTAATACCTTTTGCCATCATGGTGAATATACAATTGATTTAATTATTTAGAGACCATCATATTTAAGTTTGTTTACATTTTATTGCTTTGAAAGAAGCGTTATAGTGGAGGACAAAAACCCAAAAAAACAAGCTAACCAATCAGCAATTCAACATCTTAAAGCACCATCTTAGTTCCAATTTTACTTTTTCCGTCAAAGCATAACAAAAATGCTGTAAAAACAGCAATAAGCAAACCAATAAAAAATTTGAATTCCAGCAACCAATGCAATATTCACCTTCCCTAAGGCCCTTCATCATCAAACTCCTTCAATTCAACCATCATTCTCTATTACATAAAACACCAACAAGTAGTAGTAGAAGAATCAAACGAAAAATAGCACAACTGCAACAGTTATAGCTTCAAAAAATCAGCAGTTATAGCTACAAAAAAGCAGCAATTATAGCTGGCTGCTGTCATTTTAGTACATGAACAGGAAAACTAATTTGATGAAAAGCATAGATTGAAGTGATATTTCAATAACTAATTTGACTGAAATCCTTTTCACTCTCTCTCTCTCTCTCTCTCTCACACACAGAGGTTTTGAAGTCTGAAACATGCATATTTCTGCTGTTTTTGTTTACTGTTTAGGAGCTTAGTGTCCCTATAATGACTGACTAAATACAAGCCTTGGAGAACAATAATGGTGTTGGGAAAAAGTTTTTGGTTGATTGCAAGCTGTCTCAAGGTCAAAAACAAAGTCACTCAAGCTAATTCAATTCCCTTTACCCACTTCACACTACTAATTAAGATGAAAGAGGTCCATTTCCCATCCATGCAATAAGAGGTATAAATCTGGCAGTTTCTCAACATCCCAGATGGCTAACTTGGGGGACTTTTTTGGTTCTATGGCATTAGATGTTCGAACATGAGGAGTACAATTGTCTCTTGTGGCTTGCAAGTCATCAACAAACTTAGTAAATCTAGTTCCTAAGAGTATAGTTAGCCACATTGACAAATTGTAAATGATAAATCGCTATATCCTACAATGTTAAAATTTGACAACACTTAAATAGATCGTAGTAAATTTCAGACCCTTTTGGACTCGATTTGTTAGTGAAGTAGTTATATTATAAATTTAATTATCAGCAAAAGTACAAATACATGCACATATAAACATTTCCCTTAGTAAGATGTCAAAAAAAAAACTGAATTTCTAAAGAGCTTGTTTTATAACTGCGAAAAAAAGCAGCAGTTGTAACTAAAAAAAAATAACAGTAGCAACTACTACAAAAAGAAACCAGCTGCATGCTTGTTTTAGAGCTAAAAGAAAATTCATTCAGTCTCCAAAACAATAACCCTTATACCCAAGTTTGACTTTACAGTAAAAAACTTGATGTTATCAACAATTTCCTTCATTTAACAATTTTACCTAATTGCAATATAATTCATAACCCTGTCCCATTGGATGGAATAAAATAACAAAAAATTTTAATGTCTTTCGGAGAAGCAACTTTCAAATTTTAGTAAACAAGGGAACAGTGACAAATAACTAAATAAACTTGACCTCCGGATAAATTAGAGGAATACTCTCCAGTTGTATTGTCATCACAATTTCATTAGTAAACCAAGAATAGTTTCCCATTCCACGGTTTTCAAATTTCTAGTAGCAAGCATTGTGCACATAGTTACAAAATGTGGAGTTTGTTGAGAGAGACAAATGTAATAGTACATAGCTTATGAACAGTCCACAATAAATGTAAACACAAAAAGAAATCCCAGTGAAAAAAAGAAAAAATATAGCTATTTGATACTCTAACTTGGAACATACCTTTGAAATCACAGCTTATATGTGAGAGCAACTCTCTATGAACTGATGAATCCCAACAAGTTTGGGGTTGTGCTCAATAAGTTGTATCTACAAATTAAGATATATTAATTCTGGTAAGTTTAATAACAAAACATCAAATAAAAAAGTAAATGAACAATAAACTGACACAAAATATTAAAAATTAGACCATATTTTTGCCACTCTAAAAATGTAGTATGTGATTATTAGGATTTGAACATACATAAATAGACACAATTGCATGGGAAGATTGCCAAGAGCTTCAGAAAATAAAACAACTGATCTATTGTCTATGTCCTTGCAAGCCATGTATATTAGACTTCTTTAATATGTTCTATTTTCTCTATTACATTGCTCAATTGAATGAAGAAATTATATAATCCTGAAAAATTATTTCATTCTAAGCTTCGGTACTATGGCTTTAAAACAATGTTCACATCAAATAGTTTCTTTACAAGGACATGTGATCTTATGGAATAGTGTAGTTACAAAAGCGTTGTGCAATTCAGAGAACACTTAATCACTAACATGAAGGGAAGTGTGGAAAATCATGGATAGTGGATAGATATTCTGTATATACTAGAGTGTATCCTTAACATTAGACTAAGTTAAGTTTTCTACTTCATTATATGGATCCTAAAGTCAAGGATCTGATTAGTTTTTCGAATTGATTAAGGGAATCTATCCTTTATTAGTGCAGATATTATATTTAGATTTATTATATATTTTGTGTTGGTTCTACGTTTATTGTATCTACTAGTGATCTACAAACCTATTATTACAGACTTCTTGTACCTTTAAAATGAAACACCATTTTATCAATACACGCCATCTCTTTCCCAAACTCTGTTCGAAACAAGTAAACTAAGTCATTATAAAATCTACTAACTAGACACTGTTATTGTCACTTTCTCTGGCCAACAATTGTTATAAGCAGACCTCTTCTCTCCGATGTCCAAAGGTGAAAAGACAAATGAGATTTTAAATTTTCCTCTCCTCTTCTCACTAATTTCCCACCTTAAGGCTGTCCTGTTCAAACCAAGCATGCATTTCACCCCTCTCCACTTCATGATGCATACAAGCATAAATCCATAGATCACCCAATAACAGCGAAATTCTAACATCATTTCTTTTAGTATGATTTTGTGCTCATCACATGCTAAAAACTAATATTTATATCAGATGCAGTTATCTTTGTCCCATTATAGTTTATATACATCAAAGTACTTCGGCAAAATATCAGCTACCCAAAGTCAATAAAGCTTTGAGTCTTTTATTGGAATAAGCGCATGTGCTTGCAACAGCAATACCATACTACCTTACTAGCACTTCCCTTCAAATTGTGGAGTGTATATTAAATGATTCTGAATTGTGAATTGTATTGCCAAAGCCAACACATTTTAGTAAATTAATCGACTAGTTGATGTTTAAAGTCACATGGGAATACTATATTAGCCACAACGGGACTACTACTTTGTTCCAGACCACATATGTGCTCCAAGTCTAGCTCATAAACATGTTTTCCAACCAAATATGAGAATCCTCAAATTTTGAAGTTGATACACAAATCCAGATATACTTAAACATACTAAGGCCGTTAATGCCCCACTTCCGTCTTAAACTAGTTTTCCAGATGAAAAGACATAAAGAAGTATATCTAGATGTACCCAATAATCTTAAACATACTCAAGTGCAAAAGCATCTTCGTATAAATCACTACTTTGTGGGGGAGCCCGAGAATGTGAACTATGGAAATGTGGTCTGTTAAACAATGTTAGAAATTAGGAACTTTAATTCTTCTTTATATTAAATACAAATTAGAAAACTCGTAACCCAAATTTAACAAATAAAAACTGCATCTAAAGTTTTCTTCCGATGGTGGAGGTTGACAGCTTACAGATTTAAAATTGCAAACTTTCTCCTTACTTTTCTATGAAATGAAATTCGAACCAAAAGCATGAAAGAGAGACTGTTATTTCCAGAATCCGGTAGAAAAATGGGCAGCAAGAGAAAAGACAAAAACGTGAGTGAATGATATGGATACCGAGTCGGTGGGTGGTCACCAAAAAAATGACTACTTATCAGGCCTTACTCAATAAGAAGTTAAGGAAGGAAAAACATACTTATCAGGCCTTACTCAATGTAATGGAGAGCACCAATTTCCAATTTTCCACCATATAATCTCCAGATTATAATCGAACAAGATGGGGAAGAGAAGGCATGGAAGCGGCTAGTTGAGGGGGGCGGCGAGAAGCAGGCTGGCCGACGTAGCGACGGGCAAACCAGTAGAGGTTCGGTGAGGAGTAGAACAGGGGAGCTGGCGGCGGTTGTTTTGGGGATGGGAGGAAGAGTAGGGCTGTCTTTGGGGGTGAGACTAATTGATTTGGGGATGAGACTAATCGAAGAGTAGGGTTGTCTTTCCTTTTTTTTTTTTTCTTGTATTTTCTTTTATTTTTTATTAACAAATACACTAATGTGATGTTAATTTACAAAATTATCCTTTATTTATTTAATATTCAAACATCTTATGTGCGTAATTTTATAAATAAAAATGGATAAAATTGTAATTACCTTATATAATATTTAATATATGTGTGTATAAATGATGTGGCATTTTTTTCCACATCATCATGCTTATAATGATGCTACAGTGATCTTTACCCACACATTATATACATTTATACTTATGTGTGGGTAATATGGCCAACAAAAAGGCCGACATCAGCATTTCAAAAAAATTTGAAAATGCCACCAATTCTCAATTTGGAGGAAAATTTTCCCACCCAATTCATGTGTAACTATTAACCTTTACCTACACTTAATGCAAAAAAAAAAAAAAAAGCCACCTCAGTATTTAAAAATTTAGAAAAACCCGCCAAACCCTCAATATTTGGAGGGAAATTATCTCATCCAATTCATTTGTAACTATTGACTTTTACCTACACTTTAATCTGAATTAAAAAATGCCACATCAGCAATAAAAAATTTTCAAAAATGCCGCCATTCCTCAATATTTGACAAGAAAATTTTCCCACCAAATTCATATGTAACTATACATTTTTACCTTCACATAATAAATGCCTAATATATAGTAATTAATCATATTAGATTTACCCACACATGTGGAATAAATGTGTAGCTAATCACCCACACATATTATGTGTAACAATTTTATGTGTGGGTAAAAACTAAATTTCTTGTAGTGACATCGCAATTGCAAACTCCCATACACTAGAGTAAACAATAGTGTTCACAATTTATTCTCTCTTTCCCTTTATTTTCTTTGTTGTCTACATAATCAAATGCTTCTATTCTTCATCGACAACTCCAAAAAAGCAACTACCATCTCCAGTAAAGCTCCCAATAATTGGAAACCTTCACCAACTTGGCACGCATCCCCACCGCACCCTCCAATCATTATCAAAAAGATATGGTCCTCTTATGCTACTTCATTTCGGCAGCAAGCCTGTGCTTGTTGCCTCCTCAGCTGATGCAGCTTCTGAAATCATGAAAACCCATGACCTGGTTTTCTCAAATAGGCCGAAATCTAGTATAACTCAAATCCTTTCATATGGGTACAAAAATGTAGGATTTGCACCTTATGGTGAGTCTTGGAGGCAGATGAGAAGCATATGTGTGCTTCAGCTCCTAAGTAACAAAAGGGTTCAGTCATATCGAAGTGTTAGAGAAGAAGAGTCTTCTCTCATGATCGAAGATATCAGACAAAAATGTATTTCTTCTTCGTCTTCTCTGATTAACTTCAGTGACATTTTTGCAACGCTCACGAATGATGTGATTTGTAGGGTGGCCTTTGGAAGGAAGTATAGTGATGAGGAAAGTGGGAGGAAGGCTATGGAACATTTAGTAGAATTTATTCAATTATTGGGGGCTTTTGATGTTGGGGATTATATTCCATGGCTTGCCTGGATGAATCGATTCAATGGTTTAGATGCTAAAGTGCAGAGAGCGACAAAAAATGTTGATGAATTTATAGGGGGCATAATTGAAGAGCATAGGAACAAGGCAAATATTGATGAAAATAAAAATGAGACAAGAAACTCAGACTTCGTGGATATCTTGCTTCGAATTCAAAAGGAAAAATTGGCTGGCTTTTCTATTGAGGATGACTCAGTCAAAGCTGTCATTCTTGTAAGATTATTGGTTCCCTTCTCTACCAAAATTTTCTTAGAAATTATTATCCAAAGATAGCATATTCAAAAATTTCAAATTTTCATAGATGAGTATATAGCAAGTATTGTCTGGGCATGAAGGGTTAAGTTAGTCAACCAAATACTGGAGATGCTACAATTCCAGTATATAAATATAAGTTAATGCACTTATTTGAAAAAAGAATTAGTATTCCTGAATTAATGATGTTAATCCAATTATGTTTTGTTGAATTAGGACATGTTTGCTGCTGGAACTGATACAACACACACAGTTATGGAGTGGGCAATGGCTGAAGTTTTGAAACATCCCAAAATCTTGAATAAGCTGCAGACTGAGGTGAGACAAATAGCTCAAGGAAAATCAGGAATCACAGAGGAAGATTTAGACAAAATGCATTATCTAAAAGCAGTGATAAAGGAAGCTTTACGACTCCATGCACCTTTACCATTACTGGCTCCTCGAGAATCAACTCGAACCGTCAGAGTAATGGGATATGACATATCGGCCGGCACACGAGTACTTGTGAATGCTTGGGCAATCTGTAGAGACCCCAAGTTGTGGAACAACCCTGAGGAATTTCAACCTGAGAGATTCTTGAATAGTAATATAGATTTTCGAGGTTTCAACTTTGAATTTCTTCCATTTGGTTCTGGAAGAAGGGGTTGCCCAGGTATCAGCTTTGCCACCCCTGTTACAGAGCTTGCACTAGCTAACTTAATGCACAAGTTTGATTTTGCATTGCCTGATGGAACTAAGCCCAAGGATCTGGACATGTCTGAAGTCAATGGTATTGTTGTTCATAAAAAAATTCCTCTCCATGCTGTTGCAACTCTACACGCTGATTAGCACTTCCATTTTTCGTTACCTTTCCTTTTCCTTCGTCTTAATAAATGTTGCCGTCTCGGTATGGATGAGGAAGTCTCTTTGCAGTTATTTCAAGAATTTTGCATCTATTAGTATAATTTATAAATTTGATCAGTCCAGCTAAATTTGTATCCACTTACGTTGTAACAAAATAACCAGTCAATAATCAATCCCTTATGTGCTCTATCGAATACAATCTCGATTAAATAAGATTTCATAATTTATTTCCCTTTTTATACTTACTAGGAATGGGACGCGTGCTCTGCACATTTATAAGTTCTGTTAACAAATAATGTTGCTTATTTTTTGTGAAAACTCAAAATGCAGATACATAACTTTAAAGAAAAAGAGGTCAACAAATTGAATAATTCTATTAATGCTAGGATATCTCATTCCTTTATTTTATTTCCAACTTCAAAATTCTATGTAAATTTTCTTGTATGAAATAACTTTTTTGGACAGCATATTTATATTTAGTAACATATTTATAGACAGAACAATACACGTAGATCTAAGCTACAAATTCTCATTAATTGAAACCTTTGATGTGTATGTCGTAAGTAATATTTGATCAAGAACCCTAGGCTTTTCTTAGCTTCACATATTATTTTCTTTTCTAAAAGAATTTGAATAGAATAGATGAATGTCTCCAATAGCAAAAGAAAGTTTTTGGCATAATGATGGTTTTTTTTAAAAATAGTCCTTGCAAAAGAAATTATGAAATCTTTTGAAAATTTTAAATTGTTATCATATAAAAGGTAACTTGTTATTATTTTGTACTTGAAATCCCTAAGCTTTTGATAAATTGACTAATAATTTTACATATTTCTATTATATCTATAAAGTATCAAATGAGACTTTAATATAGTTGATATCAAAATTAATATTTCTAAATGAGACTTTAATCTAACTCTTTATGTTTTCGTAAATGTCCATTCTTAATGTGATTAGACTTAAAAGATAAGGATATTTAAAGAAATACATTAAGTGCTAAAATATCAAACATAAAGTTAAATTTAAAAAATATAAATTAATTTTATTTCAAAATATTTAAAAAATGATTTCTCTTTTAGTGTTTTGCCTATTTATTTATTTATTTTTTGCTAAAATACTTTTTTGTTTAGATTATGAAATTTAAATTTATATACAAATTAATTAAAAATATTTTATAAAAGAGGAAAATATAAAGTTTTTATACTAACAACTAAATATATATTTTTGAAAAATCTAATTTAAATTTGTACTTGCTGAAGATTTGTAAGACTTTTAAAAGAAGATTGAGTTTGATTAGGATTTCAATCAATCTACTTTTTGTAGTCCCATTAGTATCCTTTTTTTAATGTGACTATAATTTAAAAAATAAGGTATTTTAGGAAATACATTAATTGTTAAATCACTTTAGGTCCTACATGAACTTTTTTGATACTTTTACTCATTTTAAATTGGTTTATTATGATTTCTTTTTTAACAAATCTAACATGTATATAAGAATGATGACAACTTTATCATATGAGCATATCAAATAAGGACAATTTACATGTTAAATTGGTAATATAAATACTTTGTAAAGACACAAGATAAGTCTAGTGATTCTAACTCTTGGATAATGAATTATTTTAAAAATAGCACTCGCTTGTTGCATACAAACATATTGCTAGCTATTGTGTAAAATTAATAATTTAACTAAGTTATATCATTTCTTTGGATTGATTATGCATATAAATATGTACATTATTATTATTATTTTGCATATCATTTGCAATCTTGTGATGACTTATCTTATTTAATTAGGTTATTTTTTGTTACTATTTTATTCTATCTTTATCATAAATTTTATCTTATTTCCACATAATTGGTAATATTCATCTATTTCTTCTATGCTTTAAGCATAAAAAAATTGTGCACCTAAATATTTTAAAATATATGTTATGTTTTATTTTCTTTTTCCAAAATAAAGATAATTATATAAAAGAAACTACATCTCTGTGTATACCATGTTCTTAAAAATTAATATCATTTTGTGTTGTATTTTTTACACACACACACAGTATTAAAAACTAATAATCCAATTCTTTCTTTCAAATATTTAAATGATACACTTTCAATGTATTTATAATGAAGTACTCTTTAATATATGATTTCCTTAAATTTGACTAATTTTAATGATCTTAAGCAATTGATAGATACATTTTATGAAATTCTTATTTTATGAATTAATATTATTGATTATTTGGCTTTTTCATAGACATTGACATAATTGATTACTCAATAGAATCATTAAGTGTTATTCGCCAAACTCACAAACTTGTGTAATAAGTATATATAAATTTTCAATGTCAATTAAAATATCATATATTATGAGAATGATGAGTTTTGAAATTGTTCATAACTATATCCTCATGAGACTTGCAAAATCTTGTATTTTATATTTATTAAAAATTAATGCATTTACATGTGTTGAACTTCTCACCTCCACTTTCTATCAGTTTGGTTTTTCCATTTTTCTCTCCAAGTCCAAGAAATAAGATATGCCTCGATTTTGTGTTATATGAAAATTTAAAACTACAAAATTTTTCGTTTATAATGCATAAGCTCATATTTATGACACCTTTATATTTAGATACTTTCTTATATTTAGATACTTTTTTTAATTATCTTTATTTTTGAATAATGTTTGAGAGTTTACTTAACTAGTTACCCTAACTGCATTCGTTAGCTAAATTACATATTTTTCTTTGATCGAACCCTTTCATAATCAGTTAGTTACTTTGTATATTATCAAAACATAAGCATTTTAATACTAAATAGAGTTTAAACACTAATTAACTTTACATTAAAAAATGATAAATATTTGTCCCAACTACCTTGATTGAGTTGTTAAAAAAATTGATTCGAATTCAAAATGCCACATTCAAAATCTCATGCTATATTAAATAAAAAAATCATATATTTCTAAAATAAAGAAGTTTTAATGATTAAACATGTCGTGAAACCTTGTTATACATGATGACCCTTTTGCAAGAATGAGGTTTTACATTTTTAAAATTTCAATTTTTGATGACTCTTTATAGTGGGAGTATATTCTTAAATTTAATTCTAAGTTTCTTGAAACATAGACTTATTTATTTTTCATAATATTTTTTGTTTTAAAGTAATTGGCTAGGACACTTTGTGTTTAGGTTTCTAATATTATTTTTTATGTTAATGTACTAATGTGATTACAAAATCAAAAAATATGAAAATTTCTCAAATAATAAATATCGTAATCAAGTAATTCACCTAAATTCTAAATCCATCCATTTTGGACCATTTTCTGTATTCAGTTTAGCTATTGTTCAAGATTTTTTCAATCAAGGTTAATTAAAAAAAATTTCTAGCCTCTCGGTCAATGGGATGTTACTTCAATATTTTTGTAAGGTAATGTAATAATAGTTAGTTTTTGTATTGGATTTAATATACTAAAGTTGTTATTTTCAATTTTTATAAATGAAATCATAATAAAGAATGGGATTGGCAACAAAGTTAAATAAAGTTAAGGTATAATAGTGTATAAATTTTTAAATTGATTTTTAGTGCAAATTAGAATTTAAAAAATGGGATTGGCATTTTATATTTCTCTGAAAGTTTTTTTTATATAAATTCTCGTTGATCAATGCATGATAGAATGATTTTTGTTTTTATCTTTATGATGTTAAATTTAATCTACACACTAACTACTACATCTTTTAAATTTTAATTTTAATGAGATTCAAAATTTTAGAATTTTGATTAACTAATTTTGCATTATGATTTTCTAGTTAGCGTTGGTGAATTAAACGTAATATTTTTAATTTTTCCTAGCACGATGCTATATACTTTTATGGCATTTTAAAGTAAGGTAACATAATGTCAATTCTTAATAATATTTGAGCGATTGTTTCTAGCTAATAATTTAATTGATTTATTATGTAATAACCAAGAATATTTTTTAATAAAAAGTTTAAAATTAAGATATTATTTTTATTTTAATGCGAAAGATAAATTAAAGAAATCCTCCCACCTAATCAAGAAAGTATCCATTAAATCAAAAATAAAAAATTAGATAGGAAAAATTTTAAATATTCCCTTCTTTTGTTTTCTATTAATTTTGATTTAATAAGGGTGTGGTTATTTCTATCAAACTTTATACTCCTAGCATGTAATTCACTTTCTTTTTTATTTGTGAAAAAAAAGGCTTTTTTTTTGTGAATTTAAAGCAAAAAATATGTCAAGTTTAATCATCTATATTCAATCTAAATTTAAATTGAATTTATTGTAAAAAGACTTGAAAAATAGTTGAGTGAACGTTGAAATTCATTAGAACCTTATTAATCTAATCTCTTTATGTTTTCGTAAATGTCCATTCTTAATGTGATTAGACTTAAAAAAATAAGGATATTTAAAGAGATACATTAGATGCTAAAATATCAACCATAAAGTTAAATTTAAAAATATATAAAATTAATTTTATTTCAGAAATATTTAAAAATGATTTCTCTTTCAGTATTTTGCCTACTTTATTTTTTTGCTAAAATACTTCTTGTTTTAATTTTTTTATAGATCATAAAATTTAAATTTATATACAGATTAATTAAAAATATTTTATAAAAGAGGAAAATATAAATTTTTATACTAAACAATAAATATATATTTTGAAAAATCTAATTTAAATTTATACTTGTAAAAGGTTTCTAAGACTTTTGAAGAGAAGATTGAGTTAGATTAGGATTTAATCAATCCTACTTTTGTAGTTCCATTAGTATTCATTTTTTTAATGTGACTATAACTTAAAAAATAATGGTATTTTAAGAAATACATTAAATGTTAAATGTTAAATCACTTAAAGTCATTCATGCTTTTATATATACTAGAAATAGGGCACGTGCTTCGCACGTTTAATAATTATTTAATAAATGATATAATAAAAGGCCAAAAAAATAGTAATTTTGGTTTTTGTATTTTTCAAAGTCATGTCTAAAAACTATGTGAGATTCAAGTTAATTATGTCCTTAAAAACCAAATAAATGATAAACACTATTATTAAAAAACTACATTTCAAGTATTATAATACTACTAACTTTACTTTAATAGTTTTGCATTTATCTTTTCTTAACTTCACGATATTATTTTCTTTTCTAAAAGAATTTGAATAGAGCATATGAATATCTCTAATAGCATTTGGCATAATGTTAGTTTCTTTAAAATATCCTTGTGAAAGAAATTATGAAAATTTTTAAAAAATTTAAATTGCTATCATATAAAAGGTACATGTTATTGTATAAAAAGATGTAATTATGCTTGAAATCCTAAACTTTTGATAAGTTGACTAATAAATTTGCATATCTCTATTATATCTATAAAAATCAAATGAGACTTTAATATAATTGTACCACAAATAATATTTCTAAATGACTTATTTTAAAATTTTTTTGATACTTTTATTAAATTTAAATTTGTCTATTATGATTTCTATTTTTAACGAATCTAAGATGTATATAAGAATGATGATAATTTTATCCTTTGAACATATCAAATAAGTACAATTTACAAAGACACTTATACGTCTAGTGATTCTAACTTTCAAATAATGAATTATTTCAAAGGTTAGCTACTTGTTGCATATAAACATAATGCTACTATTGTGCAAAATTAAGTTATATCATCTGTTTTAATTGATTATGCAATAAAAGTGTATAATTATTTTTTGAACATATCATTTGCAATCTTGTGATGACTTATCTTATTTAGTTAGGCATTTTTTTTACTATTTTAATTCTATTTTTATCATAATTTTCATCTTGTTTACGCATAATTGGTAATATTTTTCTTCTTCCTCTATACTTTACCCATAAAAAAATTGTAAACCTAAACATTCTAAAACATATATTATGTTTTATTTTCTTTACCCAAAATAAACATAATTATATAATAAAACTCTCTAATGTATACCATGCATTTGAAAATTAAAGTGATTTTGTTTTGTACTTTTTACATATATATTAAAAAGCTAAAGTCTAATTCTTTCTTTCATATATATTTTTTAATGATAGAGCTTAGATCTGTATTGTCATAAATAATCAAATTTAGTTGGTATGATATCTCTGAATGAGACACTTCCAATATATTTATAGTAAGTCCTCTAAAGTATATGTTCCTTAAATTTGTCTCATTTTAATGATCTTAAGCACTTGATATATAGATTTTATGGAATTCTAATTTTATGAATTAATATTATTGAATATTTGGGCTTTTCATGGACACTGACCTAACTAATCACTTAATAGAATCAATTAATATTACTCGTCAAACTCAAAAATTATGTAATAAATATATAAATCTTTCAGTGTTAATTAAAATATCATATATTATGAGAATGATGAGTTTTGAAATTTGTTAATAACTATAGCCTCAAAGGACTTGCAAAATCTTATATTTTATATCTAGTGTAAAAATTAATGCATTTGTAGGTATTGAACTTCTCACCTCCATTTTCTATCAGTTTGGTTTTTCCTTTTTTCCTCTCCCTACTATAAGAGTCCAAGAAATAAGATATGGCTTGATTTTATGTTATATGAAATTTTAAAACTACAAAAAAATTTTGTAATGCATAAACTCATATTTATGGCACTCTTATATTTAGAAACTTTTTAAAGTAACTTCACCTTTTGAATAAGTAATGCTTGAGAGCTTACTTTAACCATCACCCTAATGCATTTGTTAGCTAAACTTATATATTTTTCTTTGGTCAAATTAGTTTTGTAATGAAGTTAATTACTTTGTATATTATCAAAATATAAGTATTTTAATATTAATAAGAGTTTGAACACTAATTAAATTTCACATTAAAAAGTGATAAATATTTGTCCAACTATCTCGATTGAGTCGTTAAGAACTGTTGATTTGATTCAAAATAGCACATTCAAAATCTCAGGTTATATTAAAGAAAAAAATCATATATTTTTACATAAAGAAGTTTTAATGATTAAAGATGTCATGCAACCTTATTATGCATTGTGACCTTTTTGCAAGAATGAGGTTTATATTTTTAAAATTTCAATTCTTGGTGACTCTTTACAATGGAAGTAGATTCTTAGAATTTATTTCTAAGTCTTTGAAACCTTGGCTTAGTTAATTTTTCATAATACTTTTAGGTTTTAAAGTAATTTTCTAAGGCACTTTGTGTTTAGGCTTCTAAGATTATTTTTTATGTTAATGCAATAATGTGATTACAAAATAGAAAAATAAGGAAATTTCTCAAATAGTAAATCAAACAATTCACCTAAATTCTACATCTAACCATTTTGGGCACGTCTTTTGTATTCAATTTATGTATTGTCTAGGTTTTTAAAATCGAGATTATTTAAAAAAAAACTTTCTTGCCTCTCGGTCTATAGTATATGTTATTTCACTATTTTGTAAGGTAGTATAATAATAGTTAGTTTTTGTACTGAATTTAATATGTTAAGTTATTTTTTAATTTCTATAAAGAAATCATAGTAAAAAAGGCAACAAAATAACAGTGTTAATTGAATTCAAGGTAACATAGTGTAAATTATTTTTCTATTTTTAATTTAAGTTAGGATTTAGAAAAATGAGACTGACATTTCATATTTCTCTGAAAATGAATTTCTTTTTTATAAACTCATGTTGCTCAGTGCATGATAAAGTGATTTTATTTTTAATTTTATGATTTTAAATTTAATTTCCTAACTACTACATCTTGTAAATTTAAATTTTAATGATATTCAAAAGTTCATAATTTTGATTAACTAATTTTGTATTATAATTTTCAAGTTGGTGTAGTGAAATTAAACATAATAGTTGTCATTTTCCCTCCTGCTATGCTATATACTTTCGTGGCATTTTAAAGTAAGGTAACATAATATCCATTTATAATAATATGTGAACTAATTAGTTCAAGCTGATAATTTAATTAAATTTACTATATAATGTCTAAGAATAATTTTTGAATAAAAACTCAAAATTAAGATATTATCTTTATATTAATATGAAAAATAAATTAAAGAAATGGTCCTACCTAATCAAGAAATTATCCATTAAATTAAAAAGAAAAGTCTAGATAGGAAATATTTAAATGTTCCTTTCTTGTATTTTTTTAATTAATTTTGATTTAAAAAGGTGTGGTTTTCTCTATCTAATTTTATACTTGCAGTGTGTAATTTATATTCTTTTAATTTATGAACGAAAAGTTGGATTTTTTTGTGCAAATTTAAACCAAAGATGTGTCAAGTTTAGTCATTTACATGTAAATAATGATTGAGATAAACATAAAAATAATTTCACAAAAAAGAAAAAGAAGAAAAGTTTTTTGTTTCGAACCCGCTGCATACCTGATTTGCTCCTACTCCTATAACTTTTAAAAATTCTGATTCAGTCATGGAATAATTATTACTAAATATAACATTCTTTTAGACAATGTAAAGGTTTTTATTACAGTAATAATTTTTGAATTGATGCAAAATAAGTAGTTTTCCAATGTTGCATTACATTCCTTTCTAATTTTATTTGTGAGAAGCACTTTTATTCCTTTTCTATATATTTTGTGCATTTTTTATTAATTTAAAACTAAATTAAACTTATTGTGAAAGACTTAAAAATTACTGAAGGAACGTTGAGTTTCATTAGAACCTTATTAATCTAAGTGTTTATGTTTTCATAAATGTCCATTATTAATGAGATTAGACTAAAAAATAAGGTCTTTTTTGAAAAATACATTAAATACTATAATACCAATAACACTTAGAATTAAATAAATATTTGCAATTAAAATTAAATTTAAAAATATAAAACTATAAATATTTAAATATTGATTTCTCTTTCTATTTTTGGTAATTTATTTATTTATTTATTTTTTCTAAATGACTTATTTTGTTTTATTTTTTTTGTAGATTTTGAAATTTAAATTTATATACAAATTAACTAAAATTATTAAAGAAGAAAATATAAATTTTTATACTAACAAATAAGTATATATTTTTGTAGGATCTAATTTAAATTTGTACTTATAAAAGGTTGAAAGACTTTTAAAGAGGTTAAGTTTGACTAGGCACTTAATTAATCCTTTTTGCTAAATTACTTTTTTGGTTTTAATTTTTTGTAAATTTTAAAATTTAAATTTATATACAAATTAATTAAAAGTATTAAAGAAGAAAATATAAATTTTTATACTTACAAATATGCGTATATTTTTATAGGATCTAATTTAAATTTGTACTACAATAGATTTGAAAGACTTTTAACGAGGTAGAGTTTGATTAGGATTTAATTAATCCTTTTTGCTAAATGACTTTTTTGTTTTAATTTTGTTGTAGATTTTAAAATTTAAATTTATATACAAATTAATTAAAAGTATTAAAGAAGAAAATATATGTTTTTATACTACAGATAAGGATCTAATTTTTGGACATAACATAAAGAATTCACGCACTCAGTTCATTATGCTAAAAGTTTGGGAATTGGTTATTTAGATTGGCATCGTAGCCCTGTGCCCCATTTTATTCTCAAGGAATTATAAAAGGTTTGAAATACTTTAAAAGGAAGGTTGCGTTTGATTAGAAATTAATTAATCTAATTTTTTGTAATTACATTAGTATCCTTTTTTAATATAACTATATAACCTAAAAATAAGGATATTTTAAGAAATACATTAATTTTTAAATTACTTAAGGTCCTACATGCGTTTATATATATAGATATAGATAGATATAGATATAGATATAGATGTTTTCCATGTTTCAATTCTGTTCATTTTTATTTAATTGATAACTTCACATAGAAGACAAAGAACGATCTAAATTATACATAGACATTGACCTCATGTTCTGAAGTAAATAAAGAGTGAGATTGTGATGATTGTAATTGGTCAAACCCTAAATTCTTATTCCCAAAAACAATTGCAACAGGAAAGACTAGGAAAATTAACAGAGAACAATAATTGGAAAAATGGTGATGCCTTGATACCAGTGAAGATTGATCAATTATGTATCAAAAACTAAAATAAAATCATTAACCTTGTAAGAAAGTCTGAAAAGGAGTGGATGAGATTGGTGTAACTAAGCGCCGGATTATCTAATTAGCATGATTTCAGGTTTCAAGCTATATTATCTAATTAAAGTCAAGGAAATTCCAATAACTGAAGTGACTTTTTTTCTTCACTCCGAATCCAACATGCCTTTTTTCTTTTTCCATTGTTTGACATGGATTTTCTTTTTCCATGAGGATTGGATAACATTAAACCGTATGTGTACCTTCTATATTCAACTAATAGCTAATTAACGTTGATTTGAGCAATCTGCAATCCTAGAAATTTACTTCAAGAAAAAAATACGTTTAAATGGCAAAGGATATTGCTTTTTAAAAACCACTTTCAATACGATATTTTACTGTTAGAATTTGTGCTTTTTTTTTTGGTTTTTTGGAAGACATTGTATCGTTTAGAAACCATGACGATAATACTCAGTATCCGTGAGTCAATCATATCAAAATTATTCATACTACTCTTGTCATATGTGGCACCAGTGGGTTTACGTGACTTCGTATCCTGTCGTTTCCATCCTCGTGTCACGTTCATGCATGCTTATCCATACAAATATAAGGTTCTCTATTCTCTTCAAACTTGCAATTTTAAACAAATTATCTACTGTTATTACTTGATTTCCATTTTGGACTACACACAGTGTCTTATACAGTGAGCAAAATACAGGGGAATAGCCATGGCAAGTTCATCAAGTCCAATATCCGAGCTGAACATTGATGCATTTCTAGTGCATCCAATTTTTTTTATCAATATTTGCTGCACTTCTTGTCACACCTTGTGCTCGGGACATAACACTGCCATGACCAAGCTAAACTGAGTCACAATGCTCATAAAGTCAAAGTATCTAACATAAATACCCCAAATATTATGCATACAAAGCCATTAACAATATCCCAAGTCAAGTAATAATATTAGGTATAAGTACGTTGTCATCCACTACCATAGCCTTCAAATCTTGACATACACAATTCCAAATATCTATCATATTAACTAAGGTCTTAACCTAACATAAGAGAGTACAAACATAGTCTAAGAGTATAAATACAAACCACTACTAGCTTACCAACATCTAATCACCTTGCATACTCCAAGTGTCAGCACACTTTCCAGCTACACAACCATCAAGCATTACATATCAACAATGAAGGAGTGAGTGACAAAATCACGCAGTAAGTGACAAAAGTATCACCTTGCAGCTTGATAGTGTCGTACATATACTTACGTTCAAATCACATAGTTAGTAGTTCACATAATTCCATATAGACTAGACAAATTCTCATTCAATCACAATTCGAATATCAAACATCAAAACCAAATGAAGCACTTCAAACAAAGCATCATTACATTCGTACAAAGCATCATTGCATTCAAACGAAGCTCTGGATATCCAGTCATTCACTGTAACCCGGTTGCCCGATCATATTGACTTTTTCCCTATCAGTCCGGTCAGACTGACTTCAACCCAGTCAGCTCGGTCGTACTGACTTTTACCCGGTCAGTTCAGTCCGACTGACTATCACCCGGTTAGTTCGGTCCTACTAACTATCACCCGGTTAGTTCGGTCACTCATATAACATCATACATACCTTACTTCACTGTGCAAATAATTCATTATTCGATAATTCATTTGTATCACATATATTATCAAGTCATAGAAAATGAGAACATAATCACAATCAAGCCATTTAATATAGCAAATAGGGTTTCAAAGCAATTATACTTGGCAATTACTCATTTCCAAAATCCAAGGGAAACAAGTCCCACTTACCTCGATTCGAGCAAACTCAAGATTCCGCGAAGGGTTAATCATGTTCTTCGCCTAAAACGTACAATTAAACATCTGATTATACACTAACTCTACCAAAAAAATCATAATCGAAACTTAAACCAGAACTTAAAATGTAAAACGCAGAAAAACAGTCAACACTGGGGTGATCTACAAGTAGGAGTGACTGATCTGCGCCCGCGGATCCCAACACCTGACTCGCAGCTTCCCTTGACAGAGGTGAGCAGCGGACAAATCCTTGCCAGCCACAGCCGCGACTCGGCAGGCAAAAGCTAGCCGTGGCCTACCTCCAAGTGAGCCGTAGCTGCAGCTCAGCTAGGCCTCGCATGTGGCTCACAGTCAGTGACTTGCTACGAGTGAAAGCCAACTGAGCCCTACCTATGGCTCGACTCTCTTGACCCACGTCTCACCTACGAAATCCTGCAATTCTAACTCTTAACTCTTCCAAACTTCACCCTACACCCCACACACTTAAATCTAACTCCAAAATGGCAAGAATGGGCAGTATTTCTTCACATTAAGCTCAATGCACTACAAAGTCATAAGCCACAAGTTATAAACACATTAACTCTCCAAGTTTCTCATAATCAACCACTCAATTCATATCTCCCTACACTACCCATACATAGCACAAGACCATAAAGCATAAGCCACTCTAAAACTCCCATTAATCACCCATTAAACACTACTCACATTATAAGCCAAGACCCAAGAAATATGAAGTAAGGTTTGGGAATATTACCTTGGGTAGTAAGTAGGTTTAAAGCCTTAAGATGTCCTCTTCTTGTTCCTCTTAAAGAAGGAGTTCCTTTACTTCCTTCTTCAACAAAAAGTAGGGAGAGATTTAGACAAGGAAGACAAGAGAGTTTTCAAGGAAGAAGAAAAAGAGAAAATGAGAGACGAAGAGAAAATGAGAAAAGAGAGTGAGAGCCCTAGTCTTTTGGGGTAAAAAAAACAAATTATCAGAATTACAATCAAGTCCTTCATGGTTTTCAATTTACCACTTCACCCAAATCATGCCAAAATTACAAGAATACCCCTGAAGGTCCTTGGTATTACACTTGTTATATGGTTTCTCTTCAATTTTTTCTCGATTGTGAGAAAAAATCAGCTCCTATCACCGCCAGCACTGCCAATTATTGGAAATCTTCATCAGCTGAACTCACTACCTCACCGTCCTCTCCAAGCTTTGGCCAAAAAGTATGGTCCAATCATGCTTCTCAAATTTGGAAGTATACCAACAATCATAATTTCATCAGCTGATGCAGCTAGCCAAATCATGAAAACTTATGATCTAGTTTTCTCCGATAGGCCTTTTTCCAGCACTTCTGATCGACTTCTGTATAACATGAAGGATATTTCAATTGCCCCTTATGATGAATATTGGAGACAGTTAAAAAGCATTTGTGTTCTTCAGCTCCTGAGCAATAAAAAAGTTCAAGCGTTTCAGAATATAAGGGAAAAGAAAACTGGGCTCATGATGGAGAAGATTAAAGAGTCTTCTTTGAATTCAATGCCTATGAATTTGAGTGAAATATTTGTCTCTGTAAAGAATAATATCGTGTGCATATTAGCTTTCGGAAAAAAATATGGAGAAGGAGAAGCTGGGAAGAAATTTAAGCTGCTGTTGGCTGAATTTTTGTGGTTGTTGAATAGTGGTACAAGTATAACTGAATTTGTTCCATGGCTTGGATGGATTAATCAAGTTAATGGTTTCGATGCTAGAGTGGATCGTGTAGCTAAAGAAATTGATGAGTTCCTGGAAAGCGTGCTCTAGCAATGCTTAGATAGTTCAATGGAAAATCCCAAGTCCAGTGATGAGGTGATTGATGATGAAAGTAGAGAAGATTTTCTTGATATTTTGCTCAGAATCTACAAGGGAAATGAGACAGGTGTTGCCATGGATAAGGACAGCATCATGACCATAATATTGGTGAGCATAATTTTCTCTAGTCTGATTAATTGCATAAACAATGAGACATTAGTGAGAATTTCTGAAATGAATGTGAAGAAAACCAATCATATCATTCATTTGCATAGGATTACATAGGGAAGGCGTGTTGACAGCCACAAAAATATTAAAAATCTTTCAATTAATTAATATGAGATCTCCCCAAAGTCCTTATTAAAAATTATGAAAGTTTGTGATGAGGTTGTCAAGGACAACCCTTCAAAGCTTCCACAAAATTCTTTACAGTTTACGGTGGTAAACTTCTAGAAAGTTCCAAGAAAAAAATAGTCAATTTATCTCCCGCACGTAAATTTGTTTCTTGAAATTTCTGGACTATTCTACAACTAACTTGCCATGTTATAGTTGTAACTTTGCATCTAAAATGTATTTTTCTTAAGTATTTTTGTTAATAAATTTTAAATGTTTAAATTATGTACTTTTCTAGTCATTATTTATTAGATAAATATTGTCCACCATTTAAAAAATTTCCCAATACTTTGCATCTTTAAATTTGGATTAACCTTGTGTGTGAAAACGGGAGTGTTAAGATTTTAGTCACATGTGCAATAAGAAGTCACACAATTTAATACGCACCTATGTTTAATACACACCTATGAAAACGGGAGTCATTGATGTAAATACTTGTATATGTATAAGATTTATCCTAAACCTTAAGAAAATTTTTGTATTGGACGTCTATAAGTTAGCCTTGATTTCCAAAATAGAAGTCCTAAGGCTGCGAATATATTTCATTTTTTTCTACTTGAAAATCTCTAATATGGTCAATTATTTCATGCAACTCAATCTAGTTGAATTCTATATTTTAGGCTTTGAAAACCAACAAGAATAATGAACTTGTGTCTTGTATTTTTCTCATTGTAAGATGTATTTTCCGGTGGAACTGATACGACTGTCAGAGTGTCAGAATGGACAATGACAAAGATCCGAAGACAACCCATTCAGATGAAGAAATTGCAAAATGAAATTAAAGGGGTTCTTGGTTGCAAACAAAGCACAACTGAGAATGACTTGGAAAAGATGCATTATTTAAAGGCAGTGATCAAGGAAACTCTTCGTTTACACCCTCCAATTCCATTGCTGGTTCCAAGGGTAGCAAGAGAAGATGTCAGAGTAATGGGATATGATGTTGCTGCTGGGACAATGGTGATCGTCAATGCAAGGGCAGTTGGTAGAGATCTTGCATATTGGGATGAACCTGAGAAGTTTAAGCCAGAGAGATTTATGAATTCTTCTATAGATTTTAAAGGGCATGATTTCCAATTGATCCCATTTGGTGCTGGTAAGAGAGGATGCCCTCGAATTGCTTTTGCAATAGCAAGTAATGAACTTGTGTTAGCAAATTTGATAAACAAGTTTAATTGGAAATTGCCCAATGGTGCAATGGGGGAGGAGTTCGACATGAATGAATTTCCTGGAGTTTCAATCCACAGAAAGCTCCCACTTCTTGCTGTTGCAACTCCATTTTCTTGAAAATCATAGACTGCCTTGTGGCGAAATAGTTGTACTTTTGACCTGTTTTTGTGGTGTTGTATCAGTGTTTCGATAGTGGCTAACATGCCGTAGTTTTGTCCTACTTTGTGTATTGCATCTATATTTCGAATAGTGTACTCGCTTTCAGTCTCTACACGTCAGGAGTAATGGTATTCTTTCCAATTTCACACACACTATAGAGAGATGCTATTTTAGGGTATCATCAAAACACTAGAGAACATAAAATGATGAGGCTTTGCTATTTAGAAAGGGAGTGATGGGAAGAAAAGAAGCAAGAATATGGAAGATAGGAAATAATGGGATCGGAGCCTCACAATTTTCCACTTTCGAGTTCCCGCAAATAGAATACGATGCAATTGTCTAGTGTAATCATTGAATGCGATAACCACAATTTTGGTTATCGATTGAGTTGCGTTAAAAGATGACAGTTGTGGTCTTCATTTCATCAATCGTATTGTCGCCAAAGCAGACGCAGATGCGAGGAAGTGCCATAGATGATTCCAAATTTGATGCCAACATCAGGATTGAAACTAGTGATGCCCATTATACATTGTCCCGACTTGGTGTAGAGAACATATGTTAATCTGATTTGATGTGACTTTTTATAATATATCAATACTACTTACACCGACCATGCTATTTTATAGTTGTTTTCTTTGGATTCTGATCGTAGCTTTATTAATTGAGTTCTTACTAGGCCTTATTCATGTGGCGTTGCTACACACATCAAAAGTTTATCAATTTATTTGTAATGAGTGTTGATAAAATTTTAATACACGTGACAACACCACATGAATGGAGCCTAATAGAGGCTCAATTAATAGGGTTGATACACGTGGTAGCACCACATGAATGGGATTTGGTGAGAGTTAAGTTAATAGAGTTGATACATGTGGCAGGGCTACATGAATAAGGCATGGTAGGAGCTCAATTTATGGGATCCTCAATCCCATTAATTGAGCCCCTACTAGGCCTCATTCGTGTGGCGCTGTTACGTGTATCAAAAGTTCATCAATAATCGTTACAAATAAAAATGTTCATTTTTATTTGTAACGATTATTGATGAACTTTTGATACACGTAACAGCGCCACACGAATGAGGCCTAGTAGGGGCTCAATTAATGAGATTGATGATCAGATTTGATTATGATCCTCAACCCCATTAAGTTGGAAGCTGGAATTTGGAAGCTCTAGCTAAAACTCTTGAGTTTGAAGGAACTAAAGGTTAAGTTGCTTCCCCTCTTAATTTATATTACACACTACTGACTTGGCATGACTTTTATTGTTGATTTGAGATTGAAACATAACCTGGAAACCAGAAGAAACCAAGATTAGAAGGGATTAGATTTTAATAAATTTGGATGCATAGTTAGGGTCTTGAGTTGACTAATTTGTGGTGAAATTTTAACAAGGTTACGATTGAAGGAAGGACTTGATGCCTATAGTAACTTGTTATATATTGAATCTAGTTTTCAATACTGCAAAAAAAATGATTTTTGGTTGGACATACCTTGGAGATATGCTGATTTGATTAAACCATGGTTGAGAAACTCGTGATGCAGTCTTGCTGGACCAGTTTTAGTAGATCAATCATAACTGTGTAGGAAACTTAGATTTGAATGATTCTTGTTGATTTAGAAACTATATTCATAGGGATTTAAAATGGTATGAATCATGCACCAAATTTATTTATAGATTAATCGCAGAAATTATGCAAAGTGGGCTGAAAATTTGATTCTGCATGAACAGGTTGGATGAAAGGCTAAATTTGGGCAAGCTTTTGAACTTGTTCTTGTTGGATTTTGGGTTTGTGTTCTTCACATTTGTAGATTATATAATGGAGTTTTCAACCAAGTAAACTATACAATCTGGTTCTCTGTGTATTAACTCCATAAATGACACGAACTTGGTAGAAAATTCAATCTGCACGAGCAGGATTGGTGCAACACCAATTTGTAGACTAATTTGGAACTTGTTCCTGTTAGAATTTGACCTGATGCTCTTCACAAAAGTTGTACCCCTTAATATGAAGTTTTTAACCATATAACCCTCATGTCCTACTTCTTGGTGGATTAATCCCAGAATTCGTAGAAACTAGACTGAATGCCCAACCTTGCACAATCAGGGATGATGATTTGTCAAATTGGGATGCGATTTTGAACCTGTTCCAGTTAAGATATGAAATTATGAACTTTATGAAAGTTGTAGTACATCAATTGTAGTTTCTAAATATGTAAATATTGTACCCATGTGATTTAACTACTGAAAGTTATGCAATATTGAAAACTAACACTTGGTTAGACTAAAAGTGTGTTCTTGATAGTAATTGAACTGAGTTGTGACTTAAATTAAGTTGGGTTATGAGGAGAATTGGAACTTATTTTCTTCATGAAAAATGTTTTAAATTGAGTCTAGTTTACATAGGTATTGAGCCTGTGAAATTTGGTGAAGTGAAAATAGCATTTGACTTGTGTGTACAAGCTCCTCTTTCAAGATACCCTAATTTTCATTATTTCATTCATTCACCTTGATTTGATAATTAATTAATTTATCTATAGTTAATAGGTGATTCGAACAATTCAAGGAGCGAGCATTGAAAGAAACCTTAAACCTTAATCTACCGGTGAGTGTCCATTAACTTATTATGTTTTCAAAATCAAAGAATTCTTTGTTTTACCATATTTCACTTGATGAACATGTTTATGTGACATTTGATTATCTATAGATCTAAGATCTAAAATTTGATTGTTTTCAAACATGCTTAACACGTCATTATTGTGTAATGGGTATGAATTTGATCAATATGCTCGTGTATGTGTTATGAACCCGGGGTGTACTTTATCGCACCGGAAAAATTTGCTATATCTTGGAATATACTTGTGCATGCTGTGAACCCAGTTGTCATACTGGGGAGGTTTGGGCCTGCCTTGAGCACGTCCAGCTTTGGTTCGAGCCGGCAAAGGGGCCAGTCATCCAAATTCTGGTTGCCTTGGCTTCTCGGCACTTCCTAACTTGTGAGGAGGTTTCATAAGCTTTGGGGTGTTTGAGAGAAATATGTGGGTAATACTCGAGTTTATCAACCGGTGGGATGTGGCCATGAAGATAATGTGTTAATGGTGTAAAGAAGGCATCTGTATGGATCGTATATGCAAGGCCATGGCAATTGATTCGACATGATAAGCTCATGAATAAGGCGACATGATTTTGAACAGTACTTGACTAGACTTTGAGTGGTATATTTTGGGCTCGATCTTGAATGGTATTGTACACAATCTTGAGCTTGGCTCGATCCTGAACAGTGCTTGGCATGATCTTGAGTGGTACTTGACTCGATCCTGAATGGTACTTGACAGGATCATTCTGTATCCTTTCTGGTTATATGTTTGCTTAATTGAATATTTGTTCCTATGTGCCGTTTATTTGAGTATATCCACTTTTAAGCAAATATGTTATAAAAGATTCTTTACAAACTGAATTTTTCAAAAAAGGGACCTCACTGGGCTTTAAACTCACCTTTGTTCAAATTTGTTTTCCTTACAGGTGTCTAACCACGGAAAGGGGAAAAGAGTGTGCAGAAAAAGAGTTTCCTCGAATAGTACTGGTAAATAGGTAGATCAATTTTGAAGCCTAAGTGGCTCAAACGATGCAATAATTTGAAGATATATGTAAATTTTAGTATTTAATTATATTTTTGGCATATGACTGCTTGTGTTTGAGACCTGGCACGAGTTAGGCAGGCGTCTCGATCAGAGTATCGAGATAGGCCTTGGTTCGGGGTGTCACAAAATAGGGCTCTCAGTTACTGTGCATAATCATTAATTGAGGTGCCCTCACCAGTTTGTTGAACTGACAAACTGTTTTAGTGCCAAAACTTCAAAGTTCAACATAGCTCAAGATACATACTTCCTCGATATCTACTCAAGCATAAGGGTGTAAATGAACAGAGCTATCTGTAAGCAACTCAATCAAAGGCTCGATTCGAAATTAGAGTTAGCTAAATTTGAGTCGAACTTGAGCAGTTCAACTCAATTACTGATTGGGTCTGAGCACTTAATTATTCGGCTTGAAAGCTTGTCGACTATTTGAGCCTCTATATATTATTATAAACTTTTTACTTTATATATGTAAAATTACTAATATTTTTAAACTTTCTAGTCAAATTACATCTTTCTACCTTTCTTAGTTTTGAACAGTATGGGATAATTTGATAAAATTGTATTAATATAAAAAAAAATTAAAAAAATGCTTCACACACAACACATGCACAGATACTCACACAAAGTAGCTGATGCAATTTTTATTTTGTGTTGGTGGTATCTTTGTAGTATCATTATCAAATTGAAAACTACGACTTTTTGAAGATCCAATGTGTGCAATTTTGATTTTGTTTGTATGTAGTTGTTAATGAAATCTTCTTCTACAAGTTATCTCGGCATAAAAATTATGTCAGATTGAAGGTGTCGACTTGACTGTGAATTTTTTTTCCTTAGATATGTGCAATTTGAACAAGTTTGGTTCTAAATATAAACTTAGATTTGTAACCTACACCAAAAAAAAAAAAAAAAATCTGTTGATATAATTTGAAAGCAAAAAATCATCAGTTGTAACCGTTCAAAAAGACCGAGGATTTTCTGTTAGCTTGGACTAAGAACCTGTTTATTGAAAAGTAGATAATTTCAAGGACCTATGCACAATAGGTAAAATATATATATATATATATATATATATATATATAACTTTGTATTCTTTGTATTTCCTTCCTTATAATTTTTTTTAGGGTTAATTACACTTTGCCCCCCGAAAGTAGAGGTAATAGACACTTTGCCCCCCTGAATACAAACAATATACACTTTGCACCAAAGACTTTTGGTTAATTTTTTTTATTAACTTCAATTTGTTAAAAGACTAAACTGCCCTTATAATTACATGTCTATTGACAAATGTACCCATAGGTATTAAAACATACTTTTTTTCTATTTTATCTAATGCATGTCTATCATGCGCGCAGAATAAAAGTTTCTATGTATAATTTAAAAAAGTAAATATTTTGAAAGAATTTGTACATGCGTTCTAACTAACCATATAAAATGCATAAAAAAGTTTTGTCATAAAATGCTTTATGTATAATATTTCAATTTGTGAAAAAGTTCTAAAATTTGCATAATGGCAATGATGTATCTTTCACATTATATTTAAAACATTAAAGCTTTATATCCAAATTTCTACACATGCATACATATATGACCCATAAAATGATAGAATTTTAATTAATGTGATATCTAATACACAAACAAAAAGTTAAAATTGATATTAATGTGCATAATATATTAAAACGTAATGTAAACAAAAAAGAGTTAAAATTGATCCTAAGGTCATATAATATATTAAATTAATTTCACGTTCCTTCCCTGAGGTTTGTCATAACTGCATCTACCTCCTCTTAGGTTTTCAAAATTATAATTATACACCTCGTTTATATTTTTTTATAACAAGATTTTTGATAATGTAATCCAAAAACACCAACCAAATACCCTTAATACTCTCAATTGCTTTAAAAAAATAATAAACCTTAATAAATGAATTATTTAGTCCATGAAAATGTCAAATTAGTAATATTGTCATACCAAATTTTCAATCTCCATTAGATTTTATTTTTCAAAATCCAATTATCTTATTAAACTAAATAAATAATTTTATCTATCAAAATCTTATAAATAAATATATTAGTAAGAAAGAGATAACCAATTTAATAACAAAAAAACATGCGTAAATAACTTGAGAGACCTTATTAGAAGGTCAAAAAACTTAAAGTTTAGGGTCTTTTATTTTTAACTTATTTGTTGTTTTTAAAAGCAATTAAGGGTATTTTAGAATACTTGAGTGGCATTTTTAGTTTAAACCATCAAAACTAATTATAAGGGCAGTTTAGACCTTTAACAATTTATACAAATTGCAGCTAATAACCAAAAGTTTTTGGTGCAAAGTGCATATTTTTTGTATTCAGGGGGTAAAGTGTCTATTACCCCCACTTTCAGGGGCCAAAGTGTAATTAATCCTTTTTTTTTTATAGTTTATAGATTGGCCACCAAAATTTGTAAGGACTTTAAGTATTGAATTCAAGCTCGAATATGCCTTGAGTCGAGCTTGAGCTCTGAAATTGTTTATTCAACAAGCTCAAATTCAAGCTCAAGTTAGTGTATAGTTATTTAGAATTTGAGTTGAGCTCGAGCACATGATGTTTGAGTTTGGCTCAAATCTTTTACACCCCTAGTCTGATATTCTATTTCATAATTTAGAATATCTTCTTTCCATTATCAAAATATTGCTAGAAAATTCATTATCTAAAATGAGATCTACATAAAAGGAGCAATAATCGAGGGAGTATTTTTTTAAATTTCAAATTTCAAAGTTGTCTGCCTTTCTAAAATTAAAATTAATAGAAGTGATATTTTGATTACTTGTTCTCGATTTTTAGTATCATTTTCATACTCAAAATTTGCATGAACAATAACTAATATTGATTGTGATAAAAATTACATGAATTATTATTAATTAAAGTATTAAAAAATACTTTGAAATCCATGAATTACACATAAAAATAGAATAAGGAGCAAAACAGGAGAGAGAATTGTGAGGATAAATTTGACTACTATTTTGGCCTTTCCAAATTAAAGTCGAAAAGAACTTTCACTAAATTTCTTGAGGAATGAGGATTTAGGAATAAGGTAGAGAGGTTTTTCCAGGGGAAGATATCACTTGAAAAGTTCATAAGTAACCTGAGAATTGAATGGATTAATTAGAAAAACCTTTCTATTTCAAAGTATTTCCACGTACCAAACACAGGTTCAAGATAATTTAGGTGTTTTTCTAAAGGGAAAATGTAACTTTGCAGTTGCTTCTTATTGGCACTAAAATTGGTGCCGGAGTCATGGCATCTAGGATCCTAACTTCTCTGTTTGTGTGATATATCAAATACATTATAGATCCAAAGATGTTTCATGTTTTAATTCCATTTTCTTTGCTCTGTTTTCCATGTTTCCATTTGGTTTATTTCTAATTAACTAATTACTTTTAAAAAACTAAAGAACTATCTAAATTCTACATCGTCACGAATCTGATGTTTAGAAGCAAATAAAGAATAAGATTATGGGATTTAGCCGAAGTTTGTTTAACAAGATTATAAATTTTATCTTGAATACTGACATCTACACTAAATAATAGATGTACACAGTTTGGAGTTGGATTAGCTATATGGACATAAAGATTTACAAGTTTGGCTTGAAGATTGCAACTAGAAGATTTGAAAACTCATGTTTAATTTTTGCGTAGTTATTAGACTTTGTTTTGGTTGAAAATTCTAAATTCAAGTTAACTTTTTACTTTGAAAATATTTTTATGTATTATGTTTAAAAAATTAAAAACTTTTAATTTGATTTTGATGATTTAATCCTACAAATAAGTTTGTTTATTTTACAAATTATTATTATGATATAAATTATTTAATGAGTTAACCCGTTAATAACAAATCATGACACAACATAAAATAAAAATTTAGTGAGTTAAGTTAGGATTGAGATTTTTCATCACAGAGACGACAATAACACAACACAACAATAAAACAACGGTTGCCACCCTAGAACAGGATCTCGGCTTTTTATTTGAAAGATAACTTAACTATATAGACACGCAAGTTCCTAGGAGGAAATTTTGTCTGGCATCAACGAAGACAAAACCATAAGAAACAATAGAAACTATCACCGATTTTGTCCAATAAAAAATGCAGAACTTTGTGGACTTATCGTGAAAAAAAGGACCTTTCATCTCTTTGGTCCATGTCCACGAGATTTTGACCTTGAACTCTTATATTACATTTCTACGAAAAAGACAAAAGATTCCTGTATTTCTAGAAAAATAAAAGAGAGAGACGAAAATATGAACAAAATGATAGAAGATATTTTGTGGAAACAGAGGCAAGATGAATAATCTAGGAAAGAAAACTCAAGCGTCATATAGAAAATATGCGTGGATTTTAATTTGCCGAGTTCTTTAGTTACCTATTTGTTTTCCCAAAGATTAGGTTGTAAATCACTTTCTTGGGTTTCTTATGACGCCAAACAAGACTTTTGTGTCTTCCACTCAAACAGCTAAAGGCGGTCGAAATATTGCTTCATTTGTCACAGTCACTGACCAGAAGTAGTGAACATGCTTCAATAGACGTGACCTTTTTGCTTCTTACAGTTCTCCGTCAATAATGGATGCGTTTTGAATATATATATATATATATATATATATATATATATATATAGATATAGTGAACATGCTTCAATAGACGTGACCTTTTTGTTTCTTACAGTTCTCCGTCAATAATGGATGCGTTTTGAATATATATATATATATATATATATATATATATATATTACACACCCATAAACATGCGTGTGTGTGAACCTTTTTTTGAAATGTTTTATAAGTTTATATAAAAATTATAGTTGAGGACATATTTAGAGAATATAGATAAAAAAATATTCCAAATACTGTTATGAAAAATGGTTTTTCCAAACAAAATCTCATTGCTTGGGAACTTTTTGATAACTGTTTTTCTAACATATGTCCCGTAATATTAATTTTGTCTCACTTTGTTTATTGTAAAAATTTCATCATCACTTTGACACTAAAGGCATGATTAGTTTGATAGTTAGTCAAAGTGACAAAATGACTAAAAATTTACTTGATACAATTATTTTAATATTTTTATGCCTAAAGAAACATGCATACTTTATTATTCCTTTTTAATTCGCATTCATGTTCCATTATCATCCTTTTATTAGGGAAAAAGATAACATATTCATAGTATGTGATCAGGGAAAAAAATATATTTGCCACCGATGGAGCTCATTATGTTATTCCCCCTGCCGCAGGTATGAGATTCGAACGCCCCTGTGGTAGTTAGCTTCAAAAAATCAAGAGGGGCACTATAGTGCTCCTTCTAGTCCAATAGTAGTTCAGTTTTTATTGGTCCATCCAGGTCCTATTGGACCATCATCGTAAAATAGGTTAGGAATAAGTTAGATTGTTGAATCTTGACAAAAAAAAAAAAGTGATCTGGAAAAATAAATTTAGTTTTTTGTTCAAAGGAAAAAAATAGATAAACAAACAAACCTCTAAATATTAGATACGAAACCCAAATTTAAACCATTGATTATTACATTGTCGTTGATTTAGTATAAATGGTACTGGTAAAAATTTCATAGATTCATGTAGTGCTATTTTAGTAGTGAAATTTCATAGATTCATGTAGTGCTATTTTAGTAGTGTCTTTTAACCTAGATGAATCAGTCGGTTTGACTAATTCAATCGAATATTAGTCATCAATGCATTTCGAAACTAGTTTGTCTATTTTTTTTATTGAATTTATATTTTATTATATCAAATATTTTGTTTTGTGTTTTTAATTTTACGCGATCACTTAAAATATGTGACTATTTATTTAAATTTTAATTCTTTAAAAACAAATAATCAATCACCTAACCGATTAAACCAATCAAACTAAGAAAAGAAATCGATGATATCATAAATTTGACCACTGGACTGGATCTAAATATGTTTTTTAACATATTTTTAGGTACAAATCTATCGAGACACAAACTATTTTTTAAATTCTTTCTTGTTTATGCTTGGGCATTTTTTTTCCTTTTAGTTTGAAGTGTATCCTTTTCACGTCAAAAATTATTTTTTTTGTTTTATTTTACAAACTATCGCAATCTTTCATTTTTATCTTGAATATGAAACTAATAATAGAATAAGATTTTTTTAAAAAATTAATCTTATATACACAGATAGTATAGAAAATTCTTTACATGAGTGATTCTAGATACTTGATACATATACAACAACAACTCATAAAATTCAAAATGTAATTATATTGAATATCTAAACACACTACTATAGAGAAATTTTTACACTCATGATTTATATAATATTAATCTCTTTTTTTTTTCAAAATGGTAAAATAATCCACAACTAAATATTTAGAATGACTTGTCAAACTAACAATTCTTTTTGATCGTTAACTAGATGGGGCAATGTGAAGGTAAAATTTTTATAAGGGCAAAATGGGACAAAGCTTGCATCACAGAGACATAAATGTAATTAACCCAATTGAAAAATATGAAAGTATCTATTATTTGGAGGGAATATTAGCAAACAACGAAAGACAGGAAGTGGAGGGAGTTAGGTGTGACAAACTGAACTAAAGTTCGTTACTTTGGATTAGTCATAGTGAAAATAGTGATCGTGGAAAACTCACAATTTCCACCATACTGGTAGAAAAAAGAGTAATTTTGTCTCATCGCGTCACCTTATTCATATTGACGATGGTAGAAAAAGTATGCTACGAAAATGCTAGAACCCAAGAACAATTTTAATTCACTAGGATGATGTGAGCACATGTGTGAATATTCAAAAAGAAGATAGTGAACCCAAGTATGAATGTTCAAATATTGTGCGATATCAGAGACGGGGAAACTTCAGACAATCGTTTTGAGGGAACATTAGAGAATCTAGAGATACGACAGAAAGTATATGTAGGAACACTTGTCCAAAACTAAGGATCTTCTCCCGAAACACACACCAAGAAAAAATCACAACCGAAATTTGTATAAATAGGGAACTATAGGAGCATTTTAATTGCCACATCGCAATTGCAAACTGCCATAACTAGAGTAAACAATGGTGTTCACAATTTATTCTCTCCTTCCCTTTATTTTCTTTATTGTCTACATAATCAAATGGTTCTATTCTTCATCAACAACTCAAAAAAAGCAACTACCATCTCCAGTCAAGCTCCCAATAATTGGAAACCTTCACCAACTTGGCTTGCTTCCTCACCGCTCGCTCCAATCATTATCAAAAAGACATGGTCCTCTTATGCTACTTCATTTCGGCAGCAAGCCTGTGCTTGTTGTTTCATCAGGCTGATGCGGCTTTTGAAATCATGAAAAGCCATGACCTGGTTTTCTCAAATAGGCCAAAATCTAATATACCTCATAGGCTACTATATGGCTCCAAGGATGTAGCATTTGCACCTTATGGTGATGTTTTGGAGGCAGATGAGAAGCATATGTGTGCTTCATCTCCTAAGTAACAAAAGGGTTCAGTCATTTCGAAGTGTTAGAGAAGAAGAGACTTCTGTCATGATCGAAAATATCAGACAAAAATGTATTTCTTCTTCGTCTTCTCTGATTAACTTCCGTGACATTTTTGCAACGCTCACGAATGATGTACTTTGTAGGGTAGCCTTTGGAAGGAAGTACTAGTGGTGAGGAAAATGGGAGGAAGGCTATGGCACATATATTAGAATTTGTGCAATTATTGGGGGTTTTTGATGTTGGGGATTATATTCCTTGGCTTGCCTGGATGAATCGATTCAATGGTTTAGATGCTCAAGTGCAGAGAGTGCTCAAAAATGTTGATGAATTTATAGAATGTATAATTGAAGAGCGTAGGAATAAGGCAAATATTGATAAAAACACCAACGAACCAAGAGACTCAGACTTAGTGGACATCTTGCTTGAAATTCAAAAGGAAAAATTGGCCGGCTTTGCTATTGAGCCTGACGCCGTCAAAGGTATCATTTTGGTAAGATTATTGGGTACCTCCCTCTACCAAATCTTTCGCAGGAATTAATTTCCAAAGATTATATATTCAAATTCTCTAATTCGCATTGATGAGAATATAGTATATATTGTGTGTTTCCTAAATTAATGATTTTAATGCAATTACGTTTTTATGGATTAGGACATGTTTGCTGGTGGAACTGATACAATACAGACAAGTATGGAGTGGACAATGGCTGAATTGTTGAGGCACCCCAAAACCTTGAAGAAGCTGCAGACTGAGGTGGGACAAATAGCCCAAGGAAAATCAGGAATTGCTGAGGACGATTTAGACAGAATCCATTATCTAAAAGCAGTGATAAAGGAGTCTTTACGACTTCATCCCCCCGCTCCGTTAGTAATTCGAGAATCAACTCGCAACGTCAGAGTAAGGGGATACGATATATCAGCAGGTACACAAGTGCTTGTGAACGGTTGGGCAATCGGTAGAGACCCCAAGGTGTGGAACAACCCGGAGGAATTTCAACCTGAGAGATTCTTGAACAGTAATATAGATTTTCGAGGTTTCAACTTTGAATATATTCCATTTGGTACTGGAAGAAGGGGTTGCCCAGGTATCAGCTTTGCCATGGCTGTGAATGAGCTTGCACTAGCAAAACTAATGCACAAATTTGATTTTGCATTGCCTGATGGAGTTAAGCCCGGGGATCTGGACATGTCTGAACTCAATGGTCTTGCTGTTCATCAAAAAATTCCTCTCCATGCAGTTGCAATTCTACATGCGTATTAGTACTGCCATTTTTCATTTTTTCCTTCGGCTTTAATAAATGTTTGTTGTCTGGGGTATCAATATTAGGAAGCTGTTTTCATCCTTTAGACCTTGAAATAGTAATTGACACATCCTCGAATCCGCTTCATATGGCCTCATACTGCATTTAGGCATGTATGATTTATTTTTATGCACGTTTATCTATTTTCTTCCCCCTGCGTTACACACTTTAAATACAGGCTACCAAAATTATTAGCTTACAAATAATTTGATCTAATTGATCAATATGAAAGCAAATGTAATACTAGTACTTAATTTTGCCGTATCTTAAGCTTGTATTTTGGACTTTGAAGAGGAAAAAATTAATCTCTTTTATTTTGACAATCATTAAATCACACACACACACACACACACAGAGACATATATTAAGGATTGTCAAAAATAAAAGAGTTTAATTTTTTATTTTTATGCGCATTTGTTAATTTTCTTGCATCTAAAGTAAAGTTATATAATTTAAGTAAAGCCTACCTAAAATAGCCTAAAATTTTTCTGAGTTCACTGGTCAATATCAATACAAATGTAGCATCAGTATTTAGTTAGCCCGTATCCTAAGTTTAAATTATAGAATCTGAAGAGGAAAACAATTAACTGCAGGGATTAATTTTAGGATTTTTAACAATTAAACGACAGCATATATTCTATATATTATATATTGTCGATAGTGTTTTCAACTTAGAGAGCTTCCGGATTCCCCTTCTTTTTTTATCTAAATTTTTCAATGATTGTAATGACTTAAATTTCTTCTTGCCTTTTGATTGGAAAACAAATAATTTTTGTTGACATTTTTTTATTTGAAAGCATATATATATATATATATATATATATATATATATTAATGGCTTAATTTTAGGAATCCTAACTAAAATATGCCTCTCTAAGAAAAATAAAAAGGAAACACCAAAATTGCCTTTGGTAATCCTTACCAAATACTTAAAATAGATAAGAATGATATAATATATGATTAATTTTTAAATTTTTATTTCTTCCATCTAAATAAAGTCACATACTTTAAGTAAAAACTACCAAAAATGACCTAAAAATTATTTGAGCAGATTGGCCAACATAAATACAAATTTAGTAGCAACATTTAATTTGTACAAATCCTATGCCTATATTTTAGAAATATTAAGAGTAAAACAATTCATTTCCTCAATTTTGGCAATGCTGACCAAATAAAAAAAAATTAAGAGTGACGCATGTATGATTTATTTCTATACAAATTTGTTAATTTCTTCACTGTAAGTCCCATATTTTAAATATAGGCAGCCAAAAGTAGCATAAAAATTATTTGAGCTAATTTTTCAATATGAATACAAATGTGTTACTATAATTTAGTCTACCGTATCTTAAACCTAAATTTTTGAACTTTGATAGGAAAACAATTCATATCTTTTGTTTGACAAACCTTACCAACTACATAAAAAAGTTAAGAGTGATGTGTATCTGATTCATTTTTATGCACCTTTGATAATTTTCTTCCCTTTAAGTAAAGTCGCATAATTTAAGTAAAGACTACCAAAACTAGCCTAAAGATTATTTGAATTGATTGGTCAATATGAATACAAATGTAGTATCAGTATGTAGTTTGCCCATATCCTAAGCCCAAACTTTAGGATCCTGAAAAAGAATACAATTAATTAAAGGGATTAATTTTAGAAATTTTAATAAGTAGAAGAAAACGTGTATTTTAATTTGATTCGATAATTGGAAAAATAATTCACCATAGATCTTAATTTTAGGACTTTTAATAAGGAAAAAAAACAATGATGGAGAGAATTGGTCCTTAGTTGTAGTTCAAGCTATCTGTTTGTTACTATACACTATTGTTATGATCCAAAAAACAAAAATAAAAATATAGAGATAATTGATTATCCATCTTACATATCAATACTTTCAACCACTCCTATGTTTTGGCCATCCTTTTGTATTAAAAAAATTAAACTTAAAGCTGAAAAGATAAAGAATTTTTTTTTTTTGTGTGTGAATCAAATTAAATAGTCCTACTTGAGCAAAAGTAAAATATTCTCTTTGATTCGTAACCTTTTCTTACTTTTAAAAGAGTGGATATTGTAATTTTATTGCATTTTTTGCAAAGTAATTCAAGTTGCATAATTTTTTTTTTGTTTTAATTGGAACAAGTATGTGATACCCTGTTTTACATTGAAATAGCTAAGTAATATAAACAAATATATAAGTTGAATCTAAATACTCAAGTCCAACTTGGGAAATCAATTCTGAACTAGTAAAGACGAAGCTCAAATAGGTAGACTTAACTACTAAGACTATAGTCGTGTCGTGCGCTAGGCCTACAAGCCCGAGGCATGATAGAAATTTGGCTCTGCTACCATTTTGTCACACCCCAAACTCGTAAGCCTCGTGCGTGGCTAGAATCCAAATCCAACTTGGAATATCCACACATGGAGTCCACAAGCCCAGTATGCGACTAGAGTCTCAATAGCTAAGTCCAATTTGGATATCTATTTTGGGCTAACAAAGATAGCTAGAGTTTCAGCACTCAAATCTAACTTAAAATATTAACACCCCGCCACCCAAGTCCAATTTGAAATATTCATTTTGGATTAGTGAGGACAGCTAGAGTCTCAGCACTTAAGTCCAACTTGGGATATCAATTTTAGACTAGCGAAGATGGAGCCTAAATAGTTAAATTTAACTCCTGAGACTCTAGCTACACGCTGGGCTTGTGGGCCCAAGGTGTGGCAAAGTATTTATATTATAATATTTTTATCTATTTTATCAAATTAGTTTAGTATTATATGGTTTTGATTACCCATAATACCTGACCCTGTCTAACCAAATAAACAGCTAATGAGGGTCGGATACAGTAGCAAATTAGGCAAACACTTAGGATATTGAATATATAGATTGATTAATCATTCCATGACCACCCTTAGTAGTAAATTGCATAGATAGACATAGATAGCAAGTAATTTGGCGGGTGTCAACCAGTAAAAAATTAATTTATTATTTACCTACTCTCCAAAGTGAATGTGTATAGCAGCGAGTAGGGTCGTCTCCTACAGGGAAAACTGGTATAATTATCGCTTTCAAGAAAAATGCAGTAAAAATTGAGGGGAGAGTTTCTATCGATTCGTAATTAAATATAAAGAGAAATATGCAATAATTAAAATGGAATTAGAGTATTAAAACAAGTGAATAACAAGCTCTGGTTACGGAAACAATCTCAGCAACAGGTCCATCCAATTGATCATCGACACATAGGATAACTCATGTATTTATGAATAAATCAGTTATAGCAGTCCAACAACCGCTGTACCACCAATCTTTCCTTAATTACCCGATAGTTAAGAGACGCTCTCAGACTACTTCGCTTGCTAAATAGATAACTCTAGAGACGCTCATAGGATTTAATCTAATTGTAGCCTTAAAACTTAGAAAGACCCAATTCTAGTTAACAAACACACATGCGGGTTCATTTAAACTAGATTAGTTATTTCCATGACACAGATTAGACTACTTGTGAGGTAATGAAATTGTGTCATTCGCCACTGATATCAAAACATCCAAATACATACGGACTAGATGTTTTAATTAGCAATAAATCATTCAGACAATTGAATAACTAGCCATATTTATTCAATTAAATCAGAACAATTATAATCAATAGAAAAACAGAAAATAACTAAATACCCATGAACACATGAATTGCAATTTAAACAAATATCGAAAGATCTCACAATTGTTATGAAACCGTGCTTTGATTATTCCGCAACTAGAAAGAAGTTTAGCTACGATCCATGAAGAAAATGCAGCCAAAAGTATCCATGACAATTGTGCTTACAAGTCTTGAAAGAGAGAGAAAAGAAAAACTAAAATTCCTAAAACTAAACTCAAGACTAGAGAATACTCGAGAGTAGTTCTTCAACTAAAAACTAGAGATCATATTGAATATTGCCTCCCTTCATTTATTCCCCTGCAAGTCCAAGGAAGTTACGTCTTTCCTTCCGTCTTTCCCGTCTTTGTTTCCTTCTCAATCTCATGCCACATTTGGTGGAAAGGAAAGATTTTCCTTTCCTTCTTTAAATCCAATTCCATTTAATTACCAAATAAGCATAGAGAGGAATTTACTGCTGAAAGAATCTTCTAAAATTAGGAAACTAATTTTAGTTTCCAATTGCCAATCAAACTCCTAATCAACGATACTCCAAATCTCACAAAATCTGCACTTCCAATCTGGATAGGGCGTGGGTGCGCTTTACCGCAGCAAATCTTCTGGAAAATTTCTTTAAAAGATCACTTTCCTCATTTGAATCCTATTTGCAACATAAAAATCAAATAATAATAAAATCTATCATTTAGCATAATATTTGGCTATAATTAAGACAAAATCTCAACAAATAATATGCATAATTAACACGCTATCAAATTCCCCCACACCAAGACAATGCTTGTCCTCAAGCATTTTAGAGCTTAGAAGTTTAATTAAGATGACAAGCATTAAATAGCCCCTCATACAAGCATAGGTATCTCAATCGCTTAACAATTTCATCAAATTCAGAACATGCAAGACTCAACCCTCTCACCTTGATGTACATAAACGCTCACAGCTCAAGCATAAAGTGGGTATCATTGAACACTCAAAACAACACAGTGAAATGACATTACCATAGGCTTGCAAATCTATCACATCTCTACCACTTGAATAGAAATTGAATACAAAAATCTAAGGGTCTTTGACAAGGTTGTAATGGGGCTTGGGTAAAGGTTGGATAAAAAGGAATTTTAGGTGTAAATAGGTACCAAGCGGAATGTCTGAGATTAATGCATGAACATAGTCACCATCTTGCGTGCATTCCTTGCATTGGTGTATACCACAACTTGTTCAACTAAGGCAAATGCAACCATATCTTGAGCTTTTGCCCAACTAACAACACATATGTACAATTCACTTCACAACATATTTTGTACTCTTCCTTTTTCTATTTTTTTTTCTTTTTTTTTTGAAGATATACAAAAGAGATGAAAACATGAGCACTTGCCTATGCTTGCCTTCTTCAATCAGCATTTTGCAAGGAGACTTGAATTTTTTTTTCCATGAAATGAAATTTAGACACTTCCCTTGACACATGGTTCAAAGAGACAGTTTAAACGAATAGGTTTTTGGTTGAAATATGTGGCTAATGAACAAAGAAAAAGTCATAGCTCAAAAAGGTTCACTAATGGTAATAAAATAGAGGCAAGTTTTTGTGAGAGTCAAAAGGGTTAAACCTAAATGCCCTTGTCATTTTAATGCATCAAATTTCATAAAATGTGGTCTCAACATGCATATCAAAGCAAGTTCTAGAA